>CAUDMG010000769.1:2262500-2502500 GCA_958450375.1 Homarus gammarus | reverse complement strand
GTAGGGGATTTCATAGTAAGACCTCCCTTTAACGGGTATAGTTCGTTATATGGAGGTTTAACATATAATGACCTCGATACAATGGACTATAATCATATATATAGTCTGTTATATGAGGATTTTACATCTAAATAACCTCGATATAACGGATTATACTCTCCCAGTTTAATCCATTAAATAAATATCTCACTGTAAATATCATAAATATTTTGGTTATAAACAGATGAAAATACGGAAACGTAAAGGTAGTTTTTTTTTTCTGTGATTCTTTTAGCATCTTGTTTGTTTTCCTTATGAGTAAAGATTTAGTCTAAAGTCAGAGAACACAGGCTGGAGAGTTAGGTCAACACTGTCATACGTAAACCTCATGAAATATATACTGTATAGCAAAGGTTCCCTCTGTTGTATATACTAGCTCCATTATTTGTCGTCCTCTCTCTCTCTCTCTCTCTCTCTCTCTCTCTCTCTCTCTCTCTCTCTCTCTCTCTCTCTCTCTCTCCACTATCACAGGTTGTCAGGTTGAATACTCTACTACTGTTACATACACAAGTACAGTAGTTCAGGGTGGTAGGAGGGTCGCTTTAATAACACTTAACCTAACCCACCACTGGTTCACTTGGTCTCCGCCACTGTTTACTTGGTCACCCCACCACTGGTTTACTTGGCCCCACCCCTGGTTCACTTAGCCCCCACCACTGGTTCACTTGGCCCCCACCACTGGTTCACTTGGCCCCACCCCTGGTTCACTTAGCCCCCACCACTGGTTCACTTGGTCTCCGCCACTGGTTCACTTGGCCCCCACCACTGGTTTACTTGGCCCCCACCACTGGTTTACTTGGCCCCCACCACTGGTTCACTTGGCCCCCACCACTGGTTCACTTGGCCCCCACCACTGGTTCACTTGGTCTCCGCCACTGGTTCACTTGGCCCCCACCACTGGTTTACTTGGCCCCCACCACTGGTTCACTTGGTCTCCACCACTGGTTTACTTGGCCCCCACCACTGGTTCACTTGGCCCCCACCACTGGTTCACTTGGCCCCTACCACTGGTTCACTTGGCCCCCACCACTGGTTCACTTGGTCACCCCACCACTTGGCCCCCACCACTTGGCCACCATCATTACCTTTATATTTGTCCGTCTTGGTAATTTAGACTCTGTTGCATGACGTCAATGTTGGTGAGAGGGCGGAAGCGTCATATCGTATAAAACAATTAGACGTGTATCCGGAGACTGTTGTTATGTTTGTGTCTGACCTCAGGCTAATGGCTATACTATATACTTCTGGCTAGGACGGGATCTGAAGTCATGACCTAGAATTGAAGGCAGATGGATAGATAAATATGTAAGTAGATAGATAGATTGAATAGATAGATAGATGGATAGATACATTAAGATAGAATAGGTACCGTACATCGCCTCCTGTGGTAAGGATAGACTGTATATGAGGCAGTCGGGTTATTACAACAAGCTGGTGGTGTTGTGGTTATATGTATACTGACTCACACCGGATATTAGTCACACTTTGTCCCATTAATGTGGACTCGAACCTGGGATCATTGAACTGCCAACCCGATTCGATTACCAATCAGTCACAGTACCTAGTTCAAGTAATAAAGTATTCAGGCCTCATAAATCAGTGTTAAGTTACCAGGTGAGAGGTTTGCCCCTACCCCCACCCACCACTCCCCCCCCTCAAGGTCAGAGGTCCCCCCCCCCAAGGTCAGAGGACCCCCCCCCCCAGCATCACCATCAGACAGGTGAGGTCATCTCTTTGTCTGTTAGTTCCGCCACATCCAGCATCCAGTTCCCTTATCCTACTATCCCTACTCCATTTATTTTCTTACTCATCTCCTCTATCCTTGCTCTTGCTATTGTCTCCATTACACTTCTTTTCTCCCTATTACTATTTTTTATTTCCTTATTTTCTCCACTTAACTCTCTCTCATTCCCTTACCATACCCATCTCTCTTCTCCCCTTTCCTCTTTTGTGTTACTCCTCTCTCTTTCCCCTGTCCCTACTAGTCCCATTTCTTTCCACCGTCTCCCAGTTTCCCTATATCTCCCCTTATCTCATTCCCTTCTCCCCTCCCTCGCTTCTCTTTCTCTTTCCCTTCTCTTCATCCCCCCCTCTCCTTTCTCCCCTCTTTCCCTCCTTTCATCCTCCTCTACGTGACAATAGGTCGGCGACATTAATACACTCCCACAAGAGAAGCCGCGAAGAACCCGAGTCTGCGCCGTAACCCGAACCCGAGTCCACGCCATAACCCGAACCCGATTCCACGCCATAACCCGAACTCCGGATCACCGAAAACAAGCACCATAACCTGAATGTTCTAGCGGGGCTCGACAAGACAAGTGAATCAGGTGGAGTTATCAGCGACCAAACGACGCGTTGAAGATGAACTAGTCGTTGGTTGAGAACACGTTATTCAGTCCCCTTTAACGACCACACCTACCACAGTGATCTTCAAGTGCAGCCTCCAACACCTTGTTACGAGACACACCTGACACACACACACACACACACACACACATACATACAAAAAAAAAAAGGTGATTCCGGATATCTCGTTATTTTAATGAGCGGTTTCCGTTATGACAGTTAGAATAACGGTCGAGTGTCGGTTGGTTCAAATGCTGGAGGGTGCGTTGCGGTTTTCAAGGGTGTAGGGAGGGGAGGATAGGGAAGAGGGAGGAAGAGGATAGCGAAAGGGGAAAGATTGTAGGTAAAAGTGGAGGAATGGGAGGGAAGGAAAGGAGGAAAGTTTGATGGGGGGAGGGGGAGGGATGGGTAGAGAAGGAAAGGTGGAAAGGAGGGAGTTGGAAAAATGGGTGAGGGGATGGTGTTGGAGGGAGAGGAGGTACAAGGATTTGAAAAGGGGGAGGAATTAACGAGGGAAGGATGTGGGGAAGAGGAAGGGGAATAGGGAAGAGAAGGGGAATGATGGGATATAGAGAGAAGGGTAAAAAGAGGGTAAGAGAGTCGTGAGGAAAGGGGAGGGAAGGTTGAACCAGGAGAAGTTGAAGGGATGGGACAGGGGAGAGGAAGTGAAGGTAGAAGGAGAGAGAAGGGGAGGAGGAGGAGGTGAGGGGATGGACAGATCAGGGGAAAAGGGGAAGTAGAGGTAGGAGGAGGGGGAGGGGAGGGATGGGCGAGGGGGAAGGGGAAGTAAAGGTAGGAAGAGAGGGAGGGAACGAGGAGGGGAAGGTAAGAAAGGAGGAGTAATGAAAGAAGGAGTCAGGAGGTGAGGAAGGGGATGAAGGGATGGGGAAGTGATGGTAGGAGGAGGGGGCAGGTGAGGAAGGGAAGGGAGTGAAGGGGTTAGTGGAGGTAGGAGGGGGAGGTGGGGAAGGGAAGAAGGGGAGGGGGAAGTGATGGCAGAAGGAGGGGAGACGATAAGGAAGTTGGAAGGGGGGAGGTGGGGAGAGGAACGAAAGGAGGGGGAAGCAGAGTCGTCTTAACGCATGGGCACGCTGGGCTTGCCCAGGGCCCCATGATTTTAGGGGCCCCGTGAATAGAGCACGCCACTACTAAATTAATGACGAAGTCGATGATGCACCAAATGAAGTACATGAGGTTGCTGGGCCTGTCGAAGTCCGCCACCGAATCTCAGAGGATAATCGAGATTTAAAACGTAGAAAACTTGAAGAACCTTGTATCCATTGGAAGAAAATAGGAAATTTACTAAACCATTACAGAACAAATCACTATGTCGCAAACGTTTGTGTTGAATAATTCTTGCTTTACCAATTAATTATATGTTTAATTTTACTGAAAGTTGTAGTTTTCATTTGAGTGGGTGGGATGGGCCCCAGGACATTGCTTTGCCCAGGGCCTACAGTGCTGTTAAGACGGCCCTGGGGGGAAATGATGACAGGGGGAGAGGAAGGAGGATAATGAAGGTAGGAGGGGGAGGTGGGGGCAGGTAGGGGGAAGTGGGGGCAGGGAGAAGGGGTGTGGAGAGGGAGGGGCCAAGACTTGCATGACGGCTGGGTAAAGTTTCAGCGGTAAATGGTTGGTGGTGTAGGACGAAGGCTGCTATTAGACGCCTATTATTGACCCGAGGGATTCAAACTATTATACTCTACCTGTATGTGTATTTTGTTTGTGTGTATGAGTGTGTTTGTTTAATTTCTAAGTATGTATATGTTTCGTTTGTGTGTGTGTGTGTGTTTTAAGTGTATGTTTGTTTTTATTGGCACGTGCGTGTGTGAGGAGTGTGTTTGTGTATGTGAGTGTATGTTACTTCACTACCATCACCATAAGTACCACCAACATCAAAATAACTACTACCACTTATCACCATTACTACTACCACTAGTATTACCATCATCACCATTACTACCACCACCACCAGTACTATTATTACTATTACTGCTACCAACACTACCACATCAACCACCACCCACCACCAGTACTATTATTACTATTATTACCACCAACACTACCACATCAACCACCACCACCAATACTATCATTACTATTGCCAACACTACCACAACAACTACCACCATCTCCACCACCAATCTTCACTACCGTCACACAAACCAACTTTGGTCTAAAAATGTCTCAACTTTTACTAGTGACGGATTAACGTCTTGAATAAGTGGACATAAACAATCCTCACCCCCCCCCCCTCCCCCTTCACCTGCCATCCACCTCCTGTGTCACATCTGCAAACGAGTTGTTCAGTTCCGTGTCAACTGCGTGTCAGTTCCGTGTCAGGGTGCGTGCCACAGCTGTCCTCTCCTCACCGGTGCTCATCCGTTACGCACGCATGCAAATCAAGGCTTCAGGAATGTCTTATTGTCTTTTTTTTTATCCACGAGTCTGTTCGTCTTTTGTTTAACTTTACGCTCCCTTCTCTCTCCCACTGAAAACTGAAATTATTTTCCTATAATATTCTTTAAAATAATGGCTACTTTTGTGCAGAATTTTCTATTAAAATGCAATAATAATTATTAAAAACTATTTCCTCGAATCCTCGCATTAATATAAAGCATTATTGTCCATTTTACAGATAAATATGTCCCAATTAGCGGCCGCTCGTCAAGACGTCAACACATCACTTTGTGTGCGTGGAAACTCATGGAATCTTGTACGGCAAAAACAGTGAAATTACCGTTTTAAACAGTGGCTCGGGGAATATAAGAGAATAAATTGAAAAGGTGCAATTGAGAAGGATATGAAAGACGTAGCGGAAACAAGAAAGGAGACACAGAAACCAATGATTGTGGTGGAAGACCCGGCCAGCAGACAACACAACAAACGGAAGATTAATTACTAACGCACACATGAAAAAAAACAGTGACTCAGGAAGGATTTTAATAGGTTAGTGTATTTTTTCTTTTATCTATAATACATTTGAGTGATATCAAGAATTATTTTTGGTTAATATTCGTTCATTGGCTGTCCGTAGGTTCCTGCCATGTTTACCTGAGGTTGTACTCCTCAGTTGTCTCCTCCTCCTTGTCGGTCAGGTCAGGTCAGGTCAGGTCAGGTTAGGTTAGGTTAGGTAGGTTGGTTGGTTCCTTTGATGTGAGAATAGGTTTTTTTTGTGTATTTTTTTGTTTGTTTTACCCAAATTTGACCTCCATTTTTGTGCAACTTAGCAGTTTGTTAAAAATGAAAATGTTAATTGTTTGTAAAAATCTCTAATTTACAAACAAAATGAATGTCAGATTTGAGTAAAACAAACAAAAAAAAATTCAAAAAACCTATTCTCGTACCAAAGCCCGAGGACAGCCAGTGGACAGCCCGAGGACAGCCAGTGGACGAATATTTACCATATTTTTGAGTGATATCCTCCATCTAGTGACAAGAAACAGTTTTTGTCTGATGTGTCCCGGAAGCTATTGTTTGGTAATTAAAAGTGGAGTGAATTCATTACAAGCACAATGTTAATAAGAGAGGTATTGTCAAATCCATAATCACATAATTTCTGTAAGCTTTTAAATGATATTGGCTGTTTAAAGACAGGAGAAATATGTGCACATTACCAAACATTCTTCCTTAATATTCTCCACGTTTTGGGGCCGGATTTTGTGTCGATTTTTTCTTAAGGCTTAGAATAATAAATAATGTGAAAGGTCGGTGAAAAAACCTGTTACAAAGTTATCTAAGAAGCAGGTAAAATGAAGCAACTTAACCTAACCAACTCAACCCTGGGATAGTTAGGTTAGGTTTTCTTCATATTTCTTTGGGAGGATCTTGTATCTATTTTGTATTAATGGATAAAATTTAAACCAGATGAGGAATTAAGGGATAACTAGCTTCGAAATTACTTCACTAAGCAGACCACATTAACCATAACCCAACCAACACCAGGCTACTGTATTTAGGTTAGGCTGTCGCTTTGGTTAGGATTTGTTCTTGCAGTTTACTTTCAGAAATGACTCTTAAACTAGTTTGCTCCTAATCAATCACTAAATTGGCCGAATCAAAATTAGCACAAATATTTGTGAAGAAAAAATGCGTTTTAGATCATTTGTCATTAACGAGAAACTTATTGATTATATCACCTAACCTAACCTCTTAACCGGATCCCCCCTTGGATTCCCAGGTATATTTAAGTCATTTGCGAGGGAAACGTCATAGAAGAAAAGTGTCTTAACATTGTTTAAACCTTCGGAAAAAACACAATGCTCAACAAAAAATCCGTGGTTGTCCACTTGTGAAAATCTACCATAAGCAAACAATACCTCAATAGTCGGGAATCGAACCCTTGACCACTGAGTGTGAACAGGGATCGTTACCACCGCGCCACAAGGACATCAAAAGCAACGGATCGTTGCTCAAACGAACCTACAACGTCCAGGCAATGAGATCTGACTAATCGACTTGTCCTACCATAACTCATTGTAATTAGTCCCCCCCCCCCCCCCCCCCACCGGGTGTAACCTTGCACGGGTAGTGGTTTGGTTCACTCCGTCCGTCCGTTCGTTTGTTCGTGCGAATTTCAGCAGACATGTATGAATGACTTGTGTAGTCTCAGCACAAGAGTAATCCATATTATCCTTCCTATGATCGTCATTTCGTTTTGTAATCTGATCCACTTTGGGCAGTCAGTACTCATTTCTTCATTGGTAGTGGTTACAACTTCGTCGTCGGCGTAATTGTAACTGCATGGGGTGTTGTTGATTTGCTTGCCCTCTTGACATTTGCTCCTGGTTCTCGGTTTTCCAAACCCGCTCAAACCGATTGACTGATTCCAGGGTTTATCCACAGGATAATTTTTCTTCAAAGGTACACAGAGTTTGTGTGAGGAAGCAGGCACGGGTCGGGAGCAAATGACGACAGACAAACCAGAGAATAAACTCAGGGGCGCCAGTGTTAGGCGGCGTCGATGGAAGTAATATAAGAACAGGTGTATACTTATACGAGAATAATACAATAATGATCGAATTTGTCAGATATTTGCTCCATATATCAAGTAACCGAGTTTCATATAAATCATTTTGTAATTCTTAGTGAGGAAGGACCAGGAAATAAGCACCTGGCGTCAACGACGTAGTCCATAAATCAATCCTAGTTTTCAGTTGGGAGTTATCACAATACAATACTGGCAATAACACAACAACTCGACGGTATTGTAGTTTCATTGTTGAAGAATATAGCCGAGGTTTGAACTACCTTACATTTGAAGAAAAAAAACCCCGCCAGTGACTCCTGAAACAAGCGTGTATCAAATTCATTTTATTTTCACCAGACAAGAGACTGGGGATTAGATTAAGTGACGTCATAGCGCAGATACTTGAACAAAGAATGAAGACTGCAGAGGCAAAGTGGTTGTGATGATGGTTAAAAGAAAAAGCCGCTACCATTCCATACCGTAGTCCGTGTACACTAAGACTTCCGGCATTCGTACCATCAAAGAGCCGCAGGTTAAATAATGGAGCTGGAGGAATGTGGCGAAAGGGAGGTGGGTGGGTTGGGCCATAATGTTCCTTGTTTGAGATTATAAAGCAAGTGTAGCATGTGTGAGTGTGTGTGTGTGTCATGTGCAGAGTGTGTGTGTGTCATGTGCAGAGTGTGTGTGTGTCATGTGCAGAGTGTGTGTGTGTCATGTGCAGTGTGTGTGTGTGTGTGTGTGAATGCAGGTGATATGTTCTTTTTTGTGTGTACGTGGGTGCTTATGAGAGTGTGGGAGTTCATGTATGTTCGTAAGTACAAGTAGCGTGTATGTGTATAAGTACGGATGTAAATAAGGATACATTTGTGTAGGCCGTGTAAGTGAGGCTGGTGTATGAATAGGTTTAATGTGTGCGTGTGTGTGCGTGCGTGCGTGCGTGTGTGTGTGTACTGTATACGCATATCTTTTCACGGGTTGAATGTCCACGTCAAATTTATACGTACATATACTCTCCTAACGATGAACATGACCGTAAAAGAAGAATAATGTGTGTATGCGTTCAATGTTTATATACGTTTATTTGTGTCAGTCTGTTTTGTGAATGCCTTTTTATACAAATATTTAACAATTTTAACTGTGCTTTTTATTGTTGCGTTAAGGCATCGAGACGCTTCAACGACTCTAGTCCTTCAATGCAGACTACCAAGTTAGTTAATATGCTAGTCGACAGTTTCTAATATTTAAGAGATATATTCTTTGTGTAACTGGAATGCATACGTGACTGCACACTACCATAAATGTGTGTGTGTGTGTGTGTATAGTTTGAATACCTTTGAAATGTTATTGTTATTCAGTACTGTTCCTTATTCTTCGTTATGTGTGTTAGGCTTCACAAGTGGGAATGTATGATATGCAGTTATTGTCATTTATAGATTCAGTGTAGTGCAGCAGCCGAGTGCATATAGCAACTACCTCCTGCCAGCTGGTTTGCGTCGTGCGGGCAGATTGTGTGTTTAACTTTACACGTGGGAAGCGCAAGAGAGGTATAGTAGTGCAGTGCCTTGCCTCTCGTCTACCCTTGGCTGTGCTGTATTCCCAGTGCCCCTGTGATATCTATCAAACGTAATTGTAATATGCAACAGACAAAGGTCAGATCATTACTTAAGAATTTTCTCAGTTATATGTTGAAGGTAATTTCAACAGGCTAATACACGCACAGAAGTTACTGAACTAGGCTGTGTGGCGACCTGGCCCGTCCCCATAGTGACGTTATCACATACAGGGGGGGGGGGGGGTAGCACCTGACTGTTGATTTTGCATATGTGCGTTTGCGTAAAAGTTCGGAAGAAGAGTGTTTAAAATTATGTATATTCTTAACGTAAAGCCATACAGACACATAAACACGTACATAAATGTACGAAATTAACCTTTACCATTTTTATAAAACACACACACACACACACACACATCATTACTTAGCATACATGTAATCGCCCAATTGAATGATGTCACGATTTCTAGAAATTTGCAATCAGAAAGTGGTATCCGGCAACTGCCAGACTCGCTATGTTTTCGCTTTATTTTTCGAGGCGGTACACAATTTTGTGAAATGCTAACAGAAATTGTTTTTAAATGCTAAAGCAGTTTTTCATAAAGAGTGTTTTATGAACAAAATCAAGTAGTTAAGATTTTTGTATATTTTGAAACGAAGTAATATGACATACGGTACCAAATTATCGCCAAGACATTCAGGAGTAATTTACGGAGTTAGAATTGGACGTTAAAAAGAAAATGTAAACATTAATTGTGTTTAGCTGAAACGAGTATCGAATAAAAAATATGATTTGAAATAATATTCATAGTCACCACATTTATGCCACGTGTTTACTGAATATGTAAACAAATATTTTCCATATTCCCCGCCGCTATGGACGCTGACGTAAGGCGGGAAACATTCACTAAACAACATTTTGAGCTTTTGATGAACTATATACTTAAAAGTTTATTGTTACCCTTAATTGTCATTTATACTCTGAAGAACTGTGTTATTTAGCACCCACGAATAAAATATAAAACATTAAATCTTTCCGTTCAACGGCCATTCGTTACCTGAGGGTTATTAAGGGTAACTTGGATTAGGTTCGTGTCGTGACCTTTCAAAAAGAAAAAAATGTGTTCCGACTCTTAGTATTTACCCAACATCATTTTGTTTTCCACATCGTCTTGCTTGTTCAAAGTACAGTATATGTGTGTGCGTAGTAACGTTTGTTAATATATTCCAGTAATTATACGGCAGTCGTAAGTAGGATCATCTGGCATCAATTTGTGAACCCGGCTTCACATTATAGATTGTCAGAATAACATAAAATCACTGTAATACAAAGAAAAATCTGAATTAATGTTAAAACTCCCAATTCCCTTTACCTACACACATGACTTACAAGTAGATGCCATATGTTGCAAAAAATGCCGAGGGCATTTTGGTCACTGCCGTACAATTACAGAACATGAATAAAACAGACACATTTCTTATCTAATTTTAAGCAATTGCAAGTAGAAGCCGAATTAGTGTTTATGAAAATGATCACACTAAAGTGTGTGCCTTGGTGTGCAGAATTTATACGAGTGAACAATGAAGAAACTAAGTACAGTACCGGTACAATAATTCTATTCAAGTATGAAAGAAGGTCCCACCATAGGCGTGATCGGCGGGTATGGCGTACTTGTAGCTAAGCCTTTTTTCTGTACACAAGGAGGCAGCGTGGCTGGCACTGCACTCAACCAACTTCACATTCCCGACTGTTAAAGTTAGGTACCCATTCACAGCTGGGTGAACTTTTGGTGCCTTGGGCGTGAACCGATGAACCTAATGACATGATATAGTCCTCTATTCACTCGCCTGCTGTATTCCAAATAAAACCTATCCTAGACCAAAAGCCATTTTAACCCTGAAATTACTATTTTTTAAATTTGAAACGAAATTTTGCTCAGGTGTAAATTGTATCTACGTAGTAGCTACTGTACACAGTAAAGAAATTCTTTAATACAATTTGGCCTGTGTTTAAACAGCTCGGTTCACATCTGCCCTAACTAATGAATGCTTTCGCTTGTGAAGGAAGTTTCTCAAGTGCGGCTTAATACAGCCAATGACCAGTTCTTGGTCATCATTATTAAATGTTATCTGTTGTCAAGTGCTGAAATTAAGACTTTATGAAGGGATCTTAAAGTGTGGCCGTTGAGCACTTTAAAACAATAACTACATGGTTTAATGCAGCTGGATGACCTTTATTGTACCTGTTACACTTTCTCAGTTTTATGTGTGTGTCAGTGAGGACAGCTTAAATATATAGTAAAGCTGACCTAAGAATGGTGTTTTGCAAATGGAATTCCTTGGCTTGGCAAGATTGTGTTTTCTTTTAAAATGTATCTCTTCCCCTTTTAAGAGGAGAGAGAAGGAAAAGTGCTGTCTCACGAGATTGCATGGAAATTGTTGCTTTGTCTTTCCTTGATCTTAAAGAAGGTAGCGGTAGGACTGTAATTAAGAAAGAGTTACAGGAGTCGACGTTAATGTACACACTAAACGTCTCGGTCAAACGTAGCACGAGGCTGGAGCCCTGTTATCTGCCCTGTCTTTAAGAACCAGACTCCAGTAATTATAAATCAACGTTGTGAATCGACATCTTCATTTACTTTGTCATTACGACCTTTTATGTTTTAAGTAAAAAATAAATAGAAAGAAAAAACCAATAAAACACGGGAGGATAAATAAACAGTTGGACGACGTGGCAGGAATATTTAATACGTCCTCTAAACCTTTTTATACATTATTAAAAAAGACGGTGAGGAGAATTGACAAAAGCACGACTTGGCAGGAAGGTTTACTGTGATCTCAAAACCCTAAGGTAACTATCAGAAGATGGAAAAAAAAAATCGTCAAAATACACAAGAACGAAAATTGCGTCACAACGTTATAAGTAGGAACACCAGCTACCCCCCCCCCCTCCCCCCATCTCTTTCCCTCCCTCTCATTCCCTCCTCCGCATCCCCCCCCCCCCTCCAAGCAGTTTATACTCAAGGTCACCAGCAGCAACCAGCTTCACAACAGACAACGAAATTGCTTGTAAATTTTCGCTTCCCAGGCGGCAGTAAGGTAGGATTGATCGCTTAAACCGCTGACGTACAGGTATCGGGGTTCTGTATTGTTGGCTTTTTCTACAGGATTATTAAATAAATTTGTCCGTGTATTTTTATGATAGTGTAATTTGTATTAACGATTTAGGCTGGAGGGGAAGGGGGTGAATCAAGAGGTGTTGGCCGTTTGTAACACAGTGTTTCTCAGTAGTGTTGTTTTGCGTTTGTAACACTATTGTTATGATTTTTGTTGCCTCATACAAGATAAGCTTAGTACAGTATAGCTGTGTGTCACAGTGCTTCTCTGAGAATGTTATTGTGTTAAGGAAATATTTGTGTAGCTGTTTGTAACACTGCCTCATCAAGGTACTGGAGTGATGGTTAAAATAAGCCAAGTGTTGCCGCTGAGATTGGAGACTGTTGTTGAGGATAAATTTAATCTTAAACACACACACACGAAAACGTATTTGACTACAGCGCACGTACACACACACACACACACACCTATGCATTAATACGCACATGTAAAGCAGCACACACACAGACACATACAAACAAAGGCTACGCGCTCTTCTGTACTTGAAGAGAGAGAGAGAGAGAGAGAGAGAGAGAGAGAGAGAGAGAGAGAGCAAAACAAAATAAATGTAACATAGTACAGTAATTAAGCAGAGGGGCACAGTGTGATTCTCTACTAGACTGAACCCGGGAAGAGGAGTTACAGCGTCTGATCAGCGCCCCCCCCCCCCCCCGCGGCCATTGAATCTCGCCTTAATAATGTTGCTGCATAATTGCCACCAGATTGAATATGATTTAATTTCTCGTTACCGTAATGGAAGATTGTACGAGAGTCTGGTCGATGGGAGAGAGATGAGTGTGTGTTCGTTTATTCGTTATCATTATTGCTCTATTAACGCGCGGCGGTTCCTTGAGTTTATCTTCGTTGTTGTTTTTGTGGTGAGGCAGGTGATGGTGGTGGTGTGTTACGTACGGGGTGGGAGTGGAGGATGGCGTGTGTGTGTGTGTGTCCGTGTGAGCGTGTGTGTGTGTGTGTCCGTGTGAGCGTGTGTGTGTGTGTGTGTGTGTTGTCATTGTCACGCACCGCTGCCTTCTCCAATGAAAATATATTTACATCATGAATTATTATGCGAGGTTAAAAATTAAGGAACGGGTAAATACACGTTTCACAAGATATAATTCATTCCAAAATAATGCTTGGCGGTGGGATTATATACGCACGCAATACACGGAGTTATGTTACTTTAATTATCATACGCTTGGTATCTGAAAACCGCCAGTTAATTCACCTCCAAATGTAATGGTAAAAAAAAAAAAAAAAAAAAATCACTCCCAAACGAAGAAATTGTATTACAGAGACTCGGTTACTAGATCAATTATACAAACCTTTCATTAGCCTGTATTACTCTTCACATGCGTTGAATTAACGTAGGTTGTCGTAGAGCAGTGTAGTAGCGCTTATTTTGCATAAAGATAGGTTTCCAACTTTAACGATGACGAACGCAAGGAGTGCCCCAGTCATCAGGGGTTGTTCATATTTCCCCAGAGAGGTGAGTATCCCGTACGACTAAAGTGAGCATCAGACGTTCGGGATTATTTTTGATGGTGTGTACTTAAGTATGTTTTATTTCAACCTAAGTACAAGAAGAATATTATTTGGATGTCATCTATATCAGTGAGGGAATGGCAGGTCTCGTGTTACGGGGAAATACTGCAGCAGATTATGTTTGTTTACGGTCGGGTGGCGTGCCAAGTCCCCGTTCCAAAACTGCGGCCGTGTCGTCCATTCTTCTTGGGTTTCCGATGCTTAAAGTTGACTTCTCGGAATTTCTTTATCTAGAATTATGTCTGTGGAGGTTTAAATCCGTCAGCGACCCCACGCCACACCTCTCCAATTTACTTCCTAGCCACGCATTACGGTAAAGGGAAAGATAACCTTGCACGCAGTTCCTTTCTGGGCCGTGCACATGTCATTGATGAAGTAGTAAGTCTTAGTGTAAGAGATTGTATCCTGTACTTGATGCCTATTGAAGCGTAACAAAAGCTGATCTTGTTATCATCGTCATTTGTCATAAATCTAATCGCATTTCGCAGACGAGCTTGGTTGCTAACTGCAATATGGTCAAACGAATAATGATTTAAGTCATTTAATGGTGAACATAACTCGAAATTTGTGGATGAGGAGATTGGATTGTACTGAATTCCTACGAGCTTCAATTTTGTTTTTGTTCCCTTTAAGTACTTTGACCCTCGTTTTTTGTTGGTGTGAGAGAATTGGATCCCGTTTATCGTGGTAGAAGAAAACTACTAATTAGATTCCTTAATACTCTGGCCAGCTATTTAATATCGACGTTTTTTTCTGGTATTCAGGAAATTTCCACGTAAAAATTTAATCTTGTAGTGTAAAGAACTGGGAGCGTTTTGCGTTGTTCGGGCTATGACAGTCTCTTTTTTTTTTTCCATCGTCTATCGGAATTACTTGCCATTTTTGCTCGTAGTCTCTCCCTTTTCAGCACTGAAAGAACCTGCACCAAGAAATAGGTAATCATTTTCCATTGTCGTAATTGCAGTAGAGATACCATCTTCAAAAAGCTCTCGCCTGTAGTCGTTACGCCTCCAGGCTCACAATCCAGCTGTAGGGACCCGTTTCCAAGGGTCTAATTTTATACAGAGATTGTTTACACGTGGCTGGGGTAATAGGCAGGCGGAGTTGGGTAGGCTAGATCCAGGGTCGCTGGCTCCGTCCAACATGCGGCTGGCCGGGGACACTCGGGACGCCACCTGCTGGGGACACTGGCTGGGGACGCCTGCTACCGAGGGCACCAGCTGCTGGGGACGCCTAATGCCGGGGACCCCTGGTGCTGGGGAGCGCCGGCTGGTTGGAGCGCTAGTTGCTGGGGGACGCCGGCTGTTGAGAACGCCGGCTGCTGGGGACGCCGGCTGTTGAGGACGCCGGCTGGCAGGACGCTGAAACATTCTGGAGTGAACGAAGCTTTGTGAAACTTGCCTCGCCCGGTCTGTGGGTTGCCGCCGTGTCTGCCATTAGGGCAAAGTCACCTTGCCCGCGGTTGGTGACTGGACCTTGTGGTAGTGGTGTGGTGGTGAAGGTGTGGTTGTGATGAAGGTCTGGTTGTGGTGGTGGTTAAAGTGTGGTGGTGGTGTTGGAGATGTGGTTGTAATGGTGATGAAGACGTGGTGGTGAAGGGGTGGTGTTGGTGGTGATAAAGGTGTGGTGTTGGTAAAGGTGTGGTAAAGGTGGTGGTGAAAGTGTAGTTATTGGTGGTGATGAAGGTGTGGTGATGGTGAAGATGTGAGAGTGATGAGATGGTGGGGATGTAGTGGTAAGGATGTGGTGGTGATGAGGGTGCTTGTGTGGGTAGTGAGGTTGTGGTAAGAATGCTAAGGCAAGATGGTCTGATGGTGATGATAGAATGGTGTGGTATCAATGATGGTGACGAGATGGTGTGATTGTGGTGTTGGTCAACGTTGAGGGAGAATGATGAGGGTGTAGGATCAATATAATGGTGGTGGTGGTGATGGCTAGAGGAGGTTTTGATATGTTGGAGTATTGTTGGAGTATATGACGACAGTAAGGGTAATACAATGTGTTAAGGTGTGATCGTAATGTTAGGGTGCAGTTGTGTGGGTTTTAGCGGTAGAGGTACTGTACCCCCCCCCCCCCCTTGTATATAGTGTTTTGTAATGGTTTTAAAATTTGCTGTTTATTTCAGAGAATTAGGTAAATAATGTCACTGAACCCCATCATACAATAAGCTAAGTATTTAACACAAGCCATTACAGTGTTGACAAATGTAGAGAAAATATTGGATAAAAAGATTTTGTTTATAAACACACTATAGTGATGAATAGTGTTCCAGTGATTTGTTCATATTTGTCCATATAGTTTTACTTTGTTATTGTATAAACGCCGGGTGTATTAATAGTAATGAATGTTTAATTTGGAGGACAATTTAGGACTAACTATACTGAACCCTGTGAGCTAAGTATACTGTACCCTGTGAAATACGTATACTGTACCCTCCGAACTAAGTATACTGTACCCTGTGAAATACGTATACTGTATCCTGTTAACTAAGTATACTGTACCCTGTGACGTTTCATTGCTGTTAAATGGGTACAGTAAATCGATAAATAACATGTTGGGTAATTACGGCGTTGTGATGAATGGGAGGACGGTAATGAGGTACGAGCTCTCACCTGTACAGCACATCTTTGTTCTCTCTTGTCTGGGGACGCTGATAACATCTCTCGTGTAGTTCACCAGTTTCCCCGCTGAAGAAAATACTTATTCTTAAATACTTTTTATTGGAATAATAATAATAGTGCAGGTGCTACTAATTCGTATGGTGCAACTGTTACTAACATTGATAATTTTGGTAATGCTTATAATACTGGTAAAATACGAGTCTATTCCAATGCTGCAACTATTTTTACTATTAATATCTTGCACAAAAAACAATAATGATAATAATAGGTATAATAATACCGGTAAGATTTATTCTAATACAGTAATGCCAACTATTTCTTCTGCTGCTGCCAATTCTGTCATCAATAAATCAGATTTATAATAATAATAATAACATAAAGAGGAATAATAAAATTGTACCAATTTTGCCACAGCAAGCATTCTTGTTATGCTATTACCACTTCTGCCAATATCCTGCTCCAGGTATATCAGCGAATACGAGGTGGACAGTGTGTGTGGGTGAGCATTAGTGTCCCCCAGACCAGGTAGGAGGCGCCAAGGCCCCCAGTGTCCCCCAGTGGTGGTAGGAAGTGCGTCGTCACCCTCCTGTGTTACAGCGTCCCCCGCCACCTAACTGTTATATACTCAAGAATTTTCACAAAGGCGAGCTTGGGAAAGTGACCACGGGGTGTATTTTCTCCTTTAAATTTTCGTGACTTTTCAGTTTTTATCATTTGTCAGTAAACCTTAAGGTTGCTACGAAAATGCACACATGTATGCATACCGGTAATGTAATCATAGATATAATTTTATTACACAAACCGATTTATATTTACTTTTACATAAAAAAATTATTTTGCGTGCATTCATACATACAGACACATATACTGTAGTTATGTTTAGTTATAATGTTGAATCATGAGAACCCAACGCCTGTAGCATCCACATATACTGTACAGTCGGGGTCAAAAGTCTTGAACACTTAGCAATATCTGGCATCTACTTGTGAGTTATACATATATGATTGGGATATGCTAATAACACTACTTGTCATCACATATTATGCCTGAACCACGAAATGGGATAAAACTCTCCTTAATACCTAAGATCTTCGGGTACTTACATTCCAAATACTGTCAAGTGTTCAAGACTTTTGACCCCGACCGTACATAGAGTAGCGATAAACATTACCAGCGTATTAAAAGTCAATATAAACTGATACAGAAGGTAGTGCTCTCTTAAGTCAATGGTTGGCGGCGGGACGGTCAGAAAATATCCTACACAAAGTTTTGCTCAGCGTCGCCCAGCTGAAACAATGACTCATGTCATCCTCACGCACAGTCCATTAACTAATGTTCACCTCGACCTCACACTTAACTTTCCCAGGCACACACACACACACACACACACACACCCTCAACTCTTCCAGGCATATACTCTCCCTGAGTGTAGGAAAAAGCCCCCTAGAACCTAACCTAATCTATTTTGCATTTTAATTGAGGGCCTTGTGTCCTACTTTGCACTTTAACTGGACTGAAACAAAAGCCTTCTATAGACGCTGGAAACATCATCCAAACCAACACTTGCATTACTGTCCAGATCCATGTTAAATATCCTGTCAGTAAAGAAAATAAAACTGTTTACTTCAATCCAAAATTCAATTCCTTTTTTCTTAAATAACCAATGGCAAAATATTCTGGTCATTAACCAACTTATTTAACAACTTCCCTAACCCAACCATACCCCGTGTGTTCCTTTCTGATCCCACAGCTTCTCACCAGATCCGAAGATAAACTATTCTTTTGGGTTTTATATTGAATCCACAAATTTTTACTTTCGCCTGCCTTCACACGTGATAATTTCCAACCTCCACATTCATTCAGTTATACCTCCATTGTACCAGCCACCAGTGTCCGCATCATTGACCTCGTCTAGAATCACTTCATTTCCGTCGTTACAAATAATGCATCGAAAAAACACACACACAAAAAACAAGGCATCCTCTTTCGGGGTTGTCCTTGTTTTATCTCTTAACAACTCTTGGTCACAGCTTTGACGACCCCTTAAGTATACAGTAGTATTGCTCTCACGTGTGGACTGTACGCCACTCCACCAAAGTCCTATATTTTATTTATGCTAGACGAGGTTTTGTCCAAAGTTATTTATTAGTATTTTTTATCTTATTGCCTCAGTTAACACATTACGTCACTGTGTCATTTCTAACAGCTCTTCCCGTAGTCAGTGTGCTAATGTTACTCGGTCCCTCATACTTTTCTTATCAATCCCGGGTGCAGTTATGTGTCATTTCATTCCCGATCGTCACTCTTTACTCATTAGTCACCGTCTTCGTTGCTCACACTTCTGAACTGTACAATTCTCTGCCCTCAAATATTTTCTTTATCCTCTAACCTGCAGCTACATAGTGTAGACTGTAGAGCATGTACCCATCTCTAGTCACACAACTAAGTACTGTAGGTCACTTTCTCAGAGGCATTACATTTCAAAAGTCCGTGTCATGTACCTACTCTAGTCTGTTACAATTAGAAAGAATAAGACACACACTTAACTCTCCCAGGAACACACTTAACCCTTCCAGACACACACACACTTAACTCCCCCAAGAACATACACTTAACTCTCATTCAAATTGAATTTTTGTGTTGGGAGAGCTTATACCCGACCATGAGTTTTCTTAACTACGTGGAATTAAAATTTAAAGGAGCATTTTATGGAAATCTTGAAGGCCAGATTAGATACAGTATATAGAGGAGGTTTTAGCTATGCCTTTGTTGACGTTATGTTAAGGCAGCTTAGGACTTTAATTGCGTAACTAGGTTAGTAATTACGCTAATCCACCAAGAATTAAATAAAAATACAACTACCAAAGCCTAGACGTGACTCACTGAAAGGTAGAATCTAGGGCCGAAGGACTATATGCTTCCTTCTGTTTTAATGAGAGGCAAATTTTATGTATCACTGAATTTAAAGGTGAATTTGAACTGTGCTCACCCGGAATAAACGCAGTGATACTTTCTTTCATTACCTAACCTCAGATACGTGTTTTTAGAAGTTGTTTGTTTTATAATGTAAACATGGTGAGTGGTGTGCCTGAATCTAAAACAACAACAGCGTGTTTGATCTGTTGTACTGTACAAGTGACGATAAATATTTGTAAAACTATAAAACGTTGAGGAATAAAAAGTATTAGAGGTGGTCCCCAGTTTACAGCTCTACACGGACAGTTGCCGAGGCAGTCTGTGTGATTCAGTTATGTCACAGAGGCAAGATTTAGGCTCCACCCACCCTTTGTTCCCGGCCAGTCATACGTTATATCCCCTATACCTCCTGCACCCCTCCCACTTACCCCCTTCCTCCCCCCAGCAAACCCCAGCCTCGCTCTCTCCCGGGGGTCAGATCGCCACCCAGTTTCCCGTTAGCAGGTGTCGCATTTTTCATATTTTTGTTTTTATTTTTGTGTTGTGTTAATGGTGGAAGCTGTTGCAGTAGCCGTGGTTATTCTCTTAACGTTTACATTAATGGTCTATAAATTATTTTAATACAATATTAAATTGAACCTTTTCTGTCACTGTTTTTGTTTACGTTAATGGTGCAGCTTGTTAAGGTAGCCATGGTTACACTCCTAATACGTGTAGTAATGATTTTCAAATAAATTTAATGTTAATATTATTACAGAGTTAGGCTTGGTCCAGCACTCCTCAGGCTACTGAACATGAAGTAATACTTTTCTAACAAATTTGACTTGTAAATGAGAGAGAATATGTTAAGTTTTGTCTTTCTTGTAACTTTTCGCATGGTAAAGCAAATACTGAATATCGAATTAGAATTTGAGGATGATTTTTTTATTATTATTTTAAGAAAGGCCATGTACGATGAAATAATTCCTTTTACTGTATATTGGCGAGGAGCAGAGAATAATGTAAAGAGGGTTTTTGCTGCCGTCATAACTTTTGCCTTCCTCATAATTATTACTTTCTCTTGATATTATTGCAGCGTTGAAATTTGGCTGTATTATTCCTTGACAATTTAAGTGAAATAAAAACTGGAGGTTATGCAATGAGCCGCAGAGTCTGTGATGAGAAAAATTTTAAAGAGTGACTGGGAATTGACGACCGGCTGAGATAGACCTTACTTGAGAAATAAAAACACTCGTCTTAGGCATTAACTCAACCCAAGTCACTCCTCCTCTTCCACACGTGCCTACCCATTCCACTTCCTCTCTCGCATCCCTCAACTCATTTCCTCCCCGTCTACTCGTGTTTATCCAACCCACGTTTACCCCCCCCCCCCCCCGGTTCCACACGCGCTTACCCATTCCACCGCCTCGCCCCCTTCCTCAATCTCCTTCCTCCATCCACATACACTTACCCAACTCACTTCCTTCCGTCCTCACTTCCCCTTTATCCCCAGTAAGAAGGAGGAGGGGAGGGGAGGGGGGGATTGCCAAACTGTTTATGTCCTCCTCCCCCCCCCCACCCCCCCTACTAATCGCCTCCGTCAGGGTAGTTTTAGCTTGTCTTTAAGCCCTGCTCGACTCTCCTGTTATGGACAAAAACTTTCCTCTCGGGATACATTTAGGCCAGAGTGAAGGGGAAAGAATAGGGCAGATAGCGGTAATCAATGGAGGAGAGACAGAGGGAGGGAGATTGAGGGAGGGAGAGAGATAGAGGGAGGGAGTGAGAGAGAGTTGATAGGGTCCCTGGTTTACCGAGTCGTGGTGGTGTCCTGAATGATTGCTTGGGTTGCTTATAGGTTGGTTGGTCTTTGTGGGGTGACTAGATTGGTGGTCGCTGTAGATAGGTGGTGGTTGGAGAGACTGACAGGTGGTTGTACACAGGTGGTCGAGGGAGACATGGTGTAAAAAACGCGTCACCACACACCTGGGTTAGTCTCGGGAGCTAGGTTCTTGAGTACAGGTGTGACACTAATTGCTTACTTGTATCATCCTTCCTTCCCCCCCTTCCTCTCCTTTCCCCCCCCCTTCCTCTCCTTCCCCTCTTCCTCTCCTTCCCCCCTTCCTCTCCTTTCCTCTCCATCTCCTCTCTTCCCCTCCCCTATCCCTTCCTTTTCCTTCCCGCTATCCTTTCCATCTCCACTTCCCTACACATTTCCCCTATCCCCCTTCCTTTCCCCCTTCCTCTCCTTCCCCCCTTCCTCTCCTTTCCTCTCCATCTCCTCTCTTCCCCTCCCCTATCCCCCTTCCTTCCCCTTCCCTACCCATTCTCCCCACTTCTGATTACCCATCCCCCCACTTTTTCCCCTCCTTCCCCATATTTCTACCCCTCCTTCATGCTACTCTCCTATCTCTCCCCCCTGACCACCCCCAACCATCTCTCTCAACCCACTTTAGTTCACCCCCTCCTACCACCAAACCCACTATCACCCCCCCCCTCTCTCTCTCTCTCTCAACCACACCTCTTGCTCCTCCCCATCATTGTCCACTATCCTCTTAACCCCCCCCCTTATCGCCCACTATTTCCCTACCTCCCCTCCCCTTCTCCCCTTCCCCTCCCTCCCCTCTCCCCTGATGATGGTGCGAGGGTGTATCATCAACATGCCAGTGTCGGCTACTGCACTTCGGAGCATAATAAAGTGTTTCTTGCTCTCCTCTCACCCTCTCTTCTCCCCCTCCTTACCTCCCCAATCTCCCACCCACCTCCCCCTTCTCCCTGGACCCCCCCGTTAACCCCCTCCCACTACCCCTCCTCCTCACCTCCCTGTACCCCCCACCGCCCCTCCCCCTGTCTCCCCACCGCTCCCCCCCCACCGCCCCCCCCCACCGCCCCTCCTCCCCCCCACCGCCCCTCACCCCCACCTACCTGTTACGGTGATGCAACCTTGATTCGCCTCTGGCTCCTGCTGGTGGTGATGGTAATGGTGATTTTTGCTGGTCCCCTTGTCTGTTTATGCTTGCTGCTCCCGTCTGCTTTTTATCTGCTGCTGTCTGCTTTTTTCTTGCTTCTGCTGCTGCTCCGGTTACTGCTTGTTGTTGCTGTTTTTGTATGGTATTTTATCTGCTGCTGTCTGCTTCTTGTTCCTGCTTCTGCTGTTGCCTCCTTGTATCTCCTGCTGTATTCTTGTGTTTATTGCTCTCGTCTGCTTTTATCTGCTGTTGTCTGCTTCTTGTTACTGCTGCTGCTGACGTCTCTCTCTCTCTCTCTCTCTCTCTCTCTCTCTGCTGATTCCCAAGTCTACTTCTTCTTGCTGCTGTCTGTCTGCTTCTTCCTGCGCCTTTATTTTGTTTCTTTAAGGGTAAATCCAGTCTGCTGTTGCCAACATCCGCCTCCTGCTGTGACCTGTCTGCTCATGTCTACTTGTGTCTGCTGTTGTTGTCTATTTGTGTGTGCTGTTGGCTACTTATGTCTGCTGTTGGTTACTTATGTCTGCTGTTGTCTACTTGTGTCTGCTGTTGCCTACTTGTGTCTGCTGTTGTCTACTTGTGTCTGCCGTTGTCTACTTGTGTCTGCTGTTGGCTACTTATGTCTGCTGCTGTCTACTCGTGTCTGCTGTTGTCTACTTGTGTCTGCTGTTGCCTACTTGTGTCTGCCGTTGTCTACTTGTGTCTGCTGTTGGCTACTTATGTCTGCTGCTGCCTGCTTGTGTCTGCTGCTGCCTACTTGTGTCTGCTGCTGTCTACTCGTGTCTGCTGTTGTCTACTTATGTCTGCTGCTGTCTACTTGTGTCTGCTGTTGTCTACTTGTGTCTGCTGTTGCTTGCTCATGTCTCATCTTTGTCTGCTGCAGTTGTCGGTGGTAGATGGTGGGTGTCATGCCAGCTCCATAATAATTAAGTGATTATGTTACCAATCCTCTAATGATTGGGTGACTGATGCCAATGCTCTAATGATTGGGTGACTCTGATGCCAATACTCTAATGATTGGGTGACTCTGATGCCAATACTCTAATGATTGGGTGACTCTGATGCCAATACTCTCTTATTGGGTGACTCTGATGCCAATACTCTCTTATTGGGTGACTCTGATGCCAATACTCTAATGATTGGGTGACTCTGATGCCAATACTCTAATGATTGGGTGACTCTGATGCCAATACTCTAATGATTGGGTGACTCTGATGCCAATACTCTAATGATTGGGTGGATATGATACCAGCGCCATAATGACTGGGTGATTATGGTATTGTATCATCATTATAATAATTGTTTTTTTTTTCACCAATGCCAAGCACTCGTAGTATTGGTAATATTTTCCTCCCCAAAGTGGTGCGTAAACAAGTGACGTCGTCGTAGGTTAATGCTAAGAAAATTATAAATAATAACAATAATAATGAGAATACTTCTACTAATAATGATAATGATGATGATAATACTATGATCCGATTTTTTGTAGAACAGATGCCGTCAGAACAGGTAATTGCTAAGACCACACATAATAGTAATGATGAAAATGATAATGACGTCATCGCAGGTATGTGGTGACTGATAAGCTTCTTGTAAAAATTTGGAGCCAATTAGAGAGTGACTGGATAACTAGTTGGCTCGTTAACATTGTTTCTTAGGCTGCTGTGATAACTGAAGGCTTATATTCCATCCTTACCTCACCCTGTCCCTTCCTTTTCGTTCGTTAACCAACCCTCTTCTCTCTCCCTCCCCCCCCTTCTCTCTCCCCCCCCCCCCCTTCTCTCTCCCCCCCTTCTCTCATGTCTACTACGTCCCCCTCATCGTGCCCGTCTTCCTCCTCCTAGTCACCGTCATCATTGTTTTCTTGACCAATATCACCGAATTATATAATTAAATCCAGCATCAATTTCGAACACCATTAAACCATCCTTATGCTGGATTGTGAGTTTTGAAATATAACCAAAACTGTTTCAGTGTGGAGCTTGGATTCATGTTCACAGCCAGGCCTTACTGCATAGATGAACAGCCGGTAACCATTCATAAGTACAGTACGCCTTGTGTTGTGTTGTGCCAGGTGGAATAATACTACTGTCAGGTGTGTGTGGGGCTGGTGGTGTGGTGTAGAGGAAAGACATCAACAATAAGGTCGACCCAAGACTTCCAGTAGTCAGTGTTCTGAAGAGTAATGCCACCACTACCGTCACCATTATCACCACCACTATCACCATGCACCTTTATCACCACTGCCACCTTCACCACTACTTCGCACCCTCATTGGCCCATGTGACTTTTCTGTTTATATTCCATTCTCCTGAACCACTTGCCTGTCTGCCTACCAAATCTCTTTTATACCCCGGACGAGCATTGTGTGAAACTCGCTATCACTGTGTGCTTTTCTTA
The DNA here is from genome assembly GCA_958450375.1 of Homarus gammarus. Taxonomy (NCBI): domain Eukaryota; kingdom Metazoa; phylum Arthropoda; class Malacostraca; order Decapoda; family Nephropidae; genus Homarus; species Homarus gammarus. The sequence goes on along the minus strand of CAUDMG010000769.1, from coordinate 2,478,014 downwards.
CGTCACGTCACCTCCATCGGTTCACATCATTCTGCTTCAAATATCTTAAGTATTTGGCAAGAGAACGGAGCCTTGGTAAATAGATTTGACAGTGACACTTGCATGGGGATATCTCCTTACTGTTTGTGCTTGTTGAAAAGTAGAACAAGATGATGAATATGGAAATGATAACAGTAATAAACTTTTAAGTAAATTAAATCACGCGAAATTATTGAATAAAAAATATAATAATAATAAGAGTAGCAATGGTAATAACAAGAGCAACAACAACAACAACAACAATAATAATAATAATAATAATAATAATAAAATAATAATAATAATAATAATAATAATAACTATAATAATAATAATAATAAACAGAGAATATAAGATGGCGTGAGATTCTTTAGACAGTGTCCAGGTCGTGACAGTATGTGCAGGTAAGCTTAATTAAAGAAGGGAAACATTCCACACGCGGCTCATCATCCAATCAACGGCGTGGTCCTTCTGCAGGCTGTCTCGTGTTGCTGTTGGAGGAATTTTAATGGTATGATATGTGACGACCTGAGTATTTGTGGGGGGGGGGGGGAGGAATTTTGTTGTGGTTGAGACGTAGTGACTGGTTGTGTTTTGTGGTTGTGGCTCTGTTTGCTTTTGTTGCTGTTTTTATTGCCGTTGTGTTTGCTTGTTTTGGTTTGTTAATTTGGTTGTTTTTAACGTCGTAGTGGTTGTTTGTGTTTTTGTCGTTGTGGTGTTTTTCTTGTTTGTATTAATTTTTTGTTATTGAAGTTTATAATTATTTTGTTTTTGTCGTTGCTGTTTTTTGTTTTACTGTTGTTTTTGTTACTGTGTTTTTGTATTGTTGTTGATATCCTGGTTTTTATTATAATGATGTTGTTGGCATCGTAGTTGTTATCATTATCGTTGTTCTAGACTTGGGAGGTTTTGATGCCAGGGTCAGTCAGCACCCAAGCACAGGACTCTGAGGACCCACGCAGCAGACAACTTTTTCTCCTTTTGGTGGAGACAGGCGCACCTTCCTCGCCTCGTGTGTGTGTGTGTGTGTGTGTGTAATAATAATAATAATAATGATAATAATAAACGGTTTATTGAAAAAGTTCTGCAGCCCGAAGGCTGAAAATATACATTGGACATAAATGACTTATCACATACATTGGTGGTTTAACAAAAGCCTTCATTAGAGAAAGGTAAAGGAACATACAGTGAACATACCGATTAATGTTTACAGTGGAGGTCACGTAGATCATGTACGCTGAAGTGCTGAACAGCAGACACGTGGTGTAGTAACTCCCTCACAGATGGCGTTATGAGGGGCATCACGTGGAGTACTAGTTCCCTCACAGGTGGTGTTATGAGGGGCCTGATGTGGTGTAGTAATTCCCTCACAGATGGTGTTACGAGGGGCCTGATGATGATGTAGTAGTTACCTCACAGACGGTGTATGAGCGGCCTAATGATGTAGTAATTCCCTCACAGATGGTGTTATGAGGAACTTCACATGATGCTGTAGAGTGTGTGCGTGTGTATGGTGGCTGCTTGTGTGTACGTAGAGGAGAGTAGGAAGGTGTGTGTGTGTGTTAGGTGTTAAGTTTTACATGCGTGGCGTCAGTTAAGTGTCAGATTATTATTTATTTTTTTTGGAGGGGGTAGGTGGAGGAGAGGAGAGGGTAACACCTACCATGATATTCTGAAAACGAGCGTCACTAAAGAAGCATTACGAAGCGAAAATTGTAAAAAAAAGAAAACTCCCTCACGCGGAAAAGTAAAGTTATCGGATCAGTCAGTAAAGAAAGGGTGGGACATTGGGGGGGGGGGGGGGGTGACTAAAGGAGACAAAATAAGTAAATGCAAATAGAATGTTAATTGTTTGATGAAAAAAAATAGTTGTACTTCCTGTTGTCGTGTCGCTGATCGGATCCATAATTATGTTCGTTCGTTCCTTTGTATTAGTGATGGTAATGAAGTTAATGTTATTTTCCAATTGGCTTGTGTAAATTTTCCACCTCAAACGAGCTCTCGCTTAACCAGTCTTCATCTCTATTAATTCATGAGGTTTTTTTAATGCTAAGTAGTAGTGATGAAATAATCTTAATTTTCCCCTCAAAAAAAAAAAAACAATCATTAATTTATGGTAATCTGGCCGCAAATTTGATTCGGTATTAGTAATTAAGTGAATCTCAGCCGCGGGGTTTATCCAGATTGTAAATAATTCCTGGTGTTATGATGGCAGTGTTACAGATCCTTCCTGCTTAATATATTCTTACTTCACACTTAATGATGATTACTTCCACACTTAATAATGATTACTTCCACACTTAATAATGATTACTTCCACACTTAATTACTTACACACTTAATAATGATTACTTCCACACTTAATTACTTACACACTTAATAATGATTACTTCCACACTTAATTACTTACACACTTAATAATGATTACTTCCACACTTAATAATGATTACTTCCACACTTAATTACTTACACACTTAATAATGATTACTTCCACACTTAATTACTTACACACTTAATAATGATTACTTCCACACTTAATTACTTACACAATAATGATTACTTCCACACTTAATTACTTACACACTTAATAATGATTACTTCCACACTTAATTACTTACACACTTACTTATTCTTTATCTTGATCAGTGCATGAACCAGAGGGCTGGGGGGAGGTGATCAGTAGCTCCTCACTGTGGGCAGGACTGGTCATGGTGAGGCTCTTGAACATAAGCTGATCGTCCAACCATTCTGGTCTAATCTGGAGTTGGAGAGAGAAAAAAAACAGAGCTAAAACTCGTTGCTTCGCCCTCCAACGCTACTAAACTTCACTTACCAAGAATTAGGTAATATCTGTGTGTGTGTGTGTGTGTGTGTGTGTGTGTGTGTGTGTGTGTGTGTGGTAAAAAGACGGGCCGATATTTAAAAGAACGATGATGCTGTAAAAGGTAAAGTCATGTCCAGGTACTGACAAATTCCCTGGACACTTGATGATATTTGAGGGTCATGGATGTAGAAGGAGACTGGGATTTCTATACAACTGATTATTCATATATATATATATATATATATATATATATATATATATATATATATATATATATATATATATATATATACATATATATATATATATATATATATATATATATTTGTTTTTTTTAGTAGTATAGTATCTAGCATGACCTGACCTAACCTAACCTAACCTTGCTCTTGTCTCTGCCTTAACTGGAGAAACTAAGAGGAGCAAAAAAAAAATACAAAATCAGGTTTATTTTTTGTTTTATTTGTGTACTGATGTGTGTGTGTGTTATGGTGGGGGATATATTATTTCCTTGAGTACGATAATTTAACATTAACAATAACAGTAATAATAACTGGTGATAATAGAATAAAGATGAAAATGTCAACACACACACACACACACACAACGTCAGCAAAACACCATAAAAAATAACAAATATTTTTTCGTGTACCTGAGCAGCGGCGGAGGAGGAGTAGGAGGGATGAAGGAAGGACGGGGGGGGGGGGGGGACAACTCTGTGGAGGTGTAAACGTAGGCGTCATTACCTCGACTTGTTCCTCCCCCCCACCCCCCCCCCCCCGGCTGGACACTCGTTCTCCCTCGCGCTGGCTCTAATGGCAAGAAACTCGGGAGTGAAAAACTCGTTTGACGCATACGAGTCGCCGTGTGAAGTGGCACAAAGTAGAGGGTTTTAGCGTGGCGGGGAGTCGAATTAGCATACCCGACCGAGGGGAGGGAGGGACTAGGGGCCAGGTTCTGTGAGTGTGTGTGTGGGGGGGGGGGGGGGTGTGTGTGGGGGGGGGTGGTGGAGGGGTGTGTGTGTGGGGGTGGTGGATGGGTGTGTGTGTGTGGGGGTGGTGGAGGGGTGTGTGTGTGTGGGAGGGGGTGGTGGAGAGGGGTGTGTGTGTGTGTGGAGGGGTGTGTGTGTGTGTGAGGGAACACAAGGGCTAGGTTGTGTGTGTATGTTGGGGGGGTGGTGAGGTGTGTGAATGGGAGGGGGTGTGAGTCAATTTGTTCAAGTTGAGGAAGGAACGTGCGTGTATGTGTGTTTTGGGTGGGAGGAGAGAGAGGTGTTAGAAAGGTGGTGGTGAAGGGAGGAGAAGGGTGATGGTGGGGAATGAAAAGGGTGGTGATGCGAGATGAAGGGTGTTGATGGGTGAAGGGAAGAGTGGTGATGGGGTGGGGAGGGGGGGTGGTTGGGGGTGCAGGAGGTTGGTTGTATAAGTGAGGGAGTAGCAGAGTTTGCACTTTATCAATACTCTGCGTAATTTGTTCAATAGAAGCTCTCGTTACACAGGGGATCAAAATTAAGACATGACCTACAATATATATTATGTCTGACGGTTATATTCACTGGGCTGCCAAGAACAGCAGCGGATTACCACCAAACGCCCAACAATGTTGTATCTTTCGACGAATGTTGTGACATCACTAAAGTTGAACATTTTTTTTTTTTTTTTTTTTTTATATGTAAGACTGAGAGTTGGATGTATTGGAACGTGTCTCCGAAGTGGTGGTCAACCAATGGGTGACACTGTGGTTACTCACGTGGCTGACCGGTTAGTCATGTGACCAGTGTCAAAGAATATGTCAGATAATGGTATTGAGAGTGTCGCCACTACCACCAACCTAAGTATTATAGACACCATCAGTCATTGGACGATGATTTATGGTGAACACTGTAGCTGTTATCATTTGTGACCATTGATAAATCGTATTAAATCACATAATTTATCAAATATACTTGATGCATGTTATGTTGTATACGTCTGTTATTTATGATACCCGGTATATAAGAATATGCATAGATTACCTGGGTATTATGTATAGCCTGAGGACCCATTAAAACGACGTGTATAGTAACTCTTTAGTACACAAGGAGACAGCGTGGCCGGTACAGCACTCGAGTGCCTTTACTTCCCCAACTGTTAAGTTAGGTACCTATTTCCAGCTGGGTTGGCATAACATGCCCCGGGATCGAACCAGCAGCCCTTACAACAGGAAATTAGCGCTGTATCTACCCGGCCACCGCGCCCCTTGGTATTGGTAACCTTGACCAAGTTTGTTTTCACGAAGGCTCTGTTGAGAGTCCGTTTGTGATGGTTGAAGACGGACCGTCCAGCTGTGAGCTATAAATACCATCATGAGTAATGTGGCTTCAGCGTCAGTCGTTTCAGGCACAATAAGTTCTATTAGAGATACACAACGACTGAAGTAGAGAGTAGATTAGATACTGTACCTTTGTTGAATATACTCGGCTGGGAAATACATTAACTGCAAACTTTACATCTACAGCCATGTAATTATTAGCCTTCATCAGGAACACGTGTCAAAGATGCTGACACTGTGCATAATAAGGTGACGGCGAGAAGAGTAATGTTATAGCCTCACTGTTGTTGTGATTAGGTGTATGAATTATTTAAGAAGATTGTAGCACATTACTCACGAGTACATGATGGATGTTTATGAGAACACTATAAACATTTATTAAGTGTGATATTTATTTAAGACATTCACAATAATCTTTTAATACTGACTAGGGTTATATTGATGTTTATTACAGTCATTATGAATGTAAATGGCTGTAATTATCTGAAGCAAAATATATACAATGTAAGATTAAGGTGTTGGTATTACCTGATAACTAAAATCTTTCAGACGATGGTAACATAACACTGGTGAGGGTAAGTTTTGTTTCTCAGAGTCGCTCAGTGTAATAATTGTTGAATACAAGAACTAAAACTTACAGCACAAAACGAAGATATTATTGTGCTGATGACCTTCTAAATATCATCGGAAAGTGTCACCATAGACATGACAGCCCGTGTATAGAATTTGCTCTGCACGGGGGCTAGTTTATTGGGCACCCCTTTACATCCTGTGCAAGGTGAAGCGCAGAAGCGTTTACAGCGCCCATCTGGGAAGTATGCGTAGTTCATGCTTGCCTTCATGACTCGTGCATTAAGGGCGTAAAAGCCTGAAGGGTCATGGGTTTTGTCAGCAAGTTACATAAAGTGGCAGAATGATGAGTGTGTGGGGGGGAAATTCCCGGTAGATTTCATCTATTTATGGCAAAGCGTGGCAGGTCCCTAATAATGTCAAGTGCCAGGCCTGTCACTAGGAGGAGGGACATCTGGTCAGGGAGGGAAGAGGTGTTGGTAACGGCTGGGGACCTGCAGGAGGAGGTCATAGGGCAAGTGAGGATGTAGTGGGGGAGGGTGTGAGAGTCGGGTTGACCACAAAGTTTACAAACTTCGGTCAGGTTCAGGGTTGCCAATGTACTCCCATAGGTTCCTGTACCCTAGGCGCAGTCTCATGTACATAATCTGCTGAGGTCGAGTCAGGGATTGATACTCTTTGAAGTGGCAGTTACAGCGTCATAGTGGCGTAGTGTGGCGCTACCCCGTTGTTTCAGGTGTGTCTAGTGTTCGTCGAATGCTTCTCGCTGTGCGGCGTGCATGCGAGATTTGAGATGATTCAGGTAAAGGGCGAGGGTGGCTTCTATATCTTCTTCTTGTGTCGCTTCTTTGGCAAGCTGATCAACAGTGTCACAGGCAGTTATTCCTATATGTGACGGGATCCAAATAATCTTGACACGGATGTCATCAGTTTGTTCTAGCCCTGCGACGACGGCGGCTAGGGTGTGTTGGGCGGCAGGGGGAGGGTAATTTGAGCCTCTCTAGCGCAGAAGTGTTGTCACTGATTATAAGGAGGTTCCGGCGTTCAGTGCGAGCAAAGGTCGCCCCCTCATGAATGCCCGCCAGGATGGCTATGCTTTCAGTGTCAGTGGAGGAGGCCCAGTAGTGTTCGTTTCCTGTCCTAAGGGTCACCGGTTCGACCCCGAGGCATCCTTATCCACTCACAGTTGAAAGTGGTCAGATGCAGTGCCGGCCAAGTGTGTTGTGTTTACGCTGTCCTGACAGGCAATCATCCATGTGTGACCAATTTTCACTTTCATGCGTATTTACGTGTGCGTTTGTGTGCATATGTACTATTTTACAATACAGGCACAATTGTACATGTATGCAAGAGTGTGATAAGCGAGTAGTCATATCCGTATTTATGTGTGTGCGAGCAGGCAGAAATGTGTTCGTCCCGTCCGTCCGTCAGTCCATGACAGATTTAGTTTCCACTCGATAACTCTCCATATGGTCAATGAATTGATTCCCCTGTAGGCGTGAAAGTGTATTATGACAGGTTCCTGATTTGCACGGTCGTGCGTGTTGTTAGCTCAAGTAATTTTAGATTTACGTCCATTGTTGGTCCCGGGGATGTGACAAGTGTTGATGGTCCACGTGTGTGTGTGTGTGTGTGTGTGCGTGCGTGCGTGCGGGTTATGTAGAGGAAATGTGAAGTAAGTGTAGTGTATTGAGTATATGTCTCTGTATGTGCGGGTGTAGGAGGGGGTGTGTAAGGCAGGAGTGTTGAGATCATGGCGGTGTGTACTTCTGTGTTTATGTATACATGCGTGTAGATGTGTAGACAATGGGTAGTGTGTATGTGTCTCTACCTCTTTACTTGTGTATGTGAGCGTGTAGGAGGTACAGGGTGTGCAGACTGTGTGTAGTGAGAGAGAGCTTTAGTGTTTCAGTGAGGCCGTAAAACTATACTAAAGTGTTGCTACAGTGGCCAGAGTTTTCTGTACCATGGCGAGAGGGAATATCTCTCTCTCTCTCTCTCTCTCTCTCTCTCTCTCTCTCTCTCTCTCTCTCTCTCTCTCTCTCTCTCTCTCACCATTAGATAATATCAGATGAATTAAAAAAATATATACCAAAAGATTATGTTGGATATCAGATGAACAAACATTTTGGGGGGGAAATGACAAATGTTTGGTGCATATTTAACAGCAACTGAAGCATTTTCCGAATGTCATTTAATTTGTCATTTCTACCATTAAAAAAAATACAGGTATGTGCAGGATATAAACAGAGGTAAAAAAACAAATGAGAAAAGAATTTGTTGGATGTTATAAAAATGCGATAACGAAGGAATATGCTTTGTGTTTAGATACGAGCTGTGCCCAGACCAAATGATAACAGAACATTGGCTGGATGTTATCTGAAAAAAAAAGAAATAACAAGCATATGCCGCATTGTATAATAGAGATAACAAACACATACTCTGGCTGGTAAAAGATAACAATCATTTCCCGGCTGTTATCAGACACGAATGGTTATAAAAGAATTTATCGATTATTACCCGAGAAAAATATTAACTACCGGTTTATAATTAATATTACCTGTCAAAAGGCCAAGCAATGTCTATATATATGATGAGCAATAAAAAATAACAATAATTTGCTGCATTATTATAAAAATAAGAAGAAAAATATTGTTGTTTATTACCTGACGAAAGATATAAGAGGAACTAACTACTTATTAAAAAAAAAAGACAAAAGCATTGCTGTATATTATGACAAAAATTCACTACATATAATAATAAAAATAAGAGAAGCGTTCCTGTATATTATCGGACACAAAAAAAAGAACAAGAATTTACTGGATATCAGACAAAAAAAAAAAAAAAAAATACAAAATAACAAAAGCGCTTCCACTGGCGGGACGATAATGGAGAATTAATTGTCTGTTGATTGTCAAAGATTACACACTTTTCATCCGCGTCATCATTTATCCAATTACCAACCCCATTACTGCACTGCCTCGCTACCACGCCCGCGGTGCTAGGATGGTGGTGCCCCTCAGTGTTGGTAGTCCTGGTGAGAGTTTTATTGGTTGTTCAGTTGAGGGCCATGTAGTCCTTGTTGTTGTCAGTCGTGCAGATCCTAACTGTTGGCAGCACTTTACGGTAATACAACAGTCACGTCACAAGAGAACCGCGTGTGTTAGTTGGGTGGCAGCAGTTGGTTATGTTGGTACTCCTGGTGAACAACATCACTGTTCATATCCTGGGGAACAGAGATGGTTGTTAATGTTGGTAGTTCTATGAAGCTTCACGGTGTTGGTAGTGGTTATGAACAGCAGTGTTGTTAACTCTCCTGACCGCATCACTGTTGACACCCATCCGTGCAGATTACATTTAGAGTGGTGGCAACTCTTGCAGTTGAGGTAAAACCCTGCACCACACTGTTGCCACACATGTAAAATATCATAGGTATATTGATAATCCTTAACAGTAGTTGACTGTTGCCAGCATTTTACAGCTGGTAGTCGTGTTCTAGTATTGGCACCCCTGAATTAAACTGTTAACAGGTTGGCACGACACTTTAAACTAAGGCTGCTGGCATCCCTACAGAGCACCGTCTCCTTGATGGCAGCCCTGGATCTACTGGTGTTGGTACCCGCTAAATTGCTGTTGGCAACTCCTGAACAGGCTGGCGCCACAGCTGGTGACGTCACGTAATAATTAACCACTTACGACAGTCTTGTTACGCCTCAACGACTTCTTAAAAAATCCTCCAAACTTTTATAATAATGCCGTAAAAGGGAGGACCAAGGGGCTGTACTTGTACATGTTCTTTCTCTTAAATATATATATATATATATATATATATATATATATATATATATATATATATATATATATCGTATATACTGTATGTACTTGTATTAAAATTATACATATTTTTATTATTCATTTATCTACGGTACACACACACACACACACACACCAGCTCTCCTTTTTCTCTAGGAAAGTCTGGAGTATCAGGCCTCCCTAATATTTTATTTGAAAGAAAAAAATCTCGGAACCTTCATTACTTTTTTTTAGTGAGAAAATAAGGATTATCAGGCCTTCCTGGTTTTTATTTACTATGTTAAAATATATTTTTCTCAGAGGTCTTTTCGGGATTTTTTAAGGGGGGGAAGGGTTGATGTAGTGGCGAATAAACTCGTTCAATTTTGTGTAAATAAATTTGTTTAAGTTTGTATGAATAACTGTCAGTATTGAGATTTAGGTTAGTAAAACCCGGGTTGTACCGGACATGAATAAATTCCTTAAACTTGGCATGGGTCACTCCGATAGTGTTTTGTTTTTAACCGGTTTCGTTTATTTCCCCGAGTTTATAATTTTCGAGCGTTTTGTTTTATTAATCGGCTTTGTTTATTTTTCGGGTTCATAATTCATGGCTCGGATATTTAAATATGAAAGAGTTCCAGAGTAGATTCTGGGCCGCTCGTGAGTGTTGATGGGGGGGGGGGGGGGTGAAGGAGAGGAGTAAGAGGTGAGGGAGTGGGATAAGGGATGAGGGAGAGGGGTAAGGGATGAGAGGGAAGAGGGGTAAGGGATGAGAGGGGAGAGGGGTGAAGGGTGAGGGAGAGGAGTAAGAGGTGAGGGAGAAGGGTAAGGGATGAGGGAGGAGTGGGGTAAGGGGTGTGGGAGAGGAGTAAGGGGCAAGAGGTAAGGGAGTGAGTAAGGGATGAGGTAGAGCGGTAATGGCATGGGTATAGGTGATGAACTGAGGAAGTGGGAACGGAGAGAGAGAGAGAGAGAGAGAGAGAGAGCTGACTAGTGTTTGTGTAATCTTGAAGGAGCGTGACGTCAAAAGGGAGCTGTTGGAAGATTGCCAACTGACTGTGCCACCTTCAGATGTAGGCACTACCAGGGTACCGTGACGTCATAAGGGAGGGGTGCCAATAATATGTAAACACCACCAGGGGGGTTGTGACGTCATAAGGGAGCATTGTGGTGGCAGCCAATTTTAAATACCACTTGGGGGTCGTGACGTCATAAGAGCGTGAAGGGAGGCACTTCAGTATACAAAGGTCGTAATTGTGTTATATTTAGTGCCCAGAGTGTGCAGTACTTAATTAACTTTTGGTCGTCTCTAAACTATTTGAATTTTTTTGTTATATAAAAAGTTGTTATAAAGTTGTTTTGTAATTAATTTATTTTCGTTGGCTTGTGACAGAATATTTTTTATATGAGTACAGGTATTTTAATAACGTATAAGAGTTATTCTCGTATATATATATATTTATAAGTCTCAAGTCTTTTGATGTACTGTACTGTAACTTAATGGAGAGAATTCAAACCTTGTGCCTCTGGGATATACTTTACTTTTTTTCATTCTATAGCAAAAAACACACTATATATATATATATATATATATATATATATATATATATATATATATATATATATATATATATATATATATATATATATATAAAATCATCACCTCACTGTATGGTGTATGGTTTTTTCGAGAGTGGGACCTCCCTCGTGTTAGTACAGTAAGGCCTCACGCTGGACAAGCACTTGTTTATTGTGTTAGGAGCAGGAACAAGTCAGGGCCGTGTTGGTGGTGTTGACAACAGGCGGCAGTCTTGTCCCGACGGGGAAGGGAGAACCTGGCGAATTTTTGTGTCGTGTGGTGATGCCTGTGTCAGCTGGCTAATATTGAACATTTTTACCTGAATATAGGAGTTAAGGAGGAGGATCTATCTCTTTCTATCTACCTATCTACCTATCTATCTCTTTCTATCTATCTCTTTCTATCTATCTATCTATCTATCTATCACACACACTGCTCATGGCAGTCCATCGAAGTCGATGACGACGTTGCTCCAGATGCGATGATTGATGAGTTATGTGTTATTTCTCTGAGGCCACCGTAGATGACTATGGAGTCCAACACTGGAGGCGCAGATCTTGTTGCATAGGTGTCAGGGATGTTGTTCATTGAGAGGAATTATGCCTTGAGCCCTCTGATGTCGCTGGGTTCGTTTAGTAGCTCTCTTTTGGTTCAGTGAGGTCTCAAGTGTTTCCGCTCCTCTATGGCATGTTGAGCGCCATAAGGAACTGTCTGAGGCTCGTTGCTCCAGTGAATTTGGTTGTATATTACAGCACTTGAGAAGAGTTTTAGACTGGTCCTTATATCTCTGTTTCTGTCCTCCCGCCGACCGGTTTCCATGTGAGAGCTTGCCATATAATATTTGTCTTGGGAGCCGGTGGTCTGGCATCCTGATAACATGCCCAAGCCAGCGCAAGTGTCTTTTGGCTAGCATGGTTTCAATGTTGGTCGTGTTTGAGCGGCGACATAGTTCTTCATGAGTCACTCTATCTTCCCAGGATATTCCAAGGATGCACTTAAGGCATCTAGTGTGGAAGTTTTCCAGCATTTGGATATGGCGTTTGTAGGGCGTCCAGGTTTCTGAGGCATATAATAATTTAGATATACAGACCGCGAGATAAACTTCAGTCTTCGTTCCATATTTGAGGTCATTGTTGAGAAAGACTCTTGTTCTCAAACGTCCAAATGCACACACACACACACACACACACACACCAGCTTTATCCACGACGATTTTATGTTTCTTGAGCTTCAACACAGATGATTACATCCTGGAGTGTAGTGCTTTGTGTGTGTGTGTGTGTGTGTGTGTCGAAAACATTCACTTAATTCACTCGCCTCAAACGTTTGTCAGACTCGTAGCAAAAACGTTGGAATTCGTCCGCCGCCGCTGTTTGCACACCTCTTCACGTGAGCAGTTAGCTTGCATTATGGTCGTGTTTGGGTGGGTTATACTGGCCGTTCGTTGGCTGTGTCTGGTGAGTCAGTGTTGGCTGTGATTGTGTCGGCTACATGTTATTGTTAGGTGTGTGTGTGTGAGAGAGTCTTGGTTACTTGTTGTTATTGCTGTGTGTGTGTGTGTGTGTGTGTGTGTGTGTGAGTCTTGGTTACTTGTTGTTATTGCTGTGTGTGTGTGTGTGTGTGTGTGAGTGTGAGTGTGAGTGTGTCTTGGTTACATGTTGCTATTGCTGAGTGCGTCTTGGGTGACGTTATTGCTGGTGTTGAGTGTGTTGTGGTGATTGGTGTTATTATTGGCTGTGAGTGTGTGTCGAAGTTGACGTGATTCAAGGATAACCACCGTCATTTCCTTTACAGTGTTGCCAGTTTAAGATCAAGATCTCCAATTCGCCTCAAGAATTACCAACGCCACTAAGAGCGAGGTTCTCCCCGGTAGTGCCAACAGCTTCATAAGGTAAGTGAATTATTTTAACACCCTATTATTTGCCGGCGTTCACAGTGGTATGTTGGTATCTGTAACTCCTGACATGTTTCAACGAGTCTACAATTCCCATCCAGATACTGTACTGGTAATAGTTTCTTAAGGTAAGTCAATTATAGTAATATTTTGACAGAAGTCGTGGGTCTGGTTCCACACTGATTCTATTAAGTTTAATTTGTTTCCTAATTGACGCTAAAGTGAAGTTATCTTGTTAAGGAAGTCTCTCGCTGTAATAGTTGATTAATTTTTTTGGACGTTCTTTACATCTCAAGCTACGAGAAAAATTCAGCCTTAGAGCCTTTGAGAACCCTGGCACTGTTGGCTACCTGGTATCCAGCAGGACGCCAGCATTTTGGTGCCGTATTTTCCAACACTTTAGGACTGTTGTTTCCGTGAGAGGGTCTGAGGAGGGGGTCTTGGGCGTCTCACTCGGTGGGGGCCTGACCTTAATTTGTTATGGTTACAGTCGTCTGTTCATGACTTTAACTTGTTATAGTTGTTTGTTCATGATCTTAACTTGTTATGGTTATAGTTGTTTGTTCATTGTCTTAACTTGTTATGGTTATAGTTTTGTTCATGACCTTAACTTGTTATAGTTGTTTGTTCATGGTCTTAACTTGTTATGATTATAGTTGTTTGTTCATGGCCTTAGCTTGTTATAGTTGTTTGTTCATGGCCTTAACTTGTTATGGTAATAGTTTTGTTCATGGCCTTAACTTGTTATAGTTGTTTGTTCATGGTCTTAACTTGTTATGGTTAAAGTTGTTTGTTCATGGCCTTAACTTGTTATAGTTGTTTGTTCATGGCCTTAACTTGTTATGGTAATAGTTTTGTTCATGGCCTTAACTTGTTATGGTTATAGTTTTGCCCATGGCCTTAACTTGTTATAGTTGTTTGTTCATGGCCTTAACTTGTTATGGTAATAGTTTTGTTCATTGCCTTAACTTGTTATGGTTATAGTTTTGTTCATGGCCTTAACTTGTTATAGTTGTTTGTTCATGGCCTTAACTTGTTATGGTAATAGTTTTGTTCATGGCCTTAACTTGTTACGGTTATAGTTGTTTGTTCATGATCTTAACTTGTTATAGTTGTTTGTTCATGGCCTTAACTTGTTATGGTCGTTTGTTCATGGCCTTAACTTGTTATGGTAATAGTTTTGTTCATTGCCTTAACTTGTTATGGTAATAGTTTTGTTCATGGCCTTAACTTGTTATGGTAATAGTTTTGTTCATGGTCTTAACTTGTTATGGTTATAGTTTTGTTCATGACCTTAACTTGTTATGGTTATAGTTTTGTTCATGGCCTTAACTTGTTATAGTTGTTTGTTCATGGCCTTAACTTGTTATGGTAATAGTTTTGTTCATGGCCTTAACTTGTTACGGTTATAGTTGTTTGTTCATGATCTTAACTTGTTATAGTTGTTTGTTCATGGCCTTAACTTGTTATGGTCGTTTGTTCATGGCCTTAACTTGTTATGGTAATAGTTTTGTTCATTGCCTTAACTTGTTATGGTAATAGTTTTGTTCATGGCCTTAACTTGTTATGGTAATAGTTTTGTTCATGGTCTTAACTTGTTATGGTTATAGTTTTGTTCATGACCTTAACTTGTTATGGTTATAGTTTTGTTCATGGCCTTAACTTGTTATAGTTGTTTGTTCATGGTCTTAACTTGTTATGGTTATAGTTATTTGTTCATGGCCTTAACTTGTTATAGTTGTTTGTTCATGGCCTTAACTTGTTATGGTAATTGTTTTGTTCATGGCCTTAACTTGTTATGGTTATAGTTGTTTGTTCATGGCCTTAACTTGTTATGGTTATAGTTGTTTGTTCATGGCCTTAACTTGTTAAAGTTGTTTGTTCATGGCCTTAGCTTGTTACGGTTATAGTTGTTTGTTCATGTTCTTAACTTGTTATGGTTATAGTTGTTTGTTCATGGCCTTAACTTGTTATAGTTGTTTGTTCATGGCCTTAACTTGTTATAGTTGTTTGTTCATGGCCTTAACTTGTTATGGTTATAGTTGTTTGTTCATGGCCTTAACTTGTTATAGTTGTTTGTTCATGGCCTTAACTTGTTATAGTTGTTTGTTCATGGCCTTAACTTGTTATAGTTGTTTGTTCATGGCCTTAACTTGTTATGGTTATAGTTGTTTGTTCATGGCCTTAACTTGTTACGGTTATAGTTGTTTGTTCATGGCCTTAACTTGTTATAGTTGTTTGTTCATGGTCTTAACTTGTTATGGTTATAGTTGTTTGTTCATGGCCTTAACTTGTTATAGTTGTTTGTTCATGGCCTTAACTTGTTACGGTTATAGTTGTTTGTTCATGGCCTTAACTTGTTATAGTTGTTTGTTCATGATCTTAACTTGTTATGGTTATCGTTGTTTGTTCATGGTCTTAACTTGTTATGGTTATAGTTGTTTGTTCATGGCCTTAACTTGTTATAGTTGTTTGTTCATGGCCTTAACTTGTTACGGTTATAGTTGTTTGTTCATGGTCTTAACTTGTTATGGTTATAGTTGTTTGTTCATGGCCTTAACTTGTTATAGTTGTTTGTTCATGGCCTTAACTTGTTACGGTTATAGTTGTTTGTTCATGGCCTTAACTTGTTACGGTTATAGTTGTTTGTTCATGGCCTTAACTTGTTATAGTTGTTTGTTCATGATCTTAACTTGTTATGGTTATAGTTGTTTGTTCATGGTCTTAACTTGTTATGGTTATAGTTGTTTGTTCATGGCCTTAACTTGTTATAGTTGTTTGTTCATGGTCTTAACTTGTTACGGTTATAGTTGTTTGTTCATGGTCTTAACTTGTTACGGTTATAGTTGTTTGTTCATGGCCTTAACTTGTTATGGTTATAGTTGTTTGTTCATGGCCTTAACTTGTTATGGTTATGGTTTTGTTCATGGCCTTAACTTGTTATGGTAATAGTTTTGTTCATGGCCTTAACTTGTTACGGTTATAGTTGTTTGTTCATGGTCTTAACTTGTTATGGTAATAGTTTTGTTCATGGTCTTAACATCTAATGGGAAGGTGTACACGTAAACCGATTACTGTGTGAATCCCTGACAGAGGATGTCGGCAGAATTCAAGGGGACGGAGCCCAGTCAGTGACCGCGGCTTATTAGTGCTGGTGCTGATTATGGGATTAATTTGTGGGAGACCGGGGCACTGCCCCCTTGTGTTCATCACAACAAACACCAATGGAATTCGGACATACTCCAGACTGGATGGTTGGCACTGTTGTTGTTACTGAGACTAAACTGCCACTATGAGATAGTTATCGAGAGAGTGGATGTGGATGTAACACGTTGGTGTACTTTGTAGCAGGAGATAAAGTGGCGGGGGAGTTATCATGTATATTAGAAATAACATATACTGGTGTGAGCCCTCACAGATGTGTTACCTATGAACAAGAAGTAGTTTTGTGAAAGAGAAGCAGGTGCACTTGTGTATTAGGAGGTAGTGAATACCTCAACCATGACGCCCAGGATTTGATATATTCGGTAAGTCTGATTCGTAGGCGGAAACAACGTGTTCGTGTCCTCGTCATGGGTAAATTAACTGCAGTATATGACAGTAACTCGTCGTGCAGGAACCTTAACACTCATGAGAAGGTTGAACAGCCATCCAGGTGGCTCATAGAAAGTCCTACCGCCTATGCTGTGACCATCTGGCCATCCGGATGTGATGCACCTAGTCCGCTGTGTGACGAGAAAGGATAATGTAAGACTCTCGAGCCATGGAGTTGACAGTGACGAATTTGCTGTCAAGTCTGGACTGGTGTGATATCTACCCAGGATTAGGTACTGCTGCTGAGTTCTTATAACTTAACCCATTGATGCGTGAGAGGTGCCTTCCAGAGGTGGGGTTCACAAAACGCTGGATGACGGCGCCATCAAAGGGCTCATTCACATACGGGATTGAGCTCACAGTCTCGGGAAATAACAGAGGTCACAGGTGATGCGAGGAATTAACTTGACAAAAAGGAAATGGTATTGGGGCTGGTGCAAAACCTCTGTAACGACTGAACAAAAAGCTGGTATAGAGAAGTGCTTCCCCTCACGAGACTCCTTGACGCCTCCACATCGTCTGCATATCTCCCTACTGAGAGGAGCACACAATCACTCCAACTCTGGGACGTGTCTTGACGGCTCTATCAGTTCAGAGAAACCTTACTATCACCACTTGATGACCTTCCAATCAGCGAGTTCATCATCGGGCTGAACGTACAGTACCACTTAGGGCTAGGTTACACATCTATACAAGAGGGCCATGTTCCGGCCACTTGGCAGCGGGCAACAATATCATCATTACCCAAGAAACTTAACCCAGCTGCAACAGACCGGTCAGTCTCGCCTCAACGGTTAGTAAAATCTTTGAAAAGTATAGTAGTCCCGCAGGTTATGTCTGATATCTGGCCCCAAGGCAACAAGACCAAGTACCATGAAGAATCTTTCTTCGACCCGCTACTTAGACTAACCTGGTGATTATTTCCACTCATTGTGTATGAATTTAGCCAAGGTTGACTTGATAGACCCACTCTATAGTCGTTCAGCGACTTCTTGAACTCCAGCATCATTCCTCACTTGCCAGGTGGTTTTCTGGCTTCCTTCAGGGTCACCTCCAAGAGTCAGCGTACCATCAGTATAGAGACTAATAACAGCAGCCACCAAGAAGCTCCCACAACTCCGGCCCTTCAGACACTTACACTAAGGCGAGAAAACGTCTCCCTGAACCGCGTAAGAAGTCTCATGGTAACATCAGACTCGGTGGCTGCCTCCAATACGAGATAAATGACAGGTAATATAGAGGATGTGAGAGACTGCAGTCATTCCGACCTCAAGAAGTAATGTACCCCATATATTACTTCACTGTTATACTCAAGCAACATACCAGCTCCCTCTGAGTATCCAAACGTGGTTTTTTGCTCAGTAAACGTGTAATATGTATTTTATATCTTAAACAGTGTTCTTATTGATTTTATTTTTAATTACGATATCTTTTACCATGTTGATTATTGTATATGAAAGGATTGTAAACATGTGCTTAGTTTACCATACCGCAGCTATACAGTATATTTTTTTATCAATATACCTTTTTTATCTGTCTGTCCGACCTTAAATGTGTCACGGTGATACAGTTTTCACTACTTACCAGTTCCTGACCTTGTTCCATTAGCTACTGGTGGTGAGGGTGGTTGTGGTGGTGGCTGTGGTGATGGTGAGTGTGTTGGTGGTAGTGGTGATTATGGTGGTGGTTGTGGTCATGGTGGTACTGGTGGCGGTCATCGTGGTGGTGGTGGTGGTTAGTGGTCTTGATGATGGTGGTAGTGTTTGTGTGGTAGTTGTGGTCATGGTGGGAGTGGTGGTCGTGGTGGTGGTGGTGGTCGTGGTGGTGGTTATGATCATGGTGGTGGTGGTGACTCAGACCTCAAGACGGCCAACAAAGGTCAACAAGTGACCCGCGTTAATAACATCAGCAAGTCACCACAGTAAGGTCGACCAGTGTACCCACCACCACCTAGAGGTCAACACCGTCACCAGGGCCAGCTAGAGTCACATTGTGTCACCAAGCAAGCAATAGTTCGCCAGTCTCAAGCTCTTGTAAGGTCACCAGTCAATGCTCACCCAGTTCTACAGTTACCAGTCAATGCTCGCCCCGTTCAACAGTTACCAGTCAATGCTCGCCCAGTTCTACAGTCACCAATCAATGCTCGCCCCATTCTACAGTTACCAGTTAATGCTCGCCCAGTTTTACAGTCACCAGTCAATGCTCACACTGCTCTACAGTCACCAGTCAATGCCCACACAGCTCTACAGTCACCAGTCAATGCCCACACAGCTCTACAGTCACCAGTCAATGCCCACACAGCTCTACAGTCACCAGTTAGTGCTCATCAACGCTTTACTACAAACATGCAAGGATTAGGGTCACCAACAATGCAGTAATGTTCACTATTAACGGCATCACCACACCATGAACGGTCACGTTATCACCAAGCCTTTAGTTATAAGGGTCTAAGGGTCTACACGATCAATAAAGTCCACCAGTGGGTCACGTCATCACCAAGCTAAGCAAGTACGGAAGGTCATCACCAAGCTGAGGAAGGCACACGCTCATTACCCAGAACTAGCTAGCCGCTGCCTGCTGGAGACCGCCATAACTTACCGGCCTCAGACATATTTCACGCCCTCTCCCCGGCGCAGAATGTAAATAAATCGCTCGATAAGGCTGTAAATAAGGTAAATAAATCGCAGGAATACGACTTTAAATAAGCTTATATTGCGCTTTTCCGGTCATTTTTCTGGCGGGAGCGCTGGCTATAAATCGCCAGAGCGGGCGGGACGCAGAGTGGTGGGTGGTGGGGTGGGGTGGGAGCCATAATGGCTAAAGGCAGCGGGCGGCGGCGGGGAGAATTTGTTGGTTTTGGCGGGAAATGTGCATGCGTTGTCTGCCCACTGAAATAACGCCATTACAAGCAGAGCCATTAAGGTCTTGGCAAGAACTGTGTGTGTGTGTGTGTGTGTGTGTGTGTGTGTGTGTGTGCACTTTAATAACTGCCCCCTTAATTAAGAATATTGTAGCGTAAAGTATATGGTATCTGCCTGTTTTTTCTCGCCACGTCTGCCTCTGTAATAGCACCATTAACAGTAGCGGCATTAAGACTATATTGTGGTACATAATGTGCATCGTCTGCTGTTAGATAACATCATGAAGAGTAGCGCCCTTAAAGTAGGTGACACCATTATGAGTAGTGCCACTAAGGTAATGAATGCTCCTGAAATATGAAGGAGTTTGGTCACTGTGCTCGAGGACGACGTAAGAGGTCATAGTTAGGCTGTACAAGTTTTATTATTGTTAAACCAGCTGCTGTGTTTTGAGACTCGAGAGGTCAGAGGTCACTGCTTGGATATAATTCATTCTTCCCTGTCCTTTCCTTCCTTCCTCTCTTCCTCTTATTTTTCTCCTCCCCCTTCCTCCTTACACCTTCCTCTTTTTTCTGCCTTTTTCCTCTTCCTATCTAAATCATTCTTCTCTCTCCTATTCTCTTTCTCCTTTGAATCCTCCTCTCCATATCTTCCTTTCCTCTTCCTCCTACTTCCTCCTCCTCCCTCCTCTTCTTCCCCCTCCCTCCCTCCCTCTCCTTCTTCCTCCCCCCCCCCTCCTTTCCTTGTCTTCCCTCCCTTCTGTTTCGTCTTTCCCCTCTCCTTTCCACACTTCTCCTCCCCTCTCTCTTCTGGTCTCTCGCTCATCCCCTCCTCCCTTGCTCCCCCCCACCTCCCTTCCTCCTCTCTCTTTCTCCACCATCCCTGCTCCCCGTGTCTCTCCCCCCCCCCCATCCTTGCTCCCCCTTCTCTCTCTCCCCCCCTCCCCATCCTCCCTTCTCCCCCCTTAACAATTAGAGTAACGACACTGACCTGACGTAAACAACATAAATGATAATATATTAATTTCCAAAACTGTGCTAATTGTTTTTTTTTTTCACGAGTCGTAAAGTCATAATGGGTTATTTATCCCGCTGGTGTGTTACGCCATGAAATTACCACACACACACACACGGGCCTTTATCCATCCACCTATTCATTCATCCATCTATTCATTCATTCATCCGTCCATTCATTCATTCATCCATCTATTCATTCATTCATCCATTCATTCAGGTGGGTGTTGTATGTTGTATGTAGGTAAGTGGTTTACACATAACTTTGTCTTTATTTCGATATTGGTGTGGCGTGTTTGGAGATAGGGGCGGCGGCGTGCTTGGATATAGGGGGGGGGTGGTGGCGTGTTTGGAGATAGGGGCGGCGTGTTTTGATATAGTGGCGGCGGCATGTTTGGAGATAAGGTGTTTGGAGATAGCGGCGGCGTGTTTGGAGATAGTGTTTAGAGAGAGGGGTGGCGAGTTTGGAGATAGGGTGTTTCGAGATAGCGGGGCGGCGGCGTGTTTACGGAACTGACGTCACAATTTGTGTTTACATTTTCGTGTGGCAGGAAGAACCGCTGGACCGTACGTGTGTGTGTGTGTGTGTGTGTGTGATAGCCTGGTGACGTTGCTCTGCTTTCACTCGAGTTATTTCTGTCTGGTTATTCTTATTACTTCACAGATGATACGAAAAAGCATTACAAAGAGAAATGTCAACACACACACACACCCAAAACTGTTCATTACCCTTGAAGAATATGATAATAGGTGTAAGAGCATTCTGCACTAGTAAGGGTTTTGCTAATTGTGGCATTCGTCAGATAATGCAAACTAACAATAACATAAATATTTTGTTTACTTTATATATTGAACAAAACACATGTGAGGTTAGAGTTAGACAGAATTATTGTTATTCCTATGTTCACCTTTTATCCGGCACCTCCCAAGAACAATGGTCCTCAAACTACAGCTCAAACTGAGTTGATGTTCTATCTAAGTAATCCCGACTGTCTCGCTAACCTTCCACTAAACACTCTCTTTGGGGCGTGGCTTCATAAAAGTGTTGCAGATCTCTTGAAACTGAATGTCCCAATCACCCCAGACGAACCCATTAATGCCATTCCTCCTTGGCTGAATATATCAGTTCCTATTAATTACACTCCTGTTGGTAGTAAGCAAATGTTAAACACCGATGTGATGAGATGTGTCACACTAGAAACAGACACATAGAGAGTATTAAATCAAGTGAATGTTATGCTTTTACTGACGGTTCTGTGCAGACAAACACAGGTAGAACAGGCTGTGCAATTGTAATATATAAAGAAAAAGAGATGATAGTGTCAAACAAGCAAAGGCTAAACAACTGGGCCAGCACAACACAAACTGAACTAACTGGAATCTACTTAGCTACAGACTACCTTAAAGGAAATGGAGGTGGGGAGATATTCTGTGACTCTCAAAGTGCTTTGAAATCAATGAACAGCCCGTCAGGCTCTATGTCTAAAGTTGTATGTGATATTAAAAGAAATGTGATAACTGCCAATGAGAACAACTTTCGTATCGAATTTGTGTGGATTCCGTCCCATTTTGGAATTAGGTATCATGGCCGTGACCTTGGCCTGTCCAATGCTGTACTTAAAAACATTCAAGTCAGAATCATGAACTCTGTTCTAGAAGAAGTGAGAGATGCAGAGAGACCTGGCAGTTGTAGCATAAGTAAGTATGACAAATTTTGTGACAAGAGGTACCGGTATGGCCAGCATAAGGACAGAACCAGACAATGTGATGTAGTCGTGGCCAGAATTAGGCTAGGATACAGACACATCTGGCAAGTTAGTAACGCTGTACCCATACTGGAACACTCAGCATGTAAACTTTGTGATAAACCTTTAAAACATACACTTGAACACTATATTATTGAATGTGACACTGTCAAAGAGTTCAGGCCACCTGGCTTATTGTATCATGAACTTTGTAATTACTACATTGAATCGGGGGTGCTTGAGGACATTCTTGCTGTTGAACCACTGTCTTGCATGGCAGCAAACAGTGACACTACCCACATGACTCTGACCTATATATACTGTTAATGAATATGATGTATTTCTTTGTGTATGAACCTTTGTCCTGCGTGGCAGTGAGAAGTGATACCACCCTCAGTGTCAAGACCTGACTGAATTACTCAGAATAGGCAAACTGTACTCCAAGCTTTGTCAATAAATTTGTTAAACTTAAAGGCACCTCCCAAGTTTACACTCCTTGTTGTTATAAGTCTGTTTCACATGTTATTGATATGTTTTTGGAGGTTCTCTTGTCCATACTTTAACAATATCTTTTAGAGGGGAAAGTCATCAGTCCTTATGGCTTATACCTTTCTACTATATATAGGAATACTGAAAGTCTTGAGTTATTTTTTTTATTATATGTAAATTACACTGAACTTTATCCTGGTATACTGCAGTGTATTCTCTCTCTTAAAGTATTTTTTTAGGTGAGTGTGTAGGATTCTTTTTTATAACTTTCCAAAAAAATATATTACTCGATGGTTGTATATTACTGATGGTTTCATGAATCTCGAAAGTATGGAAAGTAGTGTTCTCTTTGACCTAACATTGACAAAAGTAATAGACACCTTGCTAGATTTATAAAGTTTGATCCATAGCTCTATACTATTACCTGAATAATAACAATAACATCCCTTGTAAGTAGACCCCTTGTTTATAGTTAAATTAGCCTATTGTAAAATTTATAAACAACAAATGATATTACAATTAATAAAGTCACGCGCAAGGTAACAAACAGTTTTCTCTCTATACTTCAGTTAAGGATATTTGTTGTGTATCGTCGCTACCAGTCACAGCTTGTCCTTACACCACACCCTATCTCACCCTTAACCTCACACTAATGGTACTGTAGTTGTTAATGACACACCCAATTGGCTAACTTTAATTCAAGAACGTTTAATTTCCACGCAGAGACTTAACTTATTGTATTGCTTGCTAACACTATTACTGTATATGTAAACACTCAGGTCAACCGCGGGCTCCCATGTAAGTTGTATTGAAGATTCAACTGCATTGTTATGATGGGTTGTGGGATGATACCTGCTGTACATAAGTGGGGTCAGGGTGATGTAGGCTGTGACTCCCTGCCGGCCATAGACAAACGGGCCTCGGGTGGGGTAAGTTATTGGGTATTTTCCGTAGCTTCGTGTTATGCTTAAATTAACCTGGCGGCGTTCAGAAAAGACTCATTATTTTACAACAGTTGTTTTATTCTGAAACTTATTTATTATTGGTTGTATAAGTGAATGGTAATTACTTATTGGAAATATAATTGTTTCGTAATCAGTTATTGGAAATATAATTGTGTATCGTAACTTGTATACTGCGTCCCTATAATTGTTATCGATGAAAAGGCAATTAAAACAATGTCAGAAGTCCTCAGTGAATGTGTCACAACAATTGGTCGTGCAGTGTTTAGTTGAATTTATGGCAACTAACTTTAAGTTCGCGAAAGTTTTGGTCTTTTTTTGTGTGTGCACCAACTTTAGGAACTGAATTTAAAACTCTTCTCTTCCCTTAATAGTAATGTCACTTATTCACACTTGAGAGGAACACTGTAAACTGCTTCCCCCCAAAAAGTAGCAACACATGAATATTTTTCTCTGTATGTACTGTGAGCCGCGGTGACATATTCTTATTATGTACTGTAGCAGATGTGTATTGTGTTTATATTGTGTTTAAAAATGTACAAAAATCTCAATATAAATACACATTTATTGTGGGTAAAAGCGTAATATTTAGCTTTACATTTAACACACCGACCACAGTGAAGTTATTTTCAGGCACAAGTTATTCTGGTGAGTCTAGGCACTTGTACACACCTGCCAGAAACACCTTCATATTATATAACATTTCGAGTGGTTACATTTTGCTGATATTTCTTATATGGTGTGAAAGCAACTCAGTATTATATCTCGTAGCTGACGGTATGTATAGTTGGGTGTTTACGGTGTTGAGTTTCTTAAGTCAATAATAATAGTAATAGAGAACTTTTGCTCCTTCACAAGTATTGGAATATTGTCGGGAACTTTGTACACATTTCCATCCATTTATAATTATTAGTCAATATAATTTATTTAGTTCTTGATAACATACCAGTTGATTTACTGAACAATTGTGAACAAAATCATTTACTGCGTCTCGGTTCTGTGACCTTTAGAGTATTTTTGTTTCATTGAATATTAATTACAAGATCATAATTCTTTTGTTAAAATTTTTGGAACTCGTATAAAAATGTGTTTGTTTCTGGTTAGCTTGAGTGAGTGTTACCCACCAGTCAAATGTTCTTGTTTATCTACAAATTCCAACGTAATAAAACGATAATGGTGAGTGGTTGTTGACCAGACCTTTCGTGCCACAACTTTGATGAATATTTTAAGCTGAGGAATTTACACGTATTCCTGCACTCAACCAATTGTTATAGAAAGCTTCTTTTCAGTACCGACAATATATTTTTTCTCGCTTTTTATAAATACTGTACCAATATTTCTTACTGTCAGTCGATTCCAGGAAGTATATGACACTGTCCCTTTGGTGAGTGTATAATTTTTATTCCACGTCGGACTCTTGCTGAAGGAGGGGGGGGGGGGATACTGTTCGTCCGTCAATCTGTGAACAAAGGTTGTCCCGGAAGTGGCATGAAGGATTGCTTTGAAACTTTTGGAAACGGTGACGACTCACGTCGTTTGATGTTTTCGATTATTTTATGGATTACGACTAAAACGTTTGATCTTTTATATATATATATATGTATATATATATATATATATATATATATATATATATATATATATATATATATATATATATATATAGTGTTTGTGTTTAATTCATATATGTCATCTCAGTGTTAGACAAGCACTTACCCCGACTCTTAGCGACTGGCTCCTGAATGTCTGCGAGGTAGGGATGCAATATATATATATATTATATATATATATATATATATATTATATATATATATATATATATATATATATATATATATATATATATTACTCTCATGCGTCACTTTATATTTTCCCACTACTGAAAATAACATAGATCTCACCGTAATCTATAGTGGTGTAGCACTTGGCGAAGGGAGACAGTGGCAAGATGCAGGTCTCCCAGGGGCTGTTCCACAAGGTGACTAGTATATAATTTTTTTTATTATTATTTTAAATTACAACGTAGTATTATCATGGTGGACACTGTCATGTGATGATTTATACCTCAATGAGGTAAATATTAGATTTTCATTATTTTGTGGTGTGTGAAGTAAAAAATATTCATACTTTTTTTTTTTTTTTTTATATTGGGCACCCCCCTACATCCTTGTGTAAGGTGAAGCGCAGAAACGTTTACAGCGCCCAACAGGGAAGCATGCTAAGTTCATGCTTGCCTTTATGTCTCACGAGTTAAGGGCGTAGAAGCCTGAAGAGTCAAGGGCGTAGAAGCCTGAAGAGTCAGTGGTTTTTTTTGTCATGAAGTTATTGGAAGCTCCAACAACTTTCCCTGAATACGAATTCGCAATTTTCGATTTACACCAGGTACCTACTTTACTGCTAGGTGAACAGGGACTAATGGGGGCTAGGAGGTAAGTCCAAACAACTTCCACCGGCCCGGGAATCGAACCCGTGACATCTCGATTGCGAGGCAAGAACGGTACCGCATCTACCACCGATCCCCCAATATTCATAATGTAATAAACTTAAATTTATTTTAGACTCTGCTGAATTTACATCAACAAAGGTATATCAGAAATGGAATAGATTCTAATGATAGTTGCAGAGATGACATTTCTGACCCCCCCCCCATACTACCAGCTTTTGTTTGATGTGTAGTAATTAGGATCATTAGTTAACAGTTTCCTTATTGTGAGAGTAACACCTCGGTAATTAGCTAATGAGTCCTGCAGGGTCAGGACACGTATGATAGGATTCTCAGAGAGTCATATGATAAGATTCCCTGAACCTCGATGGTCGACTCAGTTTTTTTTTTTTTTTTTTTTTTGGCTGTTGATCTTGATTTATTTTCTAAAGTTAGGTGTTTGCTCACGTCACTTGTCAGGGGGAAATATTAAACTTATGAAACTTTTAGAATGTCTTTCCTTTCCGTTAGTTCCTGTATACCATTTAGTTATGTTTCAGTGTTATCACTCAGACAAAAATTACCTTACGAAACGTTGATTTTTTTTCATAGTTCTGTAAGTTATTTAAATACTTTCCCACATCACTAGATAAAAAAAAAAAAAAAAAAACTGAGAATGTGTGAACTTTTGACAAATGTGTTGCCACATTAAGAGTTAGGGGGAAACATTTATGTACAAATCTTTGAGAACCTTTTATATTTTTTGCCGTATCTTAAGTGGACTATTTAGATGCATTGCCATATCACCAATTTGGAGGGAAAGATAACGTAAGAACGATCAAGAACGTATCTTTTTTTGACGTAGTTTAAGTGAGTCATTTAGATGCGTTGCCACGTCACCATTTAGGGGGAAAATGTTAAGGTAGGACGGACTGAGGCTCTGGGTTGTGGTATACATCCTCATAACACGTTCTTACCCCGTCATTTCTTCCAATTATCTCATATTATCTCAATTTTTTCTCTTATGATTACCTGCTATCAACCTGATCCTACCCATTATATACTGTATATTGTACACCATGTAGTCTCTATCACAAGTGTACGCCTTTCATCACTGCTACCTGGTTTTGTTCTCCCTACCCAACTATCTCCCTCACTGTCTTGGCTTCATGGTTAGGGATGGCTTCTTTGGTTATCAAGGTCATGGGGTCGAGTCCCGGGTTGGGCAGGGCGGTGTCCTCTGGGTGAGGGACTCTACATCATGCACGTCCTGCCTCACCCAGGTGTGTGTGTGTGTGTGTGTGTGTGCACCTGCTCGTGTCTGAGAGGTGTGGGGTGAACAGCCTGCTTGTACCATTATTACACTGTACCCTGCCTTACTACTACCAATATAACACTGTACCCTGCCTTACTAGTACCAATATAACACTGTACCCTGCCTCACACACACACAGTACCTTGCCTTCACCCTTGCCCGTCACTTGCCTTTGTACCGTGCAGGGGTCTGGGTGTATGACGGGGGCGAGCTGCAACGTAACAGTGGAGACCCTTGTAACGCCCTGTAGAATTATCTGTTTTCTGTTACTCCTCACGTCTATTTCCCTGTTTGCCTCTCTGTTTACATGTCTGTTTGTTGGGAGGTGCCTTTTTTTAATATTATATTTATGCGTTACACACACACAAACACACACGCATATACACACACACACACACAACATACACACACACACACACACACGTACACATACATATAACACACACACACACACACGTACACATACATATAACACACACACACACACGTACACATACATATAACACACACACACACACGTACACATACATATAACACACACACACACACACACGACACCAATTTCTCTTTTTCCATTTCCGTCTCTCAAGTTCCTCCTACTGACACACTTATGTATTTTTTCCCTGGGAAGTTCATTACGTCTTCGTGTAATTCTACTTATCTTCCAGAGCAGTTTATGATGTTGAGACGAACTGTACCTCAGACATATGGGTGGAGGTCGTTTGGGTAGCAAATGTGTACAGGTGTGTGGGATGACAGGTGTGTTGATGACAGGTGTATACAGGTGTGGGGGTGACAGGTGTGTGGGGGGGGGGGATGATAGGTGTGTGGAGTGATAGGTGTGTAGGTGGGTGGATGGTGTAGCTGTAGTGTGAGCAACAATTCTGGCCTCCCACACCTGGTCACCCAACCTTACCTGTTTGTTTATGTGGTGTCACTCTCACCTGTACAGTTACACAACCTCACCTGCTGCTGCTTCGCCTTTGTTTATTGTTTCCTCGCGGTGTTCCTTGTGTTGCGTCGGTGTTTTCTTCTACATAATAGTAAGAAAAATGACGGGAAAGTGATGAAAATGTTAATAAAGATGATGATAATAGTAATGAAAATACTACTACTACTACAATTTATATTTTATTAGCCTCCAGCCTCCCCCAATAGCTACACCTTCGCCGCCATTTTATTACCTTAATATTAAATATCCTAATACATAAGTAACTACTACTACTATACAACTATTTCTTCGACATCTTGAAAATTATTATAGATAATATTAGTATTATTAATTTATTATGATTTTGGTTGTTATTGATGGTAGTTGTAGTTCAGGTAATCTAGTTATTGCTGTCATTATTATAATAGCACCCTTGTCAGCCATCCTTCCCCCCCCCCCCCCCCCCCAGGCAGGAGAGTGAGGGTCTGTTGTTGTCTTGGTCTATATCTTTTCACCTGACCCTCGTGTTACCTGTCAGGGGTTACCACTACACTCCTATATCTTTCCTTCCTTCTAAGTTTATGTAATTATAATATATTTGGTGATTTTATTATTATTATTATTATTATCATTATTATCATTATTATTATTTCTGATATTATTATTGTTATTTGTTTTAAATTTGTATTATCAGTTTGTACCTCCTCGTCCTGTTCATCATCATCATCATCATCATTATCATCATCATCATACGGTATATGTACTGTATATAGATATCATGTTAAGAGTATGGTTGTGTTAATACTCTCTCTCTCTCTCTCTCTCTCTCTCTCTCTCTCTCTCTCTCTCTCTCTCTCTCTCTCTCTCTCTCTCTCATATTAACAAGTACTTGATCTTTCATTGGCTTGTCTTGTTTTCTTCTTTCTCCTCGTTCAGTTTAAATGTCAGTCCCTCTTGTATATTTCATCATCGGCCACGTGGAAGAAAAATTCTCGTCTGATCGATAGTTACGCAAGTTTATCTTAAATGAACAACTTTTGGGTGGTGACATTACACACACACACACACACACACACTAGGGATCAGGGTGGTCATAATCGAGAGCAACACAGCTGACTGACTCCCTTCACTCACTTTCATTCATTCTCTTAAAATATAATGTAACGTGTGTGTGTGTGTGTGTGTGTGTTGTGTGAATATCTGTAAATTTATGTGTGTACGTACTCATACCTTCCACAATACGACCTCAATAATTCCTTCTAGTTAGCTTAGGTTAGGTTAAGTTAAGTTAGAAAAGGTTAGGTTTAAGTTAGATTAAGTTAGGTTAGGTTAGGTTAGTTTATGTTAGGTTAGGTTAGGTTAGGTTAAGTCAGCATCATCCGTTAGCCGCACTTCCGTTCCCTACAATGAAACTCGACAACATAATGTACTGTTTACTCTCCCCTGATGCACACACACACACTGCCGCCTCCTGGATGTCCACCTTCCTCTTATATACTGTACTCTCTCTCTCTCTCTCTCTCTGTAATTATTTATCTATATATCTATTCATCAACATTTATCCCTCTCTCTGTCTCTCTTTATCTCTCTATATCTATGTATCTCTCTTTATCCTTTCCTCTATCTCTCTCTTTCATTATCTACTTTAACTTGTTTCTGGTTTCCTATTCTCTCGGTGTGTCATATAATACTCTTCGTCATCTCCAACCCCCTACCCCCTCCTTCAGGATTTTTTTCACACGTATAACACCTTAACACAAACACAGGATCCACACAGCGTTTCTCTTCCCTGAACCAAGACAGTTATTTTCTCAATGATAAGTACAGTACATTTTGAGCCACAAGTTCTCTTTATGATAATTACCATATACCTGTATTAAGGAACTCACGAGTGGCAGAGAGCGTGTATTGTACCCCTGTATTAAGGAACTCATGAGTGGCAGAGAGCGTGTATAGCACTCTTCTATTAAGGAACTCAGGAGTGTTAAGAGAGTGATACGAATGATTGGCCAAAATTATAGGGATATAAATTTTGACACATGAAGTTCTTGCCCAAAAGTGGTGGACTCGCCAGCTACCGGACTTGTTCTCTCACACTTTTTTCTGACGGGTGATAAAAAAAAAAAAATGAGCTTGTGTACCCGGACGATTTGGCCAGACGGTCGGGGTCGTCCACCTCCTTCCTTCCTCCCGTACATTCATCAGTCGTTACGGCCGCCTCCTTCACCCGTTGTGTCCCTCACCCTTCACCTCACGTAATATTACAACTGGATCATTTTGATACGTATTAAGGATCGCCCCGCCTCGCCTCTCAACTCCCAGCCCCCAGGTGCATAGTTCCCTAAGGTACGTGACAACTACCCACCTAACCAGCGGCGCGCGGACTTGTGGGTTACATAAGACACCACAGACGTAGATGCCACCATAGCGTCCAAAATACACTGAAACTATATGGTAACTAAATACGTCCTGAGAGGGGGCAATATGGCATTAAATTTATGTACTTGCCATATCATAACTAGATACACTCTGCGGTAGATGATAAAATGTCGCCCATATTTCACTGACGGGTTATCGAAATCAGTCGAGATGTGTCTTGCCAAGTTGCGGGGAGGAAAGATCATTATGAGGTCTTAATAACGAACTAAGACCCGGCCGAGGTGTTGTTTCTCCCTCCTTACAGCAGTACAGTCCAGCTAACGCACCATCACAAACATTTAAACTTGAATAAAAAAAAAAAAATGAAATGTCGGAGGAAATTGGAATAAAAGAAAAGGCTGCCCATTGTTCCAGGCTCCAGTTTTTCCTGACTTTTTTTTTTTTTAACCAATTGCCTGTCATGACTCACTAAGTTGGCGACAAGTTTTTGTTGCTGGTGTGTCTGACAGTACGTCCATAAACCATAACAAATGATAGCTCGCTCACACTCACTGCCTCACTCCAGACTCACTCACTGCCTCACTCCAGACTCACTCACTGCCTCACTCCAGACTCACTCACTGCCTCACTCCAGACGCACTCACTGCCTCACTCCAGACTCACTCACTGCCTCACTCACTGCACTCCAGACTCACTCACTGCTTCACTCCAGACTCACTCACTGCCTCACTCCAGACTCACTCACTGCTTCACTCCAGACTCACTCCCTGCCTCACTCCAGACTTACTCACTGCCTCACTCCAGACTCACTCACTGCCTCACTCCAGACTCACTCACTGCCTCACTCCAGACTCACTCACTGCCTCACTCCAGACTCACTCCAGACTCACTCCTGCCTCACTCCAGACTCACTCACTGCCTCACTCCAGACTCACTCACTGCCTCACTCCAGACTCACTCACTGCTTCACTCCAGACTCACTCACTGCCTCACTCCAGACTCACTCACTGCCTCACTCCAGACGCACTCACTGCTTCACTCAGTCTTCTAATGTATCTGTCGTCTCCCTTGAGTGTCACGCGATACTACGGTTGATCATTGTAATGCGTAAGGAGCAGTTGTGGGTCAAAGTACCGGCACGCGATGAATGAATATATGTATGTGTTAATTGGTGAACCTGTGTGTGTGTGTGTGTGTGTGTGTATTGTTAACACCACCACCCCTCCCACCACTACCTTTACCACCACCACTGCTACCCCCTCTACCACTACCATTACTGCCAGTACCACCACTACCACCACTACCCCCTTCCACTACCCCTACCCCCTACCACTACCCCCTACCACTACCCCCTACCCCCTACCACTACCCCCTACCACATACAGTACATCATAATATTACCGGCATCACTGAACTGTTTTAAACCTCACCCCCCCCTCCCCCTGTTGTCTGTACCTCCTCCCCTCCCCTCCCCTCTTACGTAATATTATATAACATTATTAACATACAGGACGTACACTCCCCCCTGTGTTCTCCTTCCTCCCTCCCTCCCTCCACCTAGTCTTCCTTACAACTTTTTCCTCCTCTTCTCCCGTATCATCTCCCCCTCTCCCCCCCCCTTCTTTATCAGCTATCTCTAATATATCTTCCTCCTCCACACAAAATATCGGAACATTATTTACACAGTGAGTCATTATATTTCTTTACTTTCCTTCCCCTCACCTCTTCTCCTCCTCCTCCTCCCTCTCGCTTCATTTACTCCTTATGCCTTCCCCCCCCCCCTTCCTCCCTCCCTCCCTCCTTCCCTCCTTCACTACCACTCTACACAATATATAATTAAAACACACATCGTACCCATTAACCTTCTCTCCCCCTCCCCCCTCCCCCCCAGCCTCCTCCTCCCCCAGTCCCCCCTCCTCCCCCCTCCACCAGCCTCCCCCTCCCCACTTCCAACTTCCCTTACCCATCCCCTCACCCCTTTGTTTCTCCCTCCCTTCCTCTCCCTCCCTTCCTCTCCCCCCCCCTTTCCTCCTCCCTCAACACAATAGCATAACACATTATTAATACACAAATTGTACCCTCGGCCGACCCTGCTCTGCCACCACCAACTACCAGTACCACCATCACTACTGTTCTCCACACACACTACCACCATACCATACACGCTCATCACACATGATCACCACCACCACCACATATGACTACCACCGCCACCACCACCCATCACACACCACCATCAGGCACCACCACCACCACCACCACCATACACTACCACCACTAACCATCACACACCACCATCAGGCACCACCACCACCACCATAATCACACACTGCCACCCCCACCATCACACACTACTACCACCACCATCACACACTACCGCCATCACCAACCATCACACACCACCATCAGGCACCACCACCACCATAATCACACACTGCCACCCCGACCATCACACACTACTACCACCACCACCACCATCATCACCACCACCACCATCACCACCATCACACACTACCACCACTAACCATCACACACCACCATCAGGCACCACCACCACCATAATCACACACTGCCACCACCACCACCACTATCACCACTATCACACACTACCACCACCACCGTCATCACGCAACACCACCACCACAGCATCAGGGTCCCAGGGGTGACCTCATCAGTAATACACTTCACTGTCCACCACCAATAATATATGGGATGCAATTCCGATGGCCGCGTCCCCAGGTCCGGCCCGGCCCGGCTCGGCCCGATAAAGGACGTAGGGGCTATTTTGTTTCCATTATCCTGGGCCACGGCTGATTGGCTCTGGTATTACTGTGAGCTGCCTGGTGGTCCACTGCCTCCACTTTCAATTTTTTTTTATTCCCCTCCGTAAACGTGTGGGAAAACGTGCCTTTCTTTCCTGTGTCTGTTGGTGTCTGTCAGGCTGTCTGTCAGTGAACCAGTTTTTACTCGGCGTTGGCTCAATGGAGTGGTGTAAAACTGTGCACCATCACTCTACACCTCCCGGGAATGTTACAAGTCTTTTTGGAATTATGGAAAAATTAGGGAAGTATTGTGTCATGTGGGGGGGGGGGGGGGGGGTTAGTGTTATCCTGACCGCCCGTCCGTCCCATCCTTCTCTGTCCGTCCGTCCGTCCCATCCGAAAAGTAACTTCTACAATTTTCAGTTAGAATGACATCAAGTCTCACCGTCTTTGTGTTGCGGTTCATTAAAAGTCAAGGTCACTGCTGAAAGACAGGTCAAAACTTTACCCGGGTCATTACTCTTGTATCGATACAGACATTGTAACAAGACCTCATAACGATGTATTTCATCACTTAACAAAGACATTACTACCAAATTAAAGTCTCTACGTCAGAGGTCAAGGTCACAGGAAGGTCACAGGTCAAAACATTGGCTGGAGTGTGACGCATGTATCAGATATTTTGAGGAAATTTCATGAGAATATACATAGTCAGTAGACACTGTGCGGAACACCAGACTCAAATGTTTATATCGAAGGTCAAGGTCACTGCTGATGGTTAAAGGTCACAACATTGTTCAGATAATAATTCAGAGGGGACCGGTAATTCACGAGTGGTTATTATTACTGTGTTAAATGTTGGTCGTCCATTAAAGTCTGTGACGTAACTTAGGGTCACAGGAAGGTCAAAGGTCAAAACATTGTCTCGTGGATAACTCGTGACGGCTTCCCTGTTGGGCGCTGTAAACACTTTGACGCTTTACCTTGCACTGGATGCAAGGGGGTGCCCAATAAGCTGGCCCCCTCGAGGAGCAAATTGAGTAACTGTGAATTGTGACTCGGTAGAGATATTTTGACGAACCTTCACTGGACTACGTATCAGCACTAGATCAGGTTGTAAAGGTTCGTGTCATTTCTGGAGGTCAAAGGTTAAAAGCCTTGTTCAGAACAACTTTTGTGTCCATACAGATATTTTGATGAAATTTCAGATGACTATTTATCATCACTAAACAAAATACATAGTAATAAATTCATGTGTTTGGTGAGAGTTTTGCCCCTGTGACAAATATGGTGTTGAGCGCTGGCACCCGTGTCAACAAACACATTTCTAGCTTTTCCTGTATTTTGTTTTGGATAAATATGAACACCATCAGTAGGTTAGGTTAGGCTAGGTTAGTTTAGGTTAGGTTAGGTTAGGTTAGGTTAGGTTAGGTTAGGTGTCAGGCGCTAGTTGTGGGTCTTGTTATCTCCCCCTTCAGTCTCCCATTAAAAAAGATAAATGTTTCCTTTATCTCTTACTTTATCTCGCTCTTTTTTCTTTCTTTCTCACACTCTTTCTTTCCGTCATTCTTACATTCTTTCTTCCGTCTTTCTCACACTCTTTCTTCCGTCTTTCTCACACTCTTTCTTTCCGTCATTCTTACATTCTTTCTTCCGTCTTTCTCACACTCTTTCTTCCGTCTTTCTCACACTCTTTCTTTCCGTCATTCTTACATTCTTTCTTCCGTCTTTCTCACACTCTTTCTTCCGTCTTTCTCACACTCTTTCTTTCCGTCATTCTTACATTCTTTCTTCCGTCTTTCTCACACTCTTTCTTCCGTCTTTCTCACATTCTTTCTTCCGTCTTTCTCACATTCTTTCTTCCGTCTTTCTCACACTCTTTCTTCCGTCTTTCTCACACTCTTTCTTCCGTCTTTCTCACACTCTTTCTTCCGTCTTTCTCACACTCTTTCTTCCGTCTTTCTCACTCCCATTCTTTCTTTCCTTCTTTCTTTTTCACTGCCACTCCTCTTTCTTTCTCACTCTACTCCTTCCTTCCTTCCTTCCTGTCGATAAACAATAGACAAAATAGACAGGGAGAGAGAAGAGACAATGATTAATAGACAGGGAAAGATAGGGGACGGTGTGAACAATAGACGGAGGAAGAGACAGAGACATGAAAATTAAACGGAAAAATAGATGGTAATTGAGACGGGTTAGGAAGAATGCATAGATAAAACTGAATAGCAATATAGATTGGTTTAACCCTTTGAGGACGATGGTTTAACCCGTTGAGGACGATGGTTTAACCCGTTGAGGACGATGGTTTAACCCGTTGAGGACGATGGTTTAATCCTTTGAGGACGATGGTTTAACCCTTTGAGGACGATGGTTTAACCCTTTGAGGACGATGGTTTAACACTTTGAGGACGATGGTTTAACCCTTTGAGGACGATGGTTTAACCCTTTGAGGACGATGGTTTAACCCTCCAAGACTCAATGGACAGTAAAATGAGAAATATATAGACAGATGAGAATAAAAAGACCGATTACCCATAACTTGTGATTGAGAGACACGAGAGAACGACTAGGAATAGCAAAGGTGATGAGAGAGAGAGAGAGAGAGAGAGAGAGAGAGAGAGAGAGAGGACAGGAGAATTATCAAATGGATGTGAAAATTCTCTATCTATCTATCTCATTAATGTAACGCACTGAGAGATAGAGCAAAGAGAAGAAATTAGATCAGAAGAACAGCCAAACAAGAAGAAAAAGAGACATAAATACAAGGAATGACAACACAGGCTGCCAGCTGTTCAGGGCCCGGCCGGACTTCAGCTGACATAACATAATGACGTCAGTAAAGCCATATTGCATTATGTTTGGTGTTGCGGAATGTGGATGATGTTGATAAGCGTGACGTCACACGGAAGGGGTAATATTAGTTGGACAGACAGACAGACAGACGGACAGACGGAAGGACGGAGTGGTTATGTACCCGGTTCAGACATTTTTGTTGTTGTTATTATTATTATTATTATTATTATTATTATTATTTATTATTATTATTATTGTTATTTATTCATTTATTTATTTATTATTGATTTTATGTTGTTGCTGTTATTGTTATTACTGAAGCACACACACACACACACACACACACACACACACATATACATACATTCACATATAATTGCTGGGCAGGACCTGTTCACTATGCAGCAGTCGACTTTGTAAACAGACGGAGGGACAAGACGGAGTGGAGGTGCTCTAAAAACTCATCTACATTACTCGCGCTAATGAACGACATCGTTACGGTAATCGACGAACTGCCAACCTACCGGCCAATCACCATACGTCATAGAATATTAGTCACCCCCCCCCCTTCACTCCCTGCCTCCCTTCTCTCCTACTCCTCCTAGAATGAATAACTCACCCCCTCCCTCCATCCCTCCCTCCCTCTCACCCCCAGGCCATAAGAAAAGTCTAAGTCGTTCTTGATATTCAGTTAAGACAGGGAAGTTTGTTAAGTTTACAGCTCAAGGTCATCGAAGGAAATATTTTTTTTTTCTGGTCAAAACAACTATCGTGGGTCATAAAGGCTTTAAGAACTCTTAATAGGTCACCTGTGCTCCCCTACCTCCCTCCATTCCTACACTCTCCCTCCATTCCTACACTCTCCCTCCATTCCTACCCTCTCCCTCCCTCCCTCCTTCCCTCCCTCCCCCGAAATATAAAAGTTTAGATCACCCTCAACGTTCAGTTTCGACGGGGAACTTTGTCAGGCTTAAAACTTACGATCTTTTGAGGAACGATTTTTTTTTTCGGCGGAAATGGCGAGGAAATTATCTTGGAATTCTCCCCCAAACAGCTCCAAGAATACTTCCTAAAGTGTGGGTAGTGTGAGCGGGAGTTACTGTGGTAGTAATCAGAGGGGCTAGATTCTCAAAAGAAATTCGTAAGTGACTTTTACTTGTGATTGAAGACAAGAGAACTAGTGCAGTTTATGGTCGAGTCTCACTGTAATTTCGATGCCATTTTCATGCGGTGGCTTAAATGGCCCAGCTAGGATTAATCTCTCACGTCTACTTCCAATCAAGAGTAAAAAATAACATAGGAACTTCTGAGAATCACAAAAATGGCCTCCAGTCCTGAGAGATTCGCCCCTCGGACACATTTAACCGGCTGACTTAGCCTAAGACGCGAAGATGGTCGCTTAAATGGCATCGGAATTGCATTGAGACTCTACGGTAACTAGATTCTGAGTCTTACCTCCAGTTAATATACTCAGGGTGAAAGTCTCTGAAAATCTAGAGACTCGGTGTGGGTTAGTTGGATCACACACACACACACCGCTCCACCAACACTTCCCACCTCTAATTCTCTAACTCTTCTCTAATTCTAATTCCTAGAGCGGCGTGAGTTAGTGGCGCGGTGTGTGGCGGAGCATTACTCTCGGGCAACACAGTAATCGGGGACTAATTCTACATTATCTGGGGGTTAATGTTCGCGACTTATCATTCTTAAGGCAATTCCAAAGGTTAATCGATTTACGAGATGGTGGTGGTGGAGTTGTGGCCGTCGGTGGCGGTAGTGGTGGTGGAGGTTATGGTGGTGGTGATGGTGATGGTGGTAGTGATTGTGGTGATGGTGGAGGATAATTATGGTGGTGGTGGTAATGGTGATGGTGGTAGTGATTGTGGTGGTGGTGGAGGATAATTATGGTGGTGGTGGTAATGGTGATGGTGGTAGTGATTGTGGTGGTGGTGGTAATGGTGATGGTGGAAGTGATTGTGGTGGTGGTGGTGGTGATGGTGGTAGTGATTGTGGTGGTGGTGGAGGTTATGGTGGTGGTAGTGGTGATGGTGATGATGATGGTGGTGGAGGAGGTGATGGCGGGGTGATGATGGCTGTGATGATGGTAGTTAGTGGTGGTGGTTGTGGTGAGGGTTGCAGAAAGTGATCATGGTCTTGTTGGAGCTGAAGCAAAAGGCAGCATAAGGGGGTCATGGTGTTGACAGTTGAGAGAGAGAGAGAGAGAGAGAGAGAGAGAGAGAGAGAGAGGTAGTCCCATCAGAGGGGGTGGGGGAAGAAGGAAGCATGAT
The DNA here is from genome assembly GCA_958450375.1 of Homarus gammarus. NCBI lineage: Eukaryota > Metazoa > Arthropoda > Malacostraca > Decapoda > Nephropidae > Homarus > Homarus gammarus. The sequence goes on along the minus strand of CAUDMG010000769.1, from coordinate 2,439,476 downwards.
AAGGAGACAACACGTTACTGAGAGAGAGAGATAATGCTGTCATGTCTGAGTGAGGAGAGGCGAAGATACGAGACGTGGGATGACATTGTGGCAACGCCTGAGGGGAAATGCATAAAGGGGGTCAGAATATTGCTGCTAAGGTAGGAGAGGGAGGGGAGGAGGAAAATCCCTGAGTCACGGTCTTACTGGATCTGAGGGGAGAAGTAGAGAGTGTAAGGGGATGTAAATTTAAGGGGAGAGACCGAACGGTGAAGGAGGGGTTGGGGCGGTGTCACTTCTTTGCACAGACGAGAAAGGGGAACAAGTTAGTTGAGGAAAAGAGGGTGAAAAATTCTCACTTTGGAGTAAGAGGGGAAGGGAGGGGAGGAAGGGGGAGGAGTAAAGAAGAGTCAAGATACTCGTAGATGGAAGAGGGGAAGGTAGAGGAGGGGGGAGGTGGTCCCTGTGAGGCAAGATATGAGGGGCAAGTTAGGAGGAAGTTAACACGTTATTAGATCTCGGAGGTGTGGCAGGAGGGAGGAAGTCACACTATTCCTGCAAGGTTTGACCCCGAGGGAGGGATGGTGGAAGGGAGGGACTGAGGGAAGGTGGGAAGGATTGAGGGGGACAGGAGGATGGGAAAGAAGGACAGAGGGAGGAATAGAGGGAAGGAGGGAGGGAGGGCTTGCGCTTATTGCCTCCCAAAGGATGGTGGAAGGTGGATCCTATTGCCCTATGTGAGAGGGGTGTTAGAAGATAGGGGTCACAGTGCTGCCATATCTGAGAGGGATGATAGATAATAAGGGCCACAGTGTTGCCATATGTGAGAGGGGTGTTAGAAGATAGGGGTCACAGTGCTGCCATATCTGAGAGGGGTGTTAGAAGATAGGGGTCACAGTGATGCCATATCTGAGAGGGGTGTTAGAAGATAGGGGTCACAGTGCTGCCATATCTGAGAGGGGTGTTAGAAGATAGGGGTCACAGTGATGCCATATCTGAGAGGGATGATAGATAATAAGGGCCACAGTGTTGCCATATCTGAGAGGGGTGTTAGAAGATAGGGGTCGCAGTGCTGCCATATCTGAGAGGGATGATTTAAGGCAGAGGTTGCCAAACCCAGGGACGTGGGCAAAAAAGTTTGGGAACTACTGAATTATTGTACGGGAAGTGGCGGCGAGACAACCTTGCCCAAACACACCCATCCCACCCACCCACACACACACCCATCCCACCCATCCCACACACACACCCATCCCACCCACACACACAACCAACCAGGCCGCCCACACAACCCCCACCTCACTAACACCCATCCCACCCAACCCCGACCTTCTATTCCGTGAGAGAGAGAGAGAGAGAGAGAGAGACCGCGCTGTATATAATTTCCCTAATACAATATAGCCGGGGGGGGGGGGGGGGATGGCAAAATTAGTATAATCCATTGTGTGTTTTGCTATGCTTGATATATTTCGCTGCGGTCATTATATTCTGCGGTATGTAATATATTTCATCTAATATAATATACCATCAGAGAGAGGGGGGGGGGGAGGGGGGGTGATAATCCACTATATTATATGGTATATGTTATATTATAATTACTAATATGCAAGAGGAGAGAGAGAGAGAGAGAGAGGAGAGAGAGAGAGAGAGAACTGTCAGGATATTATATTTAGTATATTCGGATATATTTTCATGATATACTTTACACGGTTAAAGAATATATATCGGAGGTTATAAATAATATAGGAACAAAATGACGGAAGGAAATAGATTACTAACCCCGACGAACTATATTTTTCTCTACAATATGGGAAGGAGGATAGGCCATTATATTCTTTGGCAATATATTTCGCAGGATAAAATAACGATGGAGAGAGAGAGAGAGAGAGAGAGAGAGAGAGAGAGAGAGAGAGAGTTAACCAAGGGAAGGATATATTTTGAAGTATATAATATAGCCCCCAGATAGGACGACTGGACCCGTATATTCTTTTTTTTTGGGGGGGGGGGGGTGGTGATATATTTCTGCAAATTATAATATAGGAGGAAGGCCGGACAACTATATATTTTCACTTGGGTTTGATATAGTGTGTGTGTAATATAATATAACCCTTGATAAGACTCTTGTAACCGCTATATTTATTTTTTCATCATCCCCCTTAATCTATGCCTTTGCGAAATATAAGAGAGAGAGAGAGAGAGAGAGAGAGAGAGAGAGAGAGAGAGAGAGAGAGAGAGTTATCCCGGGATGTATGAGAGCGAAAATTCCTCGTCCAATATAGGATGGCTAAACCGCTATATTCTCCCGGCTCGTGATATATTTTTTTTTGCAGCAGTATAATATAGGAGGAGAGAGAATTACCCTGGGATATATTAGAGCACGGTGGAGCACGTGTCGGGAGAGAGTGCCGTAATAAATATTAGTTAATCGCCCGTAAATATTACCTGGCAAGTTTTATGGGCCAAATTATTTGGTCCGGAAAAGACCAAAAGCCGGGATTAATATATTGTCCGGATTATACCTTAAATCTCTCTCTCTCTCTCTCTCTCTCTCTCTCTCTCTCTCGCGTGTGTGTGTGTGTGTGAATCATACAATGTTCACTTACCTTTGTGCTACAGTAGGAACAGAGAGACCACCTTATGCGGAATAGTAACTCACCCTGACACACCCTCACCCTGACACACCCTCACCCTGACACACCCTCACCCTGACACACCCTCACCCTGACACACCCTCACCCTGACACACCCTCACCCGCACCCTGACACACCCTGACACACCCTCACCCTGACACACCCTCACCCTGACACACCCTCACCCTGACACACCCTCACCCTGACACACCCGCACCCTGACACACCCGCACCCTTACACACCCTCACCCTGACACACCCTCACCCTGACACACCCTCACCCTGACACACCCTCACCCCTAACACACCCTCACCCTGACACACCCTCACCCCTAACACACCCTCACCCTGACAAACCCTCACGCTGACACACCCTCACCCTGACATAACCTCACCCCTGACACACCCTCACCCTTACCCTGACACACCCTTACCCTGACACACCCTCACCCCTAACACACCCTCACCCCTGACACACCCTCACACTGACACACCCTCACCCCTAACACACCCTCACCCTGACAAACCCTCACCCTGACACACCCTCACCCTGACACACCCTCACCCTGACACACCCTCACCCTGACACACCCTCAGCAACATGTACTGTATCTCACTCACCAACCAGACTCGAGGGATGTAATTATGATACATATATTGTGTGCAGGAATATCCGGCCACCCAGGTCTCCCGTGTACGGATATATCTCCTATGTTATTATTCCTTGGATGGGGGTACAGGTATGCTCTTACAGCGGCCGAAGCTCTTTACCACACCGTCATATAAAGCGTTAGAGACGTCGTGGTCAACTCTGGAACGGGTTTGTTTTAAGAGAGATAAGGGTGTGTGGGTTTAAGTGCAGTTGGTTTAAATTGTACGTATATTATAATGTAGTGAGGGTATAAGTTAAGGTGGAATGACGTGTTATCAGGTGTTTTCCCACAACTCCACCAAGACCCTGTACACCGGCACGCTGACTGTGATAACTTATACAAGGACTTTCCACCACTCATTCTTGAACATCTTCCTTCCACAATACTGTTATGTTGATGTTCGCCAGACCAGATTTGTTTAAAAACTTTTGATGTTTAGTTAATAACTGACGTATAGAGTCAGCCTATAATAAGTGACGTCATACAGTAGTGTTGACGACTTGCATTTTCGGTTTATTTTTGCCGCCCATCAAGTGTGTCGCTGTTTACTTGTGAGGAAACATTATAGTAATATGTTGAGAATTCAACCTTGTGTGTGGACACTGTCCACAACATTAGTGGAACACTTTGGTCAGTGTGTGGTGAAGAGACGTCATAGTACTGGTGGTCCGTCTGTAAACATCTGTGACGTCACCTGCAACAATCTCTCTAATTTGTATGCAATACTGAACAATGCCATGCAAGGGGTGCGGCAGCCGAGTGAATGGGAACCTAACTTTACAATTGGGAAGTGAAGGCGGTCGAGTGCAGTATCGTCGACACAGCTTCCTTGTGAGACCCATTATGTAGTATTAGAGGTAGTTAGGTTAAGTTTATACAGTACTGTGCATGAAAACACTGCTCTAACGATAACTGTAATTATTTTGATTATTTTTAACACACAGGTAGTAATTTATGTTAGGGTGATGCCGTGGTGTACAGCCTTAAAAATGTTCATTATAAGAAGATAGGATGTATTACTCCTTGTACCCTCAGAAATAGTTACACATAAATACATATTAAGTGAGGGGAGTTGTGTGTACTGGAAGGTTGTTTGGTTCTCCCCCTCACCCTGGAGACTTATTGCTGCCACCATTTTTTACTTCTTATCTCCTATACAGTTTAGGTAATCGCTATCTTGAGAATGGTGTGGTCAGATGAGGGCGCGTCTTGAGAATGGTGTGGTCAGATCAGGGGGCGTCTTGATAATGGTGTGGTCAGATCAGGGGGAGGCATCTTAAAAATGGTGTGGTCAGATCAGGGGAAGGCATCTTGAGAATGATGTGGTCAGATCAGGGAGGGAATAGCATGTGGTCAGATCACGATGAGGTCCAGCAGCTACAAATTTAAATTTATCAGTTATGTAAGTTAGTCCGCCATCACAATCACCTATTACCAAGACTACACAGAAAGGTTGAATTAGGCACTTGAAATTCTCTCTCTCTCTCTCTCTCTCTCTCTCTCTCTCTCTGGTGGATCAAGAGGTGCAGAAAGGGAAAGAGAGAGAGAGAGAGAGAGAGAGAGAGAGAGAGAGAGAGAGAGTACAAGACAAGTGGTAGGAAGTGACAGACAGATTAGACAACAGTTACCCCTATCCACACATAATTGAGGTAACACCAGGAACAACGAGCACACACAGAATCCCACTCTCTCATGGTGTGAGGTGAGAGGGAGGGGGTGGTAAATGGAGACTGATTCAGTTGGAACTTGCAGGATTTATCAACAAAAGACTCAGAGCTTGAAAGACTCCCACCATGTACACGTGACGACCTAGTTCTGTGTTGTTGTTGTTTTAATGTATACAGGTGCCTCAAGGGCAGTTCTTAAGCACTGTTCACCGAGTCTTAGGTAACACACTTGGCTCTTAAGTTTTTAACGTTAAGAAAGTTAGTCTGTCTAATCACGAGAGAAATAGTTGTCCCGGCACTAACTCGAGGTTTCATTGTCTAAATAATTTTAAATATGTAGGATGTTATTACCAGCAAGAGACTGAGGACCGGTTAACTTTCATAGTTACTGTAAGATTATCATGATTTTTTTTCCCATCAAAATACATTGTTGAGTGAATCATGTTTTCTTGCTCTGATTACAGGTCATGACTGTCTGCAACAATAATACAGTTGCTTTACCATACCTTCATTCACATCACTCGGTACAGGTCCACCACAGGTACCCCACACAGTGTATCAGTATCATGCTGTCAAAGGTCATCATTGTATGTAAAGATGATTTAATTGGGAGTCGCTTATGAATAGAGTTTAACACTACAACGCTAATTATGGTGTCACGGTCCCACTCATTACCACGTGGCTTGTGTAGATGAGTCAGAACAAAAGGTCAAGTTACAAACGATGTGGTCACCAGTATCCGTAACTGTGGTGGTGGTTATATTATACTATTTGATGTCGTGAAATTATATACCATTACTCAGACATCGTGAAAACAAGACGGTTTGAACATTTTAGGCAACCTCAGGGCTTCTCCGCTTCCGTCCAGGTGGCCACGACGTAGACCAGCCCATTCTAGGCCAGGGACCAACCTACTCAGTACTGGACCGACTGTTGTTGGTTACTGTGAGGTTGTTGGTGAAGCTCTCTCTTCCACTCTACTGCTGTACCTTGCATCTTCACCTGCTCACGTCTTTACAATCATCCATCACTTGTTTATTCCTTCATAAAAAAAAGCAAATATCCCACCACCTACAAAACTCTTCTGTGTTTTTTTTTTCAGTCTCCTGTATAAGTCTTGGCCTCAATACTGCAGTTTTAATCGTAAAAAAAAAACTAAAACAATAAAACTACCTCAGAGGTTTGTTGATAATGCCACCTGACGTCATCTATTAAGTGAGTCACTAGGGGGGGAAACCCACACAATGTTTCCTAATGTTTTCGCCTGTGTTGTATATCTTGTGTGTTTATGATGGCCGGTGATATGACGTGCTTAGGCGGCGTCCTGTGGCCTTCACTTACTTCACAGTAAAAAGTGGCGCCATAAACCTTGAGAGTGAACGTAAGTGCATCTAAAAATATCTTAACTCAATCTCTTGCTCTTATGATTAATTAAATGGATGTTAAGTAAAGGTAAGTTGTTTTGTATATATTGTGAGGATATTATGTCGTATCAAATCATAATAAGAGTAATACTATTTGTAAGACCCTATAATGAGATGTAATATTTTATAAGATCCTATAATGAGATGTAATATTTATAAGATCCTACAATGTGGATATAATATTATATAAGACTGAAAACCTTAAAATTATAATAACAAGCAGTGTCCTATAAACATCTTCAATTAAAAAGTTTTCTCCTAACAAAATGAAAATAAGTGATTGTATATATTCTTCATCTTGGAAGAAATATTTTCCGAACTATTGAATTTGAGAAAATATATATTGTATACTGTATAGTTACACCGATGATATACATGACACGTTAAATTGAGTAAACTTTGTGTCTAAATTTATGCCGAGATAGATAATATGAAGGAAACAATTAAGAAAAGAGAGAGAGACAGACATACACAGTTGTAGTAGTTGGTGGTCGAGGCTGTGGTCGTCAGGGGTCAGGTAAGAAGGTTACCGTGAGAGTGAAGGGAGACAGTGTGGTAGGCGGCGCCCCGGGGGATAAACTAGAGCCAGGTCATAAGAATATCTTCAGGAATATATAAAGTATCTTCGACCACCTTCATTTACATTTGCTGTTCCAATGATCACTGGTGGGGGGAGCTGGGCGGCTGGAAACACGAGTTTTGTGGCTGAAGAGAAACTGTCGACAACAATAGTGTTCTGTAAGAAGTTTATTTAATCGGGAATAAATTTATAGATGTGAGAATATATATAAGAAAAATAGTGTGATTTAATATAGACGATCCTAAAGAGTAAGATCATGGATTTTTATAGTCTTAAGAAACTTTAGTTGTCACATAAAGGACATGAATAAAAAAAATAATTTTGACATAAAAGTTTTAGAGAGAAAGAGTATTAAATTTTACTGTCATAAAAAAACGTTGAGTGTGAGGGTGATGGAGTGTCGTATAAGGGTGAGTCAGACGACCTCAGTAAAACTCAGCCAGTGTGAACATGTAAAGTAATAAAGTGTTCTTATAAGTATGGCCTCTCACTGCCTCTCTCCTGTTTTTATTACGCCTCCTCACAGTCCTGTCTCAACACACCACCGCATTATGACACGGGGCAGCATCACTATACACATTTCTTGCACTAAAATTATTGAAATAATGTTACGTATATGTATTTATATGTTTGCCTTCACAGACTAATTTTTTTTCGTCAAAAATTGTTTTACACCACGACAACAAGCCAAAAATGCAGTAGATTAAATTATGTGAATGTGGGTCCATAGGCCTGACTGTCCGTAAGAGTTAGTACGGTTACATCTAAATGAAGACCTACTGTAAGCCTTCGTTACACAAGGGTTAATGTGGCCGGCATGGCACTTCTTCACCTTTGACTGAAGGCGCCCCGGACACGAACTAGTAACCCGAAGGACAGGAGATGAACACTGTCTCCTCTCGGCACGTGTCCACGAGCTGCGTCATTTATAGTCCTGTTAGTGACCTTAATACCGTACCAGGTTTTTCAGACTAACTGACCGACAGTGTTTTTCCGCGTGAGAGAATTCTTTCTACTGCCTTCTATGCGGTGTCGAACACAAAGTGAGCCACGCTCTAACGCGGCTGCAGCCAGTTTATGGTCAACTTAGTTATGTAATACACTGCCGTGACGCCATCGTAGGTCACAAGAAAACATCTTTTGATTCACTGAGGAACGAGAGTACAGATAGAGGGAGAGGTGCTGAAACAGATAGTTGCCGAGGTCTTAAAATAACACCTCTGAGAATTTATTCACCATAAAATTTTAATTTTTAGGTCACATATATTACCATCTATTACCTCCTCTCTTTCGTTTTTATGGAGGAGGAAATAACAGGGAGAGTGATGCGAGACAGGTGTGGAAAACGACAAGAATGAGGGAAAAAATAACAAGTTAACATAACCCCACCCTCTTGCTCACCTCGTCAACAGGTGCTGCCCGGGACACACACCTTTCACGCTCATCAGACTTTAAAACGAGTAAAGATATTGTGGGTGATATTGACGGTTACAGTTGAGAATAAGAAATAGACTCTACCAGACCACAGTCACGCCTGGGTGATGACGATCAGCTGGCCCTACCTGACACACAACACACACAACACACACACACACACACACACACACACACAACAAACACACACACACACACACACACACACACACACACAAAACACACACACCACACACACACACACACACAACACACACACACACAACACACACACAACACACACACACACACACACACACAACACAACACACACACACACACACACACACACAACACACACACACACACACACACACAACACACACACACACACACACACCACACACGTGAAACTACAGCTTATGCGGGCTGTACGCCAAAATGACGGACGTGGTTAAGCTTGACTTAGTTTCACCTAGTCAGTCAAAGTGGCATCATCATGTCTGAGGGTTGGCGACCATGGCCCTCCACTCCAACCTTGTGAAATGCAGGTCTAAGTTCAGCCACATATATAGTTAGAAATAGTAACTAAAAGATTTAACTGTTATGCTTAGTTTAGTAAATAGATGTGGATTTAGTTAGTGTTTAGAGGTTTACAAATACCGTATGTGTGTTTGTAAGTTTAGAGACTGCTAGTTGGGAGGGAGAGAGGCGGAGGAGGAGGAGGATTAAGGCATTTATTATCCTCGCCTGTTATGGCTAATTACCATAATGCATCAAATTTGCATGACTCATAAATTTTCACATCTCATTAGCGTCACCAGCTGGGGGAAAGGGGGTGGGGGTAGGATGGGGGGTTGCTGTGAGAACGGAGGTTAGGTGGGGGTGAAGACTGTGGGAGTGGGGAGATGATGGCTGCATGGGAAGGAGAGGGATGGGGTAGGGATAGGAGAAGAATTGAAGTAAGGGAGGAGTATTAGGGAGGGTTGAGGTAAGGGGGAGTATTAGGGAGGGTTGAGGTAAGGGAGGAGTATTAGGGAGGGTTGAGGTAAGGGAGGAGTATTAGGGAGGGTTGAGGTAAGGGAGGAGTATTAGGGAGGGTTGAGGTAAGGGAGGAGGGAGTATTAGGGAGGGTTGAGGTAAGGGGGAGGGTCAGGGAAGTGTGTTAGGGAGGTGCTGGTTGTGGTAAGGAAAGGTTTACAAGCGTGGACCTCATGCAGACAGTGAGAGGAAGGATCGTACAAGCGACTCAGGACGAGGTATAGGAAGTGATGGTCACCTCCACCTGTCATTAGAAGGCAGTCAGGTGTGTGGGAGAGAAATAACCACGGGGTGAACATAACGACACCGTAACGTTATTGTAATGGTGGCTAATGTGAGGTTAGTTTTAAGTTAGGTGTCCTCCAGGTGGTTAGTGTCCACATACCTTAACGTTATTCTCTTGATGAATCAGGTGGTTAACGTTACGATATTGGAACGTTTTGGTGATGAGGTTGAAATTCCTGTCTGTAATGATGTGGTCGCGTTATGCTCCACCTTGAGATATAAATATACAGGTTATTAGCCATACTGGTTAAAGAAATTCTTCGTAGGTGTGCAGGTATTTCATATTTTATTATTTTTTTAAGTTTCGTGAAGATTTGACTAAACGTCGAATTTTCCATTTTCCTTTAGCTGCGTTTAATAAGTCAAATTTCTCTCTTTCTATATAGTATTAGTGCAACATAGACACCGTATTATCATTAGACAGCTTTCCTAGACCAACAACACTCTCGTAATCTCACCGCCAGCAAGGAACATTACGAAGGTTTGAGAACATCAGTTACGGAGAGGTAATAGTTACGGAGACGTCTTGGTAAATGTGTGGGAAAACCTCCGTCATCCGTTTGTAAGCGAGGTGGTGTTTCTCCGGGTTTTGGTGGAATGAATCCGCGGCTTCCTGCCTCATTGTCTTGCAAACGAGAGCCCATTATTGAACCTCACGATACTTGGCCGGGAGCCGCTCACTCTCCTAAGTTACGTTTTATCTCAGTTGGAAAGATCTATAGTGTTATTATTATCGGTACTACATCTATTACTGCTACTGACAATAATAATAAGACATAATCACCATAATAAACTTGGTTCCTGGAGGCCAAGTACAACAACTTTTTCCCATTTTAGAATGTCTGTTCGGTGATTTTACGATGACGCTGAGGGGGAAAAAAAAGATTATTTTTTGTACTGCGGAATGGTGGTGTTGTCCCTCCCCCCCCCCCCCTCTCTCTCCTCCTTTACACACACACACCAACCTCAGGACGCCATACTTAGAACTGACCTTGTTGTTGTTTTGCTTGTGGGGGATACTGTCTTCAGGCCGTTCTTCCGTCCGTCCGTAGGTTCACTCGTACACCCAACTTACCCGGACTTAAACTTCAAGCAGTACAATAAGACTTAATATAGGCAGAATCCTTAGCTAGAGGAAGAGGCTTAGGTATGTTGTTTGTTTTCGTTGGGTTAAAGGTCAAGGTCACGGAGACACTTCTAAAAAAAAGAATATTACAAAAGAAAAAGAAAATTGCACAGTGGCCTCCAGGTGTGATGTTACCCCCTACAGTGTCCCCCTTGCTCTTGTGGCCGGTATAGGGAACTGGTTGATAGCACTGGTTCCTAGTACTTGTTTTTGCCGGTATTAATATTCAAAAGTGCTCATGATGATACCAGGTGAGCTACAGGTGCTCATAAGGGCCGCAAGTAGAAAATAAACAGTATCAAATCAGGTGCTTATAATAACCCAGGTGACCAACATTTACCATGATGATAATGGCTTAACTGAAGGGATAACTAAGGGCTTTAATTATTAGTTTCACTATTATTATTATTGGTTTAATTATTGTTTATATTATCATTATTGTTTTTTTTTAGGCAAATGGAAAAAGTATTTCTTTGGTGGTACAGGTTTATACGGGGTCATTGTCTGTGTTAAGCAGCGTCATCACGTCAGCGTGGAAATATAATAATGGCGCTTGGTATAGTTGTCTCCGTGATCCAACTTTAAAAGAGGAGGAGCAACATGACCCCGGTGCGTGTACCGTTTCTTCAGGAACCAGCGTGAGGCGTGTTCACCGGGCCGCTTCACCATCCTCTTGCCTGTACTTCATCAGTATTGTATCAATCTTGTGCCGCCGAGAGCTATTTTAGGATCCATAGGTCAGTGTGGCGAGAGTTGTCGTGTCACAATGTTGGCGAGGTTCGAAACAGTTTCGGACTTTATTGTTTGGATCATAGTTTCACCACAGTGGCGGAACCGCAACGACACCTGTGTGAATACCTGAGTCACTCACTCGCTAGAGACGTGTCAGCGTTTGTGAGGTTCGACAATGTTTTGGATTTTCTCTTTCTATTTTTTTTCACCAAGGTTCATAAGGTCACCACAGTACAGACCGGGACTCCTGTGTTGAATATTTGACTCGTGAAAGACTTCATCAGTGTTGGTGAGGTTGGACATCGTCTCACAAGGTTCATGCTTAACAGCAACATGTCTTGATTGTACCTGACTCTTGTTAACGTTTTGGTGAGGTAGTGTGTGTATTATATTAGTGTTTGCAGACGGTAATGTTTGCTTGTAGTGAGCGAAATGTGAAGAAACTTTAAGTCTCGAGGTGTGGCGTGGATGACCCGCTGCTGGGCTAGATAATCATTCCTGAAATTTAGAGGACCGAGGAACATTTAGTGGCAAGGAGACAGTCTTAGTGGCCGGGACGGGACTGCAAGGAGACAGTCTTAGTGGCCGGGACGGGACTGCAAGGAGACAGTCTTAGTGGCCGGGACGGGACTGCAAGGAGACAGTCTTAGTGGCCGGGACGGGACTGCAAGGAGACAGTCTTAAGTGGCCGGGACGGAACTGCAAGGAGACAGTCTTAGTGGCCGGGACGGGACTGCAAGGAGACAGTCTTGGTGGCCGGGACGGGACTGCAAGGAGACAGTCTTAGTGGCCGGGACGGGACTGCAAGGAGACAGTCTAAGTGGCCGGGACGGAACTGCAAGGAGACAGTCTTAGTGGCCGGGACGGGACTGCAAGGAGACAGTCTTAGTGGCCGGGACGGGACTGCAAGGAGACAGTCTTAGTGGCCGGGACGGAACTGCAAGGAGACAGTCTTAGTGGCCGGGACGGGACTGCAAGGAGACAGTCTTAGTGGCCGGGACGGGACTGCAAGGAGACAGTCTTAGTGGCCGGGACGGGACTGCAAGGAGACAGTCTTAGTGGCCGGGACGGGACTGCAAGGAGACAGTCTAAGTGGCCGGGACGGGACTGCAAGGAGACAGTCTTAGTGGCCGGGACGGGACTGCAAGGAGACAGTCTTAGTGGCCGGGACGGGACTGCAAGGAGACAGTCTTAGTGGCCGGGACGGGACTGCAAGGAGACAGTCTTAGTGGCCGGGACGGGACTGCAAGGAGACAGTCTTAGTGGCCGGGACGGGACTGCAAGGAGACAGTCTTAGTGGCCGGGACGGGACTGCAAGGAGACAGTCTTAGTGGCCGGGACGGGACTGCAAGGAGACAGTCTTAGTGGCCGGGACGGGACTGCAAGGAGACAGTCTAAGTGGCCGGGACGGGACTGCAAGGAGACAGTCTAAGTGGCCGGGACGGGACTGCAAGGAGACAGTCTTAGTGGCCGGGACGGGACTGCAAGGAGACAGTCTTAGTGGCCGGGACGGGACTGCAAGGAGACAGTCTTAGTGGCCGGGACGGGACTGCAAGGAGACAGTCTAAGTGGCCGGGACGGAACTGCAAGGAGACAGTCTTAGTGGCCGGGACGGGACTGCAAGGAGACAGTCTTAGTGGCCGGGACGGGACTGCAAGGAGACAGTCTAAGTGGCCGGGACGGGACTGCAAGGAGACAGTCTTAGTGGCCGGGACGGGACTGCAAGGAGACAGTCTTAGTGGCCGGGACGGGACTGCAAGGAGACAGTCTTAGTGGCCGGGACGGGACTGCAAGGAGACAGTCTTAGTGGCCGGGACGGGACTGCAAGGAGACAGTCTTAGTGGCCGGGACGGGACTGCAAGGAGACAGTCGAAGTGGCCGGGACGGGACTGCAAGGAGACAGTCTTAGTGGCCGGGACGGGACTGCAAGGAGACAGTCTTAGTGGCCGGGACGGAACTGCAAGGAGACAGTCTAAGTGGCCGGGACGGGACTGCAAGGAGACAGTCTTAGTGGCCGGGACGGGACTGCAAGGAGACAGTCTTAGTGGCCGGGACGGAACTGCAAGGAGACAGTCTTAGTGGCCGGGACGGAACTGCAAGGAGACAGTCTTATTGGCCGGAACAAAAACTCACGAAACCGCAAGGAGGCAGTCTGTCTCAGTGGCCAGGCTAGTGCGGAAGTTTGGAGGCTCTGTCATTTATATAAACACAAGTGATTTAGACGATGAAATTTGCATAAGTACGCACGCGGGCAGACGGACGGCCACCAGACAACACTTACAAAAAAAAAAAAGCATTATTATGTATATATTCACTCACAACGCTGATACATGCACACCTGTAAAATATGATTAATCAGCTATAATCAGGTAATAACTTTGCGATACTAAGATAGTTACTTAGATACATTCAGATAACACAGTCAGGATATCACAAACCTCGGACCTGGCAGTCGTTGGCTGTCGGGTAGTTCAACACCTTGTAATTATCTCTCAGTCTGCCGGAATAAATTACCTGATTATTGATACCAACAGGTGGGTTAGTTCGGATGGGGGGGGGGAGGGGGAGGGGGAGGGGACCATACAAAGTTACGGTAAGTGATTGGTGGGAAATATATATGTGTGTGTATGTGTGTGTGTGTGTGTGTGAGAGAAGATTGATTGCTGTCTGACTCGGTTAATAGAGGTATAATGAGATAATTTGGGGAGGTAATTTGAGGAGCAGATGGATGTATCTATATTTAATTAGGCGGAAGTCGAGTGTTGAGAAACGAGTCGATGAAGACAGGTAGGAAGACGGGTGTTAATAAAGACAGGTAGGAAGACAGGTGGGAAGACAGGTGTTAATAAAGACAGGTAGGAAGACAGGAGTTATTAAAGACATGTAGGAGGACAGGTGTTAATAAAGACAGGTAGGAAGACAGGTAGGAAGACAGGAGTTATTAAAGACATGTAGGAGGACAGGTGTTAATAAAGACAGGTAGGAAGACAGGTGGGAAGACAAGTGTATAGAACGCAACAGGTGTTCACGAAGACTCAATCTTACTGACTCACTTGGCTGTGACTCATCCTGTTAACCTGATAAAACTTACCGACTCATTTGACTCATCCTGTTGACACGAATTAAGTTACCGAGTCACTTGAATCATCTTCTTAACCAAACCTAACTTACTGACTCATCTTGTTGGCCTAACCTAACTCACCTGACTGACTCACAAAACTCATTCTGTTGACCTTAGCCTAACCTCTTTTATTTCCTCAACTAACTTAATTTGCATATTCTAATTCAATTTACATACCTTAAATTTCCCATCCTAAGCTAACGAGACCCTCCACAAAACTACTCAAACTATTTAACCCAATTATTTGACCTAGGTAACTAACTCATTCACTCAGCATAGCTAGGTGAAGGTACTGTACCTAAGACTACAAAGGTTACAGTGTGCGTCAATGATGAAATTCACTAGACGCCTTTAATTTGTCCCTAATTACGAAATTCACCTGAAATTCACCTGAAATTGATCATAACTACGAAATTTACCTCACTAAAATTCTCCTTTAATTTAACCTTATTTACGAAATTCACCTGTAATTCACCTTACTGAAATTTGTCTTAATGACGAAACTCACCTGTAATTTTACCTGATCTTTTACGCAGCAGTTGGGTTTTTACGTCACATGGGGGAATGGGGGGAGGGGGGGGGGGGATTGATGACGTTGTAGTTCCTGCTGTTAGACCCCACAACAACAAGACTGAACGGAGGGAAATTTTTAAGGGTAACAGAAAGTAACGGCAAGATCCAACAACAACAGTACGAAATTCTGAAAGCAACAGTAACCCAACAGAATGTTTTAATAGCAGCATTAAACAATATGAAAATTCACTTTCAACAGATAAGCCAACAGTAATTAACAAGGAAATGCAAAATTAACAACAACATTAACAGAAAAACTCACTAATAATACCAGAAGTCAACAGCAGAAACCAACAGCAAC
This sequence comes from Homarus gammarus, assembly GCA_958450375.1. NCBI lineage: Eukaryota > Metazoa > Arthropoda > Malacostraca > Decapoda > Nephropidae > Homarus > Homarus gammarus. Next base: position 2,423,950 of record CAUDMG010000769.1, on the reverse strand, counting down.
AGCAACCCACAACAACAACAACAGCAACCGACAACAGCAACAGCATCCCACAACAACAACAACAGCAACCGACAACAGCAACAGCATCCCACAACAACAACAGCAACAACATCCCATAACAGGAACAGCAACAGCAGCCCACAGCAACAACAACAACCCACAGCAGCAACAACCCACAGCAGCAGCAGCACCAACAGCAACAACTCACAACAGCATTCCACAACAGCAACCATAACAGCAACCATAACAGCAACCCACAACAGCAACCATAGCATCAACTGTAACAGCAATCCCCAACAGCAACCATAACAGCAACCCACAACAGCATCCATAACAGCAACCATAACAGCAGCCCACAACAGCAACCATAACAGCAACCCACAACAGCAACCATAACAGCAGCCCACAACAGCATCCATAACAGCAACCATAACAGCAACCCACAACAGCATCCATAACAGCAACCATAACAGCAGCCCACAACAGCAACAGCTACTACAAACCACATATAGTACAGTTAACTACCATGAACGTGAGGCCGACAGCGATAGCATTAAACACCTCGAGTGAATTAATATCTGGTAAAATTACAGTACGTAAAATTAAAAGTTATACATATTCCTTTTATTTCTCAACCCCAATCCACCCCACCCCACCCCCACCCCTCCCCCACCCCACCCCACCCACCCCACCCCACCCCTACCCACCCCACCCCTACCCCACCCCCACCCACCCCACCCCACCACCCACCCCCAACCCACCCCACCCCCAACCCACCCCAACCCTACCCCCACCCCAACCCTACCCCCACCCCCAACCCACCCCAACCCTACCCCCACCCCCAACCCACCCCAACCGTACCCCCACCCCCAACCCACCCCAACCCCACCCCCACCCCCAACCCACCCCAACCCCACCCCACCCCTACCCCACCCCACCCCTAACCCACCCCACCCCTACCCCCAACCCACCCCAACCCCACCCCACCCCTCCCCCACCCCAGCCCCCGGGAAGTTAGTATTGGTTAGTTTAAGTTACGTCAATAAATCCTGAAAGTTTTATATAACAAAGCAACACTTTTTTTTTTTTGTTAAATAGAATCCCACAAAGTTTGGATCAGTTAGATATTCATTCATTTAAGTTTTCGTGAATTAAATCCTATGAAATTGGGTCTTAAACCTAGATGTGCTAATTCACTCCTCTTGTGTGTGTAGGGATCGTGGTAGACAGATGATGAATTAATGGGTTAAATTGAGGTATGGGAAATGCTAGGGGGAAGACAGAGAGAAACTGAGGCGGGTGAATGAAGGAACGAAACCCGAGTCCTCAGCAGGAGGTTTGTATAATATGGGGGGAGTTAGTGAGAGGCAGCCAGGGGGATGTAGGGGTAGAGTAGAGAGCCGTGGTCGATAACCCTAAGACCTGAGAGTGACACCGTGATTGACTGTTTGGAGGATGGCACCGTGATTGAAGGATGATACCGTGATTGATTGGAGGATGACACTGATTGGAGGGAGACATCGTGATTGGACTGATTGGGGGATAACACTGTGATTGGTTGATTGAAGGATGACACCATGATTTGACAAATAAACAAACAAATTAAAACACTTCACAAACCACTAAATTATTATCAAAGTCTAATTATATCTTGACTTTAATAATTAATTAGACTGGTTATTATCAGAATTATAAAATACTTATTAAACATTCAATAATAATCTTAATTACATAATAACAAACGATAATAACATCATAATTAAAAAAAAAAAATTAACCCCAAGAAATTTAAAATAACATGAGAGGATTAATTGATACATGAAGTTATTAGAGAATAGTTATCATTAACCCTTAACAACAGCTAACAACATACACACGGTGGGGGGGGGGGGGGTACTGAATTACCTTAGAGAATAATGGAGGTTATTAAACACGCCATGACTTCTTACACACACACACACACACACACACGGGTAAAGTGTTCCTATATTCTGCCACCACAGGAGCCGATGGGACACAATACGGCACCGGAAATATCACTAAAACAAAAACAACAGCAACAACAACAACAGCGGCAGTAACAACAGCAGTATCAATATAAACAAAAGACCTGCCATCACCCGCGGCAATAATAACAACAATAACAATAACAACACAATAAAAAACAAAACTGGGCTGTTACGGCGGTGGTAGCGGCGGCAACGGGACAGCAACAACAGCACAGCGGCAACGACACAGCGGCAAACAGCACAGCGGCAACGGTACAGCAACAACGGTACAGTGGTAACGGTACAGCGGTAACGGCACAGCGGCAACGCCACAGCGGCAACGGCACAGCGGTAACGGGACAGCAGCAACGCCACAGCGGCAACGGCACAGCGGCAATGGCACAGCAGCAACGCCACAGCGGCAACGGCACAGCGGCAACGAGACAGCAACAACGCCACAGCGGCAACGGCACAGCGGTAACGGGACAGCAGCAACGCCACAGCGGCAACGGCACAGCGGCAACGGGACAGCAACAACGCCACAGCGGCAACGGCACAGCGGCAACGGCACAGCGGCAACGAGACAGCAACAACGGCACCGCGGCAACGGCACAGTGGTAACGGCACAGCGGTAACGGCACAGCGGCAACGAGACAGCAACAACGACACAGCGGCAACGACACAGCGGCAACGAGACAGCAACAACGACACAGCGGCAACGAGACAGCAACAACGGCACAGCGGCAACGAGACAGCAACAACGGCACAGCGGCAACAGAACAATGATAACGGCACAGCGGCAACAGAACAGTGGTAGCAGCACAGCGACAACTCAACCATTTCACACAACTGCAACAGCAACAAGCTCAACCAATTTGCACACTAACAACCAATTTGTATGTGCACTCAACACAACCACGTCACCCAACACACACTCAACCACGTTACCCAACACACACACAACCACGTCACTCAACACACACAACCACGTCACCCAACACACACACAACCACGTCACCCAACACACACACAACCACGTCACCCAACACACACAACCACGTCACCCAACACACACACAACCACGTCACCCAACACACACACAACCACGTCACCCAACACACACACAACCACGTCACCCAACACACACAACCACGTCACCCAACACACACAACCACGTCACCCAACACACACAACCACGTCACCCAACACACACACAACCACGTCACCCAACACACACACAACCACGTCACCCAACACACATAACCACGTCACCCAACACACATAACCACGTCACCCAACACACACAACCACGTCACCTAACACACACAACCACGTCACCCAACACACACACAACCACGTCACCCAACACACACACAACCACGTCACCCAACACACACAACAACGTCACCCAACACACACACAACAACGTCACCCAACAAACACAACCACGTCACCCAACACACACAACCACGTCACCCAACACACACAACTACGTCACCCAACACACACAACCACGTCACCCAACACACACACAACCACGTCACCCAACAAACATAACCACGTCACCCAACACACACACACAACCACGTCACCCAACACACACAACAACGTCACCCAACACACACAACCACGTCACCCAATACACACAACCACGTCACCCAACACACACAACCACGTCACCCAACACACAAGAGGTAACCAGTGCAGGTCGATAGCTAACATATCTCTGACTCTGGAATACTCGACCTGGAATGTTGGGAATGACGCATCGATGATCCCACTCCCGGGAATGGCCACTGCCGGGAATGGTTACTGCCGGTAATGGATAATGGATGGGAATGGTTACTGCCCGGAATGGATAGTGGATGGGAATGGATACTGCCGGGAATATTCACTACCTTAACTGTTTTCTACTTCCTTAACCGGCCACTAACGGGAATGGCCATCTTATTAAGTTATCACTACCTTAACGGGCCACTACCTTAACTGGCCACTTCCTTTATTGACCACTACCTTAACTAGCCACTACCTTAACGGGCCACTACCTTAACTGATCACTACCTTAACTGACCACTACCTTAACTGACCACTACTTTAACTGACCACCACCTTAACTGACCACCACCTTAACTGACCACCACCTTAACTGGCCAACCCCTTAACTGACCACCACCTTAACTGACCACCACCTTAATTGACTACTACCTTAACTGACCACTACTTTAACTGACCACTACTTTAACTGACCACTACCTTAACTGACCACTACTTTAACTGACCACTACCTTAACTGTCCACTACTTTAACTGACCACCACCTTAACTGGCCACCACCTTAACTGGCCACCACCTTAACTGGCCATCACCTTAACTGACTACTTCCTTAACTAACCACTACCTTAACTGACCACTACTTTAACTGACCACTACGTTAACTGAATACCACCTTAACTGGCCACTACCTTAACTGGCCGCCACCTTAACTGACCACTTCCTTAACTGACCACTAGTTTAACTGACCACTACTTTAACTGGCCACTACCTTAACTGACTACCACCTTAACTGACTACTTCCTTAACTGACCACTACCTTAACTGACTACTTCCTTAACTGACCACTACCTTAACTGACCACTACCTTAACTGACCACTACCTTAACTGACCACTACCTTAACCGACCACTACCTTAACTGACCACTACCTTAACTGACCACTACCTTAACCGACCACTACCTTAACCGACCACTACCTTAACTGACCACTACCTTAACCGACCACTACCTTAACCGACCACTACTTTAACTGACCACTACCTTAACTGACCACTACCTTAACTGACCACTATCTTAACCGACCACTACCTTAACTGACCACTATCTTAACCGACCACTACCTTAACTGACTACTACGTTAACTGTACACTTGAGCTCTACCACCACCGTAACTCAACGACCAATCATAATCGTTTTCTAGCGTTTGTCCAGGAATTTTAAGGTAATTTGGTGTGTGTGTGGGGGGGGGGGGGTTATTTATTAAGCATCCGTCAATAATTATCTTAAACGCTGTAACTTTGATTATTAAAATACGTTTGTAATAATCATGATGTATTTGTGTTTGTAATTATGAAGAGTTGTGTATATTGTTTACCTGCAATTATTATTCTCATAAGGAATTTGTAAGCTTTCAGGTCTTGGGAGAATGTTTGGTAAGGGAAGAGACTCGAATTAGTTGTTACGCTGACATAACATAGTGTAACGTAATGTAATAACACAGTAATGTAACATAGGGTAACATAACATACAATACCATAAAATAACGCAATACAGTGTACCATAACACAGCATAACATAATTTACCGTAACCTGAAATAAAATAACATATCTTAAACAAATATAACTTACCGTACCATAACATAACACCACTACGTAATATAACATACCGTAATATAACATAAAATAATATACCGTAAGATAATATACGGTACCATATGTTAAACAACACCGTACAGTACACTCTCAGACTACTGTATTTACCTCCGTCGTCAACACTTCAAAATGATTCACCTCGTCTGACCTGAATTCCTCACAAAAACAATTTATACTCCAGTAACTTTTTTATTTTGTACAAACTCTATATAGAGGGGAAGTAATTACCTGATTGGTCACTGTCGGTACTGGTCACTACCTCATTCGTTGGTCACTGTCGCTACTGGTCACTACCTCATTCGTTGGTCACTGTCGGTACTGGTCACTACCTCATTCGTTGGTCACTGTCGGTACTGGTCACTACCTCATTCGTTGGTCACTGTCGCTACTGGTCACTATCCCTTTCGTTGGTCACTGTCGGTACTGGTCACTGTTGTTTATGGTCCCTAAATAGGCTGGTCACTGTCGGGAGTACTGTCATGGTCACTGTGGGGAATGCTGTACTGGTCATAGCCACTGTCAGGAGCACTGTACTGACCATGAACACTGTCGGGAATACTATCCTGGTCAGGGCCACTGTCAGGACCTCTGTACTGACCATGGCCAGTGTCGGGACGAGGCCATAGCGGGACAAAGAACGTGTTTACAGTGTGACTGGGAGGGATATAAATATGACTCGTAAACTGAACTGGTGATAATTATTGTGGGTGCCAGAGAGAGAGAGAGAGAGAGAGAGAGAGAGAGAGAGAGGGCTATTATATATATACGGACAGAAAGAGTGAGAGAAAGAGATAAAGAGAAAGATATACACATATGCACAATACACACACACACACACACACAAGCATACACATATATAATAAATAAATGAATGAACGACCGTAAGCCGTTCAGATCAAGGGCGATTTAATGTAAAATGATTTAGTAGTGAAATGGACGACATTACGGCACATATATATATGAGGGCGGCTCACTATACACCTGATCCCACCTGACCAATCACAGGGTTTGTTTATATATTGACACTCTCGTTGTAGTATTAGTGGTGGTGGTGGTGTAGGCTGATGGTATGGGGGCTGGGTGGGGAGGTGGTGGTGGCGATGGTGGGGTTGTGGGAGATGGTGTTTGAGAGGAGGTAGTGGTGGTGGTGTGAGGGTGAGGGGGTGGTGATGGTGGGGAGGTGGTGATGGTGGGGAGGAGATGGTGGTGGTAGTGGGGAGTATCAGAGGGATTAGAGACACTAGGGGGGGTGAAGGGACGGAGTTGTAGGTGATTAGGGGTCGTTAGCGAGGTGTGTGTGTGTGTGTGTGTGTGTGTAGGCTGTAGACGGATGTGTGTGTGTGTGTGTGTCTGTAGGCTGTAGACGGGTGTGTGTGTGTGTGTGTGTCTGTAGGCTGTAGACGTGTGTGTGTGTGTGTGTGTGTGTGTGCAGGCTGTAGACGGGGGTGTATGTGTGAACCTTAAAACACCAAACTTGCAGAATGTTATTGACTTATGTAACAACTTCAGTATAACTAACATACGGATTTGCGTTTAAACTTTTTATATTAACTTTATTTCTGTTTAACATTTATTCCATTTTTGTTGTCATATTTACCTAATTTTTAAAAGTTTTATTGAAATTTTACTAGTTCACAGGATGCGTATTTTTGTGTGTTTATTTGTAATTTTGTTCTATATATAATAACTTCCCACTAAATTATATCCATTGATTATCCTTACGAGGACTGAGACCATTTTTCCAGGTGATGTTCAAGGTAACGTCACCTGATAGGTTTGCGTCCAGCGTATTGTTTTCAGTTAGGATAATTCACCAGACGACCACCAGCACTACGAGAGCATTGTCTGGGTGTATGGCGACGCTTGTACAGCACCGATAACATTGTTGGTTAGTTTTATAGTCATATGGGCCAGTGTTGTGTGGATACCGTGGGTGGTGTGGGTGTTGTGGGTGTGGGTGGGGTGGTGTGGGTGGTGTGGTGTGGGTGTGGGTGTTGTGGGTGGGGTGGTGTGGTGTGGGTGGTGGTTGTGAGCGTGACTAGTGCGGTTGTGGGCTGAAGTTCACCACGCGAGATCGTCCGCTTCCAACGTCACATTTCGTGGAAAATTGAATTGCTAAATTATTACTTTGAATTCATTAACGAACTTAAACTTGGTGTGTGTGTGTGTGTGTGTGTGTTTGTGTGTGTTTGTGTGTGTGTGTGTGTGTGTGTGTGTGTTCTACATTCATTAGATATTAATTCAAGTATATTATATTATTTTTTATAGTAATTCAATTAAATTTATAGTCAGTTTTAAATGAGTTCATATAAATTGAAAACTTTATTGTCAGGTTCATAGTTAAGTCGAGCTAAATCGACTGTCAGCTAATCTTAAAATATTTACAACTAACATTAATTCCCAGCAAATGGAATTGGCAACCCAACTCACTGTGCTAACTTAATTTACCCCCAACAAGTAAGTTAGTGAGTCACCAACTTAGCCAGAACTAAGTTACAACTATCACACATATACCACCTGACGCCCAAGCTATCTCAAACACGACGGGACAAGTAAGTCAGCTAACACACACACACACACACACACACACCTGCCATGAGCGTACACCTGAGTGAAAGCTAACTTCATCACAGCAAACCAGATCTGATTTGGAGAGCAGCAGTAGGGACTTAGCTTAAACTTACAGCTAAGTGTGTCGGTTTCATTAAATTAAAAGGTAATTAGTAGAATCGGTAAGATCAAACTTTAGCTGAAGCTAAGTCAATCACACCGAACCTAAAAGCTTAATACAGTAAGACACACCAAAATGAAAACTGATATAAGAGAAAGCTAAGACCTAACACAAGTTACCTTAAAATGAAAGCTAACTCAGCTACTTTACAGTCAGCTAAGACTCTTCCCCACCTTCAGAGTGAAAGCTATCGAGATCACCCCAGATTCAAGCTAACATGGATCAGGGTAACCCCTTCAGCTAACTGACACGAAGCCCCGTTCTCCCCCACCGTCGACGATAGCTTTGTGAGCCTTATCTGGCCTTAGCTGAACAATGAGGAACTAACGAGATCTTGATTCAGCTTCCCCCTCCACTCCAACCCAACTCCTGGCAAACTCGGGAGAAGGAATGGACGGACGGAGTGAAGAAGGAACAGACAGACTTGAGTTAGGGAGGGACTGAGTGAAGGACAGAGGGGGGGGATAGAGGAGGGATAGAGGGGAAGAGGAGGGATAGAGGGGAGGAGGGGGGGATAGGGGGAGGAAGGAGTGAATGGTGATAATTATTATAGATGGGTGTTGGTAATATTAATTCAATAACAGGAGGATAAGTTAATGAAGATCGATAGAACTTATTTTTTTATCATTATTTCATTATTATTATTATTATTCCGGTATTAGGAAGACTATTTGTTAATAATTAGCAAATGCTGCAGTGTAAAGCTTACATCAACGCGCGCGTGTGTGTGTGTGTGTGTGTGTGTGTGTGTGCGCGTGCTATTGGGTGTGTAAATGTGGTGCAAGCTTCTTTTTTTAGACGTAACTAAATTCATGTTTTGTACACAGAGAGAGAGAGAGAGAGAGAGAGAGAGAGAGAGAGAGAGCGCCCACATCTCTTATAAACATACAGTAAACTCGGCCAACAGCCACCGTGAGATATGCAAGAAAAATGGCTTATAACTTCCTCATTATCCTTTCTTCATGAATAAAAACTGCCAGAGAAATATGATAACTTGTGAGGGTAATTACTGCAGACTAGCCCAGACCCTCCTCGTACTTACACCCCCCCTCCTCCCATCATCCCCTTCCCTCACCCTACCCCTCCTAACCTCCCCCCTCCCCCTCCCCATCCCCCCACACCCCGTAGCCGGTATTTATGGTGGTGGGGGTAAAAAATGTTATTATTCTTTTGTTTACCGGTGATAACATCTTGGCCGTTCGTCTTGCCCAGAATATCTATCTTATCGTGGGGGATTATTTTCGTGTTTTGTATAATTTGTGTTTCTGTTTCTCTTTTATTTTATTTTTGAGTGTGTGTGTGTGTATGAGTGTTATGTTTGTGTGTGACTGTATGAACGTTATGTGTATGTGTGTGTGTAGTATTTTCTCACGTTTTTTTATCTTGTTCTGTGACTTTTTATATATTTTTTTCAGTTTTTAATACTTACCATTACCACCACCGACACTACCCACCTCCACCACCCTCACTACCCACCTCCACCACTACCCACCACCACCCTCACTACCCACCTCCACCACCCACCACCACCACCCTCACTACCCACCACTATCCACCACCACCCACCACCACCACCCACCACCACCCTCACTACCCACCACCACCCACCACCACCCTCACTACCCACCACTACCCACCACCACCCTCACTACCCACCACCACTACCCACCACCACCCACCACCACCCTCACTACCCACCACCACCACCCACCACCCTCACTACCCACCACCACCCACACTACCCACCACCACCCACCACCACCCACACTACCCACCACCACCCTCACTACCCACCACTACCCACCACCACCCACCACCACCCTCACTACCCACCACCACTACCCACCACCACCACCACTACCCACCACCACCCTCACTACCCACCACCACCCTCACCACCCACCACCACTAACCATCCACCCTTAATGGAATAATAGAGTTTACAGAATGAACCAACATAAACCGCCTCGACACACATTCCTTCTCTATCTCATTTAAAGGTACAGTACAGCAGCGCCTTGGTGACCTGAAGTTGCTCTCTGCTAACAAACACATATTGACTTTTAATCGTCAACTCCCCTTTCCCTCCCCACCTCTCCTTCCCCCCCCCCCTTCTCCTTCTCCCCTTTTCCTCTTCCCCTCTCCCCACTTCATCCCCTTTCCCCCTTCTCCCTTCCCAACTCATACATACGCTGAAGTCTTAAGTACCAACTCTAAGCCTTGACTCAGAGCTAAAATGTTACTTGAGAGAGAGAGAGAGAGAGAGGTGTGTGTGTGTGTGTGTGTCAGCTCTGGGGGGGGGGGGGGGAGGGTGTGGAGTGATGCCCTAATTCTCACTCTACTAATGGCGGTCACTCAGCGCCCGCCACCCACTCAACACACAAATTGATGAGCGTAAATACCTGTTGGGATTGGTGTGTGTGTGTGTGTGTGTATGTGTGTATGTGTGTGGTTGATGGTGATTGTGTGTTTCTGTGTGCAGCCTGTGTGTATGTGTGTGATGTACGTGTGTTTGCGTGTAGCCTATGTATGTGTGTGTGTGTGCGTTTGTTTGATGGTGTACGCGTGTGTGTGTGTGTGTGTGTGTGTGTGTGTGTGTGTGTGTGTGTGTGTGTGTCCTGTCCTCCTATGTACGTGCACGTCTGTACGTTAGTTACATGTGTAGTATTACTTACTGGTATTATATTTAGCTACCAAGTGCCTGAATTATGTTGTGTTTATTGACAATTTATAGTATAGTTTGTGTATGAGTGTGTGAGCGTTATGTGTGTGTGTGTGAGTGTGTGAGCGTTATGTGTTTGTGTATGAGTGTATGAGCGTTATGTGTGTGTGTAGTGTATGAGCGTTATGTGTTTGTGTATGAGTGTATGAGCGTTATGTGTGTGTGTGAGTGTATGAACGTTATGTGTGTGTGTGAGTGTATGAACGTTATGTGTGTGTGTATTTTCTGTTAATAACGTGTATGAATGATGTCTGTGTTGCATGGTATTACATTAAGGCGAGATGGACAATGGTGTGATTTATTATGGTGGCGTTGGGGGGTGTGATGGGGGTGGTGGTGAGGGTGGTGTTGTGGTGGTGAGGGTGGTGTTGTGGTGGTGAGGGTGGTGTGGTGGTGGTGAGGGTGGTGTTGTGGTGGTGTTGTGGTGGTGAGGGTGGTGTGGTGGGAGGGTGGTGTTGTGGGAGGGTGGTGTGGTGGGGGTGGTGGTGTGTGAGGGTGGTGTTGTGGTGGTGAGGGTGGTGTGTGGGAGGGTGGTGTTGTGGAGGGTGGTGGTGGGGGTGGTGGTGTGTGAGGGTGGTGTTGTGGTGGTGAGGGTGGTGTTGTGGTGGTGTTGTGGTGGTGAGGGTGGTGTTGTGGGAGGGTGGTGTTGTGGGAGGGTGGTGTGGTGTGGGTGTGTGGTGTTGTGGTGGTGTGTGAGGGTGGTGTTGTGGTGGTAAGGGTGGTGTTGTGGTGGTGAGGGTGGTGTTGTGGTGGTGTTGTGGTGGTGAGGGTGGTGTGGTGGGAGGGTGGTGTGGTGGGGGTGGTGGTGTGTGAGGGTGGTGTTGTGGTGGTGAGGGTGGTGTTGTGGTGGTGAGGGTGGTGTGGTGGTGTTGTGGTGGTGAGGGTGGTGTTGTGGGAGGGTGGTGTTGTGGGAGGGTGGTGTGGTGGGGGTGGTGTGGTGGTGTTGTGGTGGTGTGTGAGGGTGGTGTTGTGGTGGTAAGGGTGGTGTTGTGGTGGTGAGGGTGGTGTTGTGGTGGTGTTGTGGTGGTGAGGGTGGTGTGGTGGGAGGGTGGTGTGGTGGGGGTGGTGGTGTGTGAGGGTGGTGTTGTGGTGGTGAGGGTGGTGTTGTGGTGGTGAGGGTGGTGTTGTGGGAGGGTGGTGTGGTGGGGGTGGTGGTGTGTGATGGGGGTGTTGTGGTGAGGGTGGTGGTGTGTGATGGGGGTGTTGTGGTGAGGGTGGTGGTGGTGAGGGTGGTGTTGTGGTGAGGGTGGTGTTGTGGTGGGGTTATACAGTGTTAAAACAGATGGTGTACGGTAAGAATTAACGCAACTGTCTGTGTCAGTCTATCTGTCTGTCTGTATGGAGCCTGTCTTTTAAAATAGACAGTTTATATAGAAGATAAAATAGCCGATATGCTATATAAAACTTATAATATACACAGCCAACGTTACATATATAGCCGATGTCTGTGTGTGTTGGTATATATTTAGACAGTTAATAATATATAAAATAACCACTATCTATGAATGTGTCTATCTAAATATAACTAGACAAAAAAAAATAGATAAAATAGCCACTGTGCGAAGCTTGTTATCTAAAAGGAGAACATTTGATATCAGAATAGCGGGTTGTGGTATTACGTGGTATAAAATATATATATAGCCTGTTATCAGCCCGGGCCTTATAGGACTTGAAGGTGTGGATGTACCGCAGACGGAGGCTAGCGTCACTGAACCCGTTTGTCATGTTGGGATTATTATAGCGTTTGTATCCTGTATTATATAACCTTGTTGTTGTGACGTTGACGATGCTCTCTCTCTCTCTCTCTCTTTCAATTTCAGTATTTCTTTCTCCCTCTCGTTATTTTCATTTATCTCTCTTTTTTTCTCTCTTTTTCTCTCTCTCATTATCTACATTTATCTCTTTCTCTCCCTCTTTTTCTTTCTCTCGTTATCTACCCTTATCTCACGCACTCTCCCGTGGGTAGCAGTTTTACAGGCCAATAACCATTAATTGGAAGGTGCCACGTTACCTCTCTCCACCCACAAAGGTTCCTACGTTAATTTTTTTTTTTTTTTTTTGCCATCCTAACTGGAAATGTGAGAACACGTCTGACTGGCTGCCTCTACGCTTGAGCTATACCACGTGAAGATAGTTCCCAAAATGGTGTGTGTGTGTGTGTGTGTGTGTGTGTGTGTGTGTAAATTCCACTGAGACGCTATCGTTCTTGGATGTGTTTTTCTTATCGTTACTTAAGAAGGAAACAACGAAAAGAAAATAAGGATGACTGGAAAAAAAAATGCCGTAAGAATAAATAGGGAAGTGTCCTTTATTAGGAAAACGAACGTGTCCAGTCAGTCAGTTAGTCAGGAAAGACAGGCGTTGGGGTGACTGACGCAACTTGTATTGATGTTCAAATATTCATGGTTCATACTTTTGTTTTCTCTCCTTGAAAAAAAATATTATGTTCTCTTCTCTTCTCTTCCCTTCTCTTCTCTTCTCTTCTCACTATACACACACTGCGTCCCTCCCACAATTTACGACTCCAGTCTGTTTTTATTTCCTCACAAACCTGATATTAAGTGACCACCACCACAACCAGGCATTGCTTCCTCCCCCCCCCCCCCCCCACCTCCTGCTGGCACTTCCTGGTCCTCCTCTTTCTCTTCTCATACTCCTCCTCCACCCTTTCCTTTATCATCATCCTCCACCTCTCCCTTTATCATCTTCCTCCACTTCCTTTATCATCCTCCTCCTCCACCACCACCACCCCTACCCCTACCCCTGCCGTCCTATCAAAGAGGGCGGCCCAGACAGTGGTGGGGGAGGGGAGGGGAGGGGAGGGGAGGGGAGCAAGAGGGGTGAAGGAGACTCACAGAGACCAGGAAATTATCCTCTTAAATGACACCCTGAGGATTGATGGTTCCGGTAATGACGGCCTGGCAACCCCCCCGGCGGCCACCTATATAAGCACAGAGGACTGAAAGATTTTAGGGCAGAGAGACGGCGGAGGGTCGGTGAGAAAGTGAGGGAGAGAGGGGGGAGGGTGGGGGTGTTGGCTGTTGGAGTAGGAGGGGTGGAGAGTTGATAGGGGAGGGGTGGTGGGGAGTGAAAGTGATATCGAAACAATTTAGCGAGAAAAATACAGATACAGAAGAGTAATGGATAATAAGAACAACATTGACGTGGCTGAGTCAAGTGAAAGCCTCAGTTGTCTTAATGGCACCTGATGTACATTTACCGCAAGGAATTATTATATAACATTTATTATCTCCTAGATTACTACACGTAACTTGGTGTTGGTAAATGCATATTAAAATATTATCTCATTTATCACTTTTTCATTTATTTTTATTTTTTTTTTACATTTATATTATAAGTGTATACACATTTTTACAGTAAAGTTGATATACCGTAATCTGATACATGGGTGGTAGCGAGGGGACAGATACACCCAGGATCATGTCTTGACGGCAAAATATATCATTATTGCGATGGTAATTTTTATCATCGTGACATATATGACATAACGTGTGTGTGTGTGTGTGTGTGTGTGTATGTTAGTGTGTTTGTGTGTGTGTGTGTGTGTGTGTGTGTGGTGGAACAATGTGCGTATGGGTGGTGGGGAAGCGAGGGAGACGCCCACACATGGTAAGAAAGGTAACTGAGTGATTCATGGACACCTTTTCCTTTCAGCAGGTAGAAAGAGATGTGTGGGTAGATAGGCGATGAACCGAGACACGTAGAAAATGGGAAGAAAAAATGTAGGGGGGGGAGGGAGGTGTTTGAAGGGAGAGGATGTGGAGGGTGTTTGAAGGGAGAGGATGTGGAGGGTGTTTGAAGGGAGAGGATGTGGAGGGTGGTTGAAGGGAGAGGATGTGGAGGGTGGTTGAAGGGAGAGGATGTGGAGGGTGTTTGAAGGGAGAGGATGTGGAGGGTGTTTGAAGGGAGAGGATGTGGAGGGTGTTTGAAGGGAGAGGATGTGGAGGGTGTTTGAAGGGAGAGGATGTGGAGGGTGGTTGAAGGGAGAGGATGTGGAGGGTGGTTGAAGGGAGAGGATGTGGAGGGTGTTTGAAGGGAGAGGATGTGGAGGGTGTTTGAAGGGAGAGGATGTGGAGGGTGGTTGAAGGGAGAGGATGTGGAGGGTGGGTTTGAAGGGAGAGGATGTGGAGGGTGTTTGAAGGGAGAGGATGTGGAGGGTGTTTGAAGGGAGAGGATGTGGAGGGTGGTTACTGGGGCCAGGTTTGTATTGTCAATATGGATAACAACCTATATTAGGTCACAAAATGGTTGGATTAGGTTTGGCCGAGTAAGTTAAGTAAGTTTGGTTAGGTTAGGTTTGGCTGGGTTTGGTTTAGTTTGGTTAGGTTAGGTTAGGTTTGGTTGGGTTTAGTTTGGTTAGGTTTAGTTTGGTTAGGTTGGGTTTGGTTTGGTTAGGTTTGGTTAGGTTAGGTTTAGTTTGGTTAGGTTTAGTTTGGTTAGGTTGGGTTTAGTTTGGTTAGGTTTAGTTTGGTTAGGTTAGGTTGGGTTTGGTTGGGTTTAGTTTGGTTAGGTTTGGTTTGGTTGGGTTTAGTTTGGTTAGGTTAGGTTAGGTTGGGTTTAGTTTGGTTAGGTTTGGTTGGGTTTGGTTTGGTTGGGTTTAGTTTGGTTAGGTTTGGTTGGGTTTGGTTTGGTTGGTTTAGTTTGGTTAGGTTTGGTTGGGTTTAGTTTGGTTAGGTTAGGTTAGGTTAGGTTTGGTTGGGTTTAGTTTGGTTAGGTTAGGTTAGGTTTGGTTTGGTTAGGTTGGGTTTGGTTGGGTTAGGTTAGGTTTGGTTGGGTTTAGTTTGGTTAGGTTAGGTTGGGTTTGGTTGGGTTTAGTTTGGTTTGGTTAGGTTAGGTTTGGTTGGGTTTAGTTTGGTTAGGTTAGGTTAGGTTAGGTTTGGTTGGGTTTAGTTTGGTTAGGTTTGGTTTGGTTGGGTTTAGTTTGGTTAGGTTTGGTTAGGTTAGGTTGGGTTTAGTTTGGTTTGGTTTGGTTTGGTTGGGTTTAGTTTGGTTAGGTTTGGTTTGGTTGGGTTTAGTTTGGTTTGGTTAGGTTAGGTTTGGTTGGGTTTAGTTTGGTTTGGTTTGGTTAGGTTGGGTTTGGTTGGGTTTAGTTTGGTTAGGTTAGGTTAGGTTTGGTTGGGTTTAGTTTGGTTAGGTTTGGTTTGGTTGGGTTTAGTTTGGTTAGGTTTGGTTAGGTTAGGTTAGGTTAATTTGTTTTTAGAGTTAGGACAAGTTACTATTTGTTATGTACTGTGCATTTAGGAAGGTTCGGGGGAGGGGGGTGTTTAGGTTAGAATATTCATAGTTAAAAAAATTTCAGGTGAGGTTGAATTAGTGTAGGTTAATTATATTCACATAAGGTTGGATAAGTAAAGGTGAGTAGCTAATATTTGATTCTACCTAGAACCTCCATCCTTGCCGGGAGCGAATGTGTTTCACCTGCCAGGAGGAGGGTGGTGGGAGGGGAGGGGAGGGGGGGGGGGAGATTCAGGAACTCAAAGGAAACGAACAATAAACCAGAGACTATGCCTGGATGATGAGTGGCCCCGCCCGTCGCCTATAGACGCTATGAATCACCCGGGAATTGAATAGAAGCATCGTTTGAACCGGGGTATAAATCCCTGGATCCCCCCTCTCCTGTGAGCCAGTGCTGGGAGGGGGGGGGGGGGGGAATCCGTGCGTGTCTTACTGGGATTGAAGGCTCTGTGAGAAAGGATTTAGTATAGAACTGATTGGTTCTTGTACCCGAGCCGTCAAAGCGATGTAGGATTAGATTGTTTATATGCTCGCCGGACTGATGACGTCACTGCGATGCTGTTTTGTTTTTGACTTGCTTTGTTTATGATTGGACAGTTGATGACATAACCACGATGCTATTTTGTTTTATGTTTTGCAATGGATTATTAATACTCTTGGAATTGATGACGTCACTACAATCTGTTTTGTTTATCGAACTGGAAAAAGATTACTTTAATAGGATTAATATCAATAGTTCATTGGCAATACGTAATTCATTTGATTAATGCTCCAGATTATGTTAGTATCAAAAACCTTTATATTTAATTAACTCGGGCGGAAGTAAAGATTAGAAGAAAAAATAACCACTTTGTAAATTAGCTCAGGTGAACGTAAATGTTAGAAAACCTCATTGTTAATTTACTCCTGCAGATGTAAACCTTAGAGAACCACTGTAAATTGCGCTCCGTTTACCTGACGACTAATTAATTACTTTCACACGCTTAAAAAAGATGAATGATATATTACACTGGTTATCTGACACCACCTGGAGCAAGAAGTATTACTATAGCTCAAGGTGTTGGTTTCCAGGTGAGCTATGAAGGGCTGGGTGGCTAGCTGGGTGGCTGGCTGGCTGGCTGGTGTTGGAGACATAATTATAATGGAACCCGTGTTGTTGTTGTTGTGACTCGGTGGCTCCCCCTTCACCTTACCTACCGTGTGGGAGGGAGCCTGCTGTGCTCTGTAGGACTTTAGTGGTGCAGTACTATACTCAACACGGGACACTTGCCTGTTCATCTCCTCCCTCGTGTTTACATACTGGATAAATAACTGTTTTTCCCGTGTCCACATATGAACAACTCCCTGTCCCGTGTCCACATATGAACAACTGCCTGTCTCGTGTGCAACAGCTCTCGTGTTCAAGTTCGCCCTATATTCAGTGTTCACTCAGAGTTAATCCCCCTCGGAGACAAATGTTCCATATTATGTTATTTTCTGTTGTCCGAGTGTGTGATCAGTCCCCAGTTATGTGAAAGTGTCGGTATGTAGAATTGTTGAAGGTTCACATGTGTGCGTGTGTGTGTGTGTGTGTGTGTAGGCATTTTTGTCAATGCATATTTGTATGTTTGCTATATGTGTGTGCATATGTATCTAGGCTATATGTAAACTATTTGTATATGCATGTATATACGTATGTTTACAAAATATATACAGTTGTCTGAATACATGTTAGACGATGCAAGTTTTATATATATATATATATATATATATATATATATATATATATATATATATATATATATATATATATATATATATATATATATATATATATATATATATATAACGTTTGTGTATATATAGTCTATTCTCTCTCTTTAGAATTGTGTATGTACCAAATGGCAATATCCCTTGTGATGGCTGTACAGTACAGTATATATCGTGCATGTGTGTGTATTGTATTTTGTTTATACTGATGTTTTTAAGTTGCTGTGAAATACGAAACTATTGTGCTGTCGAGTTTGTGTGATGTCAAGGATGTGTTAGAGTCCGTGGGATAGTTATATTGTATTAGAGTCTGTGGGATAGTTTTAATGTGTTAGAGACTGTGGGATAGTTATAATGTATTAGAGTCTGTGGGATAGTTATAATGTGTTAGAGTCCGTTGGATAGTTATAATGTATTAGAGTCTGTGGGATAGTTATAATGTATTAGAGTCTGTGGGATAGTAATAATGTGTTAGAGTCCGTGGGATAGTTATAACGTGTTAGAGTCTGTGGGATAGTTATAATGTGTTAGAGTCCGTGGGATAGTTATAATGTGTTAGAGTCTGTGGGATAGTAATAATGTGTTAGAGTCTGTGGGATAGTTATAATGTATTAAAATTTGTGGGATAGTTATAATGTATTAAAATTTGTGGGATAGTTATAATGTATTAGAGTGATGGGTAGTGATCTCCTTCATTATTAGTCATTAGCTCGAGGAGAGACGGCACCTCCCAGCATCACCTTGTGTATAATGGACGTTCCTTTTAATATTAAATTGATTGCTTATTTATATTTCAAGGATCCTGAAGAATAGTGTGTGTGTGTGTGTGTGTGTGTGTGTGTGTGTGTGTGCTCTAAGTGTCTTACATTACGACAAAACGAACGAGAAATCTGAACATTGCTCTTTAGGGAAGTTTTATTGCAGAGTAAATTACTTCTTTTCACCTGTAAATACTATCAGGACGAACAACATATATTATTACGATGTATTGATAGTTACTTCACAACCAAGGCAAACCAACCATTCTGAGATGACACGAATCATATGTTCATTCTGTCGTGCCCATCCAGCTGTTCCTGAACATTTTATGGCGAGTGTAAATATTGAATGGAGCATGGCAGAGCATTCACTCACACATTCACTCACACATTCACTCACTCATTCACTCACTCATTCACCCACCCACGTGTGTATACAACACCTGAATACAGCAGAATTATCAAACTTGCCTCATTAGACACCTGATCTCACACCTGTAGGCGAGGGGAGAGGGAATGGGAGGGGAGAGGAGGAAGGAAGGGAAAGTGAGGGAGTATAGAGGAAAAGAGAAAGGAAGGAGGAGATAGGGAAGGGGGGAGGAGGGGAGGGAGGATGTGGGGAAAGGGAAGGGAGGAGGGAAAAGGAAGAGAAGGGATAAAGAAGAGATAAGGTGAAAGAGGGAATTGGGGAGAGGAATTAGAACGGGGGGGGGGGGAGACGATGGAGAATAATAAGAAGAGGAGGATGAAAAGGATGGGAAGAGGAGTAATTGGGATGAGAAGGTTGAAGTTGTGAGTTCCTATACTTAACTTACCTCTAAGGGATCATTAAACGAGCTAGGATCACCGGAAGTCACCAAGATCAGTGATTTGACCTGGCTGAGCTCATTGTGATCAACGGGTACTAGAAACTATTATTGTGATAATTTTTAGGGTGGTCTGATCTCACTGTGATCAATGTAGTGTATTGCTTACTAATCTCACCGTCATGGGTATAGGACCTACTAATATCAACGTGATAAACATAATGCCCACTAAGCTCAGTGTGATCATTTGCAGCGTCATTACTACCCATGACTACCCACTCGTCTCACTTTTAATGTCAATAGGAACAGTGTAGTGCCCTCTAATCTCAGCATGATCTAAATAGCGCCCACAAACGTCATTAAGATCAGAGTAACTCCCACTAATCACACACACACCCACACACACACACACACACGAGGCCCACACCTGTTCTCAGGGTAATGAGTTCTCGCTCGGCTCACCTCTGATCACAAAACAAACAAACAACTTCTGGTCTCAATTTCACAACCATTACGATAATCACTTTTACGATGCCGCCCTAAAATGTTGATTATAATTAAAGCAATGGCGGAATGAGAACGAGGCGTGTGTTTGTCGCTTTGCCTTACTATGATGAAGCGTTTTTTAGGCACCAAATATATGAAATTGTCAAGTGTTTTTTGTATTATTGTATTTACGGGACTATGGTATTAACTGAACGGGTATTTACGGTACTATGGTATTAACTGAACGGGTATTTACGGTACTATGGTATTAACTGAACGGGTATTTACGGTACTATGGTATTAACTGAACGGGTATTTACGGTACTATGGTATTAACTGAACGGGTATTTACAGTACTATTGTATTAACTGAACGGGTATTTACGGTACTATGGTATTAACTGAACGGGTATTTACGGTACTATTGTATTAACTGAACGGGTATTTACGGTACTATTGATTCTACTGTTATGGTGAATTTTTTTTTCTAAAGTTGAATGATGAAACTAGAGTAGTGAAGATAAGGTTAAGAAATGCAATAGTGATATTAACAACAGTTTTAACTCACGAAACTAAGGCCAAAGATACTGTTAATTATTGATGTATTATATTTTTTTATATTACTACTACTACTACTACTACTACTACTACTACTAATAATAATAATAATAATAAATAGTAATAATAATAATAATAATAATAAATAGTAATAATAATAATAATAATAATAAATATAACAATAAGTAGTAATAATAATGACAAAATAATACGAGTCCGGTAAAATAAGAAGGTAAAATAGTGACAGCAAGGCAGCGGGGAACATTCAACAGCGTCCCTTGCAAAAGTTGGGAAACGCATTCAGAGCAAAATATTAATTAAACTTGTAGTGACTTCCATAAAAATCCTGCTTTAGTCACGGGGTGGGGGGAGGAGGAGGGAGAAAAAGAGGGTTTGGAACAGGAAGGAGGATGAGGAGGAGGAGGGCTGAGGAAGAGGAGAGAGAGAGAGAGAGAGAGAGAGAGAGAGACTATTATTTCTCTCTCCTGTACGAGCTCAGGTTAAGGCAGGTAACAAAACTGGGTGTAAATTAGATCACGTGTTCACCTGCTGACACCTGCCTCCTGACGATGACTGCAGACACCTGGAGAAAATTGTGGTGTGTGTGTGTGTGTGTGTGTGTGTGTATTTTGTTTAAATTATTACTCGTGTATGTTTGTATTCGTGATTGTGTGTGTGTGTGTTTATGTACGTATATGTGGTTGTATGTACAGTATGTATGTATGTATGTATGTATGTAAGTGTCTGTATGTACCTCGTTTCATAATCTCTCCCTCTCTCCATATCCTCCCCAGCACCGCCGGTCAACACAGACAGGTAATGGGTCTTCCCTGTCTTCAGTTTTCCTCACTGTGTCCCACCAGAGGTCAGGTGTCCCGTAACTTGTCTTCCCTAATGATCGTCTTTTTCTGTTTACTTTGTTTAACTTGTTGAGATAATGTGTAGTTTTGTATAAATAAATAAGTGTGTGTGTGTGTGTGTGTGTGTGTGTGTGTGTGTGTGTGTGTGTGTGTGTGACATTATTGGCCAACAATGTAAACAGTGGGAGGGGGTTAAGTTAGGCATCGTGTCAGAATGTCAAATCCAAGAAAAGTTATTTGGTAAAAAATTGCCTCATTTCCTATCAAGTTTTGTTTTGTTTCCACGGCGGAATTTGTGGTGATTATTGTCATTTTTTTAGGTACCGCGCTGCTCCTGTGTCTCCCAACCACAGTTGTTTTAGAGTGTCATAAATCATATATAATGAGCCTTCATTCCCTGGACAATTGGGGTAATCACAACGTCAGGAATTCAGCTAATGTTCCATTTTTTGTCAATCTTCCCTTTTGGGGTGAATTTTGGCTTTTGGGAAGATCAGTGTTGTGAGGAATGTGGGAGTGGTGGGTAACCGCCTCTGAAGAAGTGCTGGATGTCGTGTTGTAGTGTTTACCGCGGGTTCTTGTGTAACACTGTAAACCTTACTGAAAATAAGTTTTTTCTAAATAAGCTTTTTCCATCTTTACTGTTTGTCTTGGATTGGCTCAACACACACACACACACACACACACACACACACAGAGTCCCAACCCACGCTCAAACCATTAAAGTCCCTTAATAAGTGTAGCAACAGCCACCCCCTTATACTGTACTGTGCAGAACACGCCATCATCGCCACACCTACACCATTAAATAAACACATTACACTCCTACTACCTCCATCCCACACACTACACAGTATGATATGCCAACACACATCACTCTGTGTGTTACGGCTGCTACTACCACAAACCATTTGGTGTGCCACACCTTCACCACACAGTATAATGACACCACAGTACACTACCACCCTACATTCATATAGTATACCACACTACCACCCTACACCACACAGTATAACAACACTACTACCCTACACCACACAGTATAACAACACTACCACCCTACACCACATAGTATACCGCATTACCACCCTACACCACACAGTATAACAACACTACCACCCTACACCACACAGTATAACAACACTACCACCCTACACCACATAGTATACCACACTACCACCCTACACCACACAGTATAACAACACTACTACCCTACACCACACAGTATAACAACACTACCACCCTACACCACACAGTATAACAACACTACCACCCTACACCACATAGTATACCACACTACCACCCTACACCACACAGTATAACAACACTACTACCCTACACCACACAGTATACCACACTACCACCCTACACCACACAGTATAACAACACTACCACCCTACACCACATAGTATACCACACTACCACCCTACACCACACAGTATAACAACACTACTACCCTACACCACATAGTATACCACACTACCACCCTACACCACACAGTATAACAACACTACTACCCTACACCACACAGTATATCACACTACCACCCTACACCACACAGTATACCACACAAGCACCCTACACCACACAGTATAACAACACTACCACCCTACGCCACACAGTATAACAACACTACCACCCTACACCACACAGTATAACAACACTACCACCCTACACCACACAGTATAACAACACTACCACCCTACACCACACAGTATACCACACTACCACCCTACACCACATAGTATAACAACACTACCACCCTACACCACACAGTATAACAACACTACCACCCTACACCACATAGTATACCACACAAGCACCCTATATCACACACTATGCCACATCGCCCAACACATAGCGATACCACCATATACGACCATTATACGTTTTACTCTTGTGGAATGTTGTCGTTCAGCGTATGACTATCACAAAGGCATTTTTCCCGGGAGAAAGGTTAATAGTTATGACAGCACTATTGTTATGCATACCTGTGTACTCTCCACTGTTGCTGATAAAAATACCTGTGAGCTAATTATTACACATTTCTCTCTGTGTTATTCATCTAACCTGTGTCCAAGCGTTTATAATGCCCAAATTACTAACGTCATCACTGGTATCTTTGATAGGTTGTGGTGGACACTGGTTTGGCTTCTCATCGATAGGTGGCCCTGCAGACTGTGGGGGGGGGGGGGGGGGATGTGTCCGACTTTACTCAAAAATATGTTATAAATACCATTATATTACATACACACACACACACTCTCTCACACACACTCACACACTCTCTCTCTCTCCTGAAGCGAGTTAAAAATACCCACTACGACGCTTAAATTCAATGCCCACGTATTTTATCATCCTATACTTACCTACATGCAATTTCCATCAAACGCATTACCTCCCACAAACACTCGAGGGTCAAGGGCTTATCCCCCCCCCTCTCCCCTCTGAGTCAAAACCGGCCTTAATTGTGTTAAGCGTAAGGGTGTTGGTTTATGTGTGGTGGGGGAGGGGTGTTAGGCCCCTGTGGCAGGTGTCCCCGGCTCGGTATACGACCATTTGCTGGGGTCAATTGCTCGTGAAATGAGCTTCGGGACTGTGCTAATGTGTTTATCGCAGAATGATCCACCCGTCGCTGCTGATGGTGATGATGATGATGATGATGGTGGTGGTGGTAGTGGTGGTGGTGATGAGGAGGGGGTCGAGTGGTGGTGGTGGTGGTCGTCGTCATCATCGGTGTGTGGTGGTGACGACGATGATAATGATGACGATGTTTATAATGGAGGGATCATATGGTTTATTATTATTATTATTATTATTAAAACTTTTATCTTGCTTACGAAGACAAGTATTAGGAGAGGGTGAGTGATGGTGATGGCTGGTGAGTGGTTGGTGGTGTAACGTACACTGTCACTGCCGGTACCCGGATATTGCTTAATTAACCTGTGGCGACACCTCAAGGAAGCTGAGGCCAAGGATGACTGATGACAGAGAGAGAGAGAGAGAGAGAGAGAATGAGGGTAATGGAGAAAGGAAGGATACGAGACATAAAGAGTAAATATATGAATACGTGTTGAGAGTGGAAAGCAACGGGGTGATAACCAGGAAGAAACTGATCGTAGAAGGTGGAGATGAGGAGATGATAAAGTGTGTGTAAGCGTGTTGGGGAGAAGACAACCAAGGATTTAGTGACGAATAACGAAGAAAAAAAATAGTCAGTGAAATAGGATGAAAGGAAGAAGGAATTGATAATGATTGAGGGGGGGGGGGATAGGGAGTAAAGGAAGTAGAAGGGAAGACGGTAATAAACAGGTGAAGGTTGGAGAGAGACGAGGTGAAGGAGGAGGTGATACGAACAAGGAATAGAGAGTAAAGGAGGAAGTGAGGAGACGATAAATGTTGTTATTGAGTCAGTGGTTGGCAGTATGTTATGGACCTGAGTTTACTGTGGTGGTAAACCTCGGCCCTGTGGTATACCTTAATGATGATGATGATAATGACAGTAATATTTATAATTATACTACTATTATTAATGATAGTGATATTTATACTGATACTACTATTACTACTAATAATGATGATAGCAATAGTTATACTACTACTACTACTACTACTATTAATAATATAATAATAATAATAATAATAGTGATAGATAACAATACTTATGATAGTAATAATGGCAATAAATAATAATGATAATAAATGATAATACTAGTAATAATAATAACAACGATGACGTGTTAATTACCCAGCACTTAACACGAACACTATAAGATCTCAGATAACAAAGTATAAAACACGGTAAATGACTCTTAGTTTGGCCATATTTACAGCAATTACGTCAAACATTGAGATTAAGACATAAAGATCGGGATTTTATTTTAAGTAGGTAAAACATAACTGGGATTTTGTATTACTTGGCACAGGTAGATGATTAACTGCTGATTACAGGTATAAGAGGTGATGTTTTAGAGAGAATTATCTGTTGTAATGGGGGAAATAATTTTTTTTTTGTTAGAGTCGATTGATGTAAATGGTGGTATTGTTAGAGTCGATTGATGTAAATGGTGGTATTGTTAGAGTCGATTGATGTAAATGGTGGAATTGTTAGAGTCGATTGATGTAAATGGTGGTATTGTTAGAGTCGATTGATGTAAATGGTGGAATTGTTAGAGTCGATTGATGTAAATGGTGGAATTTTTAGAGTCGATTGATGTAAATGGTGGTAGTGTTAGAGTCGATTGATGTAAGTGGTGGAATTGTTAGAGTCGATTGATGTAAATGGTGGAATTTTTAGAGTCGATTGATGTAAATGGTGGAATTGTTAGAGTCGATTGATGTAAATGGTGGTAGTGTTAGAGTCGATTGATGTAAATGGTGGAATTTTTAGAGTCGATTGATGTAAATGGTGGAATTGTTAGAGTCGATTGATGTAAATGGTGGTAGTGTTAGAGTCGATTGATGTAAGTGGTGGTAGTGTTAGAGTCGATTGATGTAAATGGTGGTAGTGTTAGAGTCGATTGATGTAAATGGTGGAATTGTTAGAGTCGATTGATGTAAATGGTGGTAGTGTTAGAGTCGATTGATGTAAGTGGTGGTAGTGTTAGAGTCGATTGATGTAAATGGTGGTAGTGTTAGAGTCGATTGATGTAAATGGTGGAATTGTTAGAGTCGATTGATGTAAATGGTGGTAGTGTTAGAGTCGATTGATGTAAATGGTGGTAGTGTTAGAGTTGATTGATGTAAATGGTGGTAGTGTTAGAGTTGATTGATGTAAATGGTGGTAGTGTTAGAGTCGATTGATGTAAATGGTGGTATTGTTAGAGTCGATTGATGTAAATGGTGGTAGTGTTAGAGTTGATTGATGTAAATGGTGGTAGTGTTAGAGTCGATTGATGTAAATGGTGGTATTGTTAGAGTCGATTGATGTAAATGGTGGAATTGTTAGAGTCGATTTATGTAAATGGTGGAATTTTTAGAGTCGATTGATGTAAATGGTGGAATTGTTAGAGTCGATTGATGTAAATGGTGGTAGTGTTAGAGTCGATTGATGTAAGTGGTGGTAGTGTTAGAGTCGATTGATGTAAATGGTGGTAGTGTTAGAGTCGATTGATGTAAATGGTGGTATTGTTAGAGTCGATTGATGTAAATGGTGGTAGTGTTAGAGTTGATTGATGTAAATGGTGGTAGTGTTAGAGTCGATTGATGTAAATGGTGGTATTGTTAGAGTCGATTGATGTAAATGGTGGTAGTGTTAGAGTTGATTGATGTAAATGGTGGTAGTGTTAGAGTCGATTGAT
This sequence comes from Homarus gammarus, assembly GCA_958450375.1. Taxonomy (NCBI): domain Eukaryota; kingdom Metazoa; phylum Arthropoda; class Malacostraca; order Decapoda; family Nephropidae; genus Homarus; species Homarus gammarus. The sequence goes on along the minus strand of CAUDMG010000769.1, from coordinate 2,397,312 downwards.
GTAAATGGTGGTATTGTTAGAGTCGATTGATGTAAATGGTGGAATTGTTAGAGTCGATTTATGTAAATGGTGGAATTATTAGAGTCGATTGATGTAAATAATGGAAATAGTGAGGTTTCCCAGTATGCGTCGAGGGAGCACAGTATGCTAGCGGGCTGACCACCTTGCTACTGACTGACTGACTGACTGGCTAAGCTGAGTATACACTGGCCCCAGGTGGTGTTGTGTGGGGGGGGGGGGGGGGGGAGAGGGGCCAGTCCTCAGGGCAGGATTTTAAAGTAGCAGTGTCCTTGTCAAGCCAAAGGTGCTCAGTCATGTCTGTTTGTATCTCACCGTCTGACCCATATGTTTGTTTGTTTTTTTGCATTCGGTTGTGCATAAGTGTCTGTCTGTCTGTCTGTTATTTTGTCGACTGTTTTATTTGACTGTCTGTTTCTCTGTATGTCTGTTTATGTCAACTTGTATTTGTTGTCAATCTACACATTAAGGTATTAACTATCCATCCATATGTCTGTCTGTCTCTCTGTCTGTCTGTCTTGTGTCTGTCTGTTACTCAGTTCGCCTTAGTCTTGTGTGTGTGTGTGTGTGTGTTGTGTCCCGGCACCATGACTCAATAAAGCGTGACGTCAGCCGGGTTGAAGTAATACAGCATGAGTCTTGACGCGGTGGGTTGCTGTTCACTTTCCTTTTTCAGGGTTAAGAGGTCAAGGGTCAAGGTCACCAGGCCACCGCCACGTGAGGGTTACAATAGCCAAGTCATGGGATCATTTCAGCGAATATAAAAGTTGGTTAGAGAGGAGAGGGTTGTGTGGTTGGCTGATGATGAGGGTGATGGTGGAGGCATGAGGTGGTGAGAGGTAATGAGGGGGTGAAGAATGAGGTTGGTGAGAGGTATTGAGTGGGGAGAATAATGAGGGGATGAAGACATACATTCGAACATACAATGAGTGAATGAGGTGAAAGGAGGCAGTATAAGAAGAATGAAGGCGCCCCCCCCCCCCCGCCCCCAAAAAATGGCTTCTGTCTTCAAGAGCTCACACAGGAGAGATTACCAACGTGGATATTTTATTTTTATTTTATTTTTTTTTTCTTATTTCTATTTATTTTTCTTCATACAAACACCTTGATTATTACAATGTTATTAAACCAACCGACACATAATATTATCCCGATAGACTTTATAAACCCTTAAGCCAATTAGTTAATACTTAATATACAATTAGTTAAGTAGCCGGTAAGTTTTTAACACCACTTATATATTTATTTTAATCCCAAACCTCTTTTTGAAGGATAAATTAAGTCGGGATTATTTACTGCGTGGTTAGGTTAGGTTAGGTTTGGTTTGGTTAGGTTAGGTTTGGTTAGGTTAGGTTTGGTTTGGTTAGGTTAGGTTAGGTTAGGTTTGGTTAGGTTAGGTTAGGTAGTTATGTATTCTTACTGGGTGTTTACAGACAGTGAAGGTGAGGGTAGAGGAGTGAAAGTGAGGGTAGGTGAGTGAAGGTGAGAGTAGGTGACCGTAGGTGAGTGAAGGTAGGTAGTTGAAGGTGAGGGTAGGTAGTTGACGGTGAGGGAAGGTGAGTGAAGGTGACCGTAGGTGAGTGAGGGTGACCGTAGGTGAGTGAAGGTAGGTAGTTGAAGGTGAGGGTAGGTAGTTGACGGTGAGGGTAGTTAGTTGACGGTGAGCTTGTACAGTCTCTAAAACCTTCTTGGTGGGATGATGATGATGACTAGTGTGGCATTATCGTTGACCGTAATGATGACCACCACTGTTACCACGTTGATATTGTTAACGCGGTGATGACTGGGAATATATGATTGGTAATACTGACGGTGATGGCGGTGGTGATGGTGACGGTGGTAGTGATGATGAAGTTAGTGTTGATAGTGATGAAGATGGTGGTAATGATGATGGTGATGAAGTTAGTGATGGTATTGATAAAAATGATAATGCCGATGGTGGTGGTGGTGGTGATGATGGTGGTGGTGTTGATGATGATGATGGTGTTGATGATGATGATGATGGTGGCAGGACTCCCACAAAACAAAACCTTAAATTTCCCAAACTAACGTGAAATTTTCCCGAGAATGAATAATATTGAAAAAAACATTAATAATAAAATAATTAATTATTATTATTATTATGCATTATATAAGTTTTTTTTATATAAACTTTATGCCTAAAAACTCTCTCTCTCTCTCTCTCACTGATACACGCACTAGCAGGCAGTAAATTACTTGTAATGGAGAACTGTGCTGTTTTAGAAAAAAGGTTCAATTAAAGTCTTAAACCTTCATTATGAAAAATAAATTCTTTTGTAATAAGTATATAATTCACTAACCACTGTTAAACTTAATGGAATTGTAGTCCTTGGAATAATAAGCATAGGTCCTTTCATAATAATCATATTTCCCACAATTTCCCCCAAAATTGCCATTTCCCAAGAGTTTTTCCTAAATCCACTCAAATTTCCCGATCTAGGAACTTTTTCCTCAAAAGTGAGAGCCCTGCACCAGCCACCACCTGCACCAGCCACCACCTGCACGACCTTATCAAACGTCCACCACCACCACCACCACCTGTATACCTGCACCTGCCGCACCACCTACATCAATACGTCACAGCTGGACCACCTATACCATCTACATCAATACGTCACAGCTGGACCACCTATACCATCTACATCAATACGTCACAGCTGGACCACCTATACCATCTACATCAATACGTCACAGCTGGACCACCTACACCATCTACATCAATACGTCACAGCTGGACCACCTGTACCATCTACATCAATACGTCACAGCTGGACCACCTGTACCATCTACATCAATACGTCACAACTGGACCACCTGTACCATCTACATCAATACGTCACAGCTGGACCACCTGTACCATCTACATCAATACGTCACAGCTGGACCACCTGTACCATCTACATCAATACGTCACAACTGGACCACCTGTACCATCTACATCAATACGTCACACCTGGACCACCTGTACCATCTACATCAATACGTCACAGCTGGACCACCTGTACCATCTACATCAATACGTCACAGCTGGACCACCTGTACCATCTACATCAATACGTCACAACTGGACCACCTGTACCATCTACATCAATACGTCACAGCTGGACCACCTATACCATCTACATCAATACGTCACAGCTGGACCACCTATACCATCTACATCAATACGTCACAGCTGGACCACCTGTACCATCTACATCAATACGTCACACCTGTTCTTACGGCTTCATCATTACCCACGGCTGAGAGGTCCACAAAGTGTTTAACCTTTTAGAACCCAAGATGTAACTATCACATTATAAGGAATGAATAAAGATGGTTGAAAGTTAAGTATACATACAAGGATGCCTTAACCTTCTCGCTATACACGTTAGCCCACACTGCTCCTCTCACACACTGCTCCTCTCACACACTGCTCCTCTCACACACTGCTCCTCTCACACACTGCTCATCTCTCACACTGCTCTTCTCACACACTGCTCCTCTCACACAGTGCTCCTCTCACACACTGCTCCTCTCACACTGCTCTTCTCACACACTACTCTTCTCACACACTGCTCCTCTCACACACTACTCTTCTCACACACTGCTCCTCTCACACACTGCTCCTCTCACACTGCTCTTCTCATACACTGCTCCTCTCACACACTGCTCTTCTCACACACTGCTCTTCTCACACACTGCTCTTCTCACACACTGCTCTTCTCACACACTGCTCCTCTCACACTGCTCTTCTCACACACTACTCTTCTCACACACTGCTCCTCTCACACACTGCTCCTCTCACACTGCTCTTCTCACACACTGCTCTTCTCTCACGCTACTCTTCTCACACACTGCTCCTCTCACACTGCTCTTCTCACACACTGCTCTTCTCACACTGCTCTTCTCACACACTGCTCTTCTCTCACGCTGCTCCTCTCACACACTGCTCCTCTCACACTGCTCTTCTCTCACGCTCCTCTTCTCACACACTGCTCCTCTCACAACCCCAGTAGATTATTTCAGGGCTTCTCATTGGCTCCTGCACCACGGTGTTAGGAAGTTCAGGCCAGCACAGGAGCCAATCACAAAAACGAACTATTCGCCTCCATTACATCAGATCTAACCTAACCTAACCTAACCTAACTTAACCTAACACTAACCTAACTGAACCTAACATCACAGGACTACACTACACTATAACATCGCTACACTAAACTACACTATAACATCACTACACTACACAATATCATCACTACACATTGTACACTACATAATATCATCACTATATAACTCGCTACGCTTCACACTGTATAAACTCTTACTACTGTACATAAATTTCACCACCCCAATTTTGAATTAGTACCTCAGTCATTAGTTACTTTTCTTTCACACCAAAAACCAAAATGGAATTAATTACAAAGAGGTATTTCGACTCGTGGTGTGACACACACGGAGTTCGTCTACTCTCAGTAGATTTCATGAAAACTTATGAGTTTTTTGGAATGACCTTTCCCATTGGCGAGGGTACGTACGGGAAATGTGAAGTCTTACTACGCCCAGGCACCTTCTGGGTTATAAAAACTTTAAAACATACGTACAGTACTTTAAAGCACCTGTTCCGCGAAGTTCGAGCCCTGGTCAAGACCCAGGGCCCAGGCATACAGAAGATCGTTGGGGTGTGCTCCCTCAATATGGTTCTGGTCACAGAGTTCGCCGGCCCCACGATCGAATACCTTGTCAAGAATAAAATGGTGGACCAAAAAAAGGCTCTGCAAATACTAGAAGGTGTATTTGAGGCTCTGGGCACTGTACACCAACGTAACTTTGCACATAATGACATAAAAATAAATAACATCTGCGTTCAAGAGACAGTCTATGGTCAAACTAAAACAACATTGATCGACTTCGGGCTAAGTTATGATAAGAGAGAACCAAGCCCTTTCAGCCGAGTCCGTCAAGACAAGGTGCTCCGAGGCTGGGTAGCGCCAGAGTTCCGCCAGACCGGGGGCAGTGAAGCTACCGACGCCTACAGTGTAGCTTACCTGGCCGCGACAATCCCGCCTGTAGGTACCTGGCAGTATTGGTACTCCAGCGAGCTGCAGTATTGGGTCAAGGAGGCCCTCTCTTATAACCCACGCCGCCGACCCTCGCTGGAGATGGGGTTGATGGCCGTCCGCAGAGCCCTGGCACAGCTGCACCAGTGATCATCCTAGCGTCGTGGAGACCAAGCCCTCGCCCTCACGTCAAATACATTATAATTTATGCAATAAATTTTTTCTATATATGTACCTCTCTCTCTCTCTCTCTCTCTCTCTCTCTCTCTCTCTCTCTCTCTCTCTCTCTCTCTCTGATACACGCACTAGCAGGCAGTAAATTACTTGTAATGGAGAACTGTGCTGTTTTAGAAAAAAATGTGGCTCAATTAAAGTCTTAAACCTTCATTATGAAAAATAAATTCTTTTGTAATAAGTATATAATTCACTAACCACTGTTAAACTTAATGGAATTGTAGTCCTTGGAATAATAAGCAGAGGTCCTTTCATAATAATCATATTTCCCACAATTTCCCCCAAATTGCCATTTCCCAAGAGTTTTCCCTAAATCCACTCAAATTTCCCGTGGTGGTGATGATGCAAGTGTTGATAGTGATAAAGATGATGGTAACGATGAAGGTGGTGGTGGTGTTGATAGTGATGGAAATGATGGTGATGACATTGGTCTTGATAATAGTGACGGTAATGACGATGATGCTTCTGTTGCTGGCGATGAGAGAGATGATGAAGGATGGTGATGACAATAATATATGACAGTGTTAAAGGGGGAGGGGTGAGGAAGCTGCCCCCCGCCTCCTCCTCCTACCCCCCCCCTCCCACTCTGTTATTACGAGCATTTTCCTCCATCAATTACTGTAATTTTTTCTTCCTCGTAATTCCTCCCTAATCTACCAATGCCAGTATTAATAACGCAAGAATCACCTGGTAATGACGTAACTACAAATGACCGACATCAGCAATAACTCCGAATAATAACGCTTAATAACGCCGAACAATAACGCTCAATAACGCCGAATAGCACCAACACAGTCAGCAATAACACTGAACAATAACATAAACCACCAAAGAGTATTATGCAATCTGTAATAACGCCATACAGTAACGCACAATAACATTAAACCGTAACACATTAATACATGACATTAATCTTGGTAACACCTGATAGTAACACCATTTGATAAAGTAACAGTGGGGTGGGTTGAGAGGGGGAGGGGGGTGTGTGTGTAGGGGAGGGGGTGGGTTGTGAGGGGAAGAGGGGTGTGTGTAGGGGAGGGGGTGGGTTGTGTGTAGGGGAGGGGGTGGGTTGTGAGGGGAAGAGGGGTGTGTGTAGGGGAGGGGGTGGGTTGAGAGGGGGAGGGGGTGGGTTGTGAGGGGGAGAAGGGTGTGTGTAGGGGAGGGGGTGGGTTGTGAGGGGGAGAAGGGTGTGTGTAGGGGAGGGGGTGGGTTGTGAGGGGGAGGGGGGTGTGTGTAGGGGAGGGGGTGGGGTGTGAGGGGGAGAGGGGTGTGTGTAAGGGAGGGGGTGGGTTGTGAGGAGGAGGGGGTGTGTGTAAGGGAGGGGGTGGGTTGTGAGGGGGAGAGGGGTGTGTGTAGGGGAGGGGGTGGGTTGTGAGGGGGAGAGGGGTGTGTGTAGGGGAGGGGGTGGGTTGTGAGGGGGAGAGGGGTGTGTGTAGGGGAGGGGGTGGGGTGTGTGTAGGGGAGGGGGTGTGGTTATGAGGGGGAGAGGGTTGTGTGTGTGTTTTACCACCGAGTGACTTATAAATTAGTTTACATATACTGTACACACACACACGCACATGTAAACACACACACGCACATACATGTAAACACACACACGCACACACATGTAAACACACACACGCACACACATGTAAACACACACGCACGCACAGAGGAACATTCCATTAAAGGAACTAGATTACATAGTTGGCTTCATGAAGAAATAGTGACCAACCACAACTGTAATAGCCAAACTTGTTCACGCATAGGCTACACAATTAACCTGTCAACGAAGCTCCGCCCACTTTTGTCTTCCGTAGCAACCGTTACAATTCGTAAAAGTTAATTGGTTGTTTGTTGCTAAGGGCCAATTACAAGAACAGTCGTTGGGTGTACGACGTCGTTTACGATGACCTTCTTGCCCTGATCTTGTTTCAGGAATACCACCCTTTTGAAGCTCTGGAAAGATCTCGAAGTTTCGATAGTTTGAGTACAGCACTAGCTAATAATTCCCACCAGGAAACTTGTTTCGAGACTCGTCCAAAGCTTCGAAAAGTGCAGAATTCCATGTGTTAAAGGCGATATTGCTGAAAAAAGACCAGGGCAAGAAGGTCATCGTAAATGGCGTCGTACACCCTATAACCGTTCTTGCAATTGGCCCTAAAGTGAGTCGTAATGCCACGTAGGTAAATTTCCCAGCCATATATTTTTTGGTCATATGAACCACTGAAACAAAACACGGCGTTGGATTAACCGATGTGTCAATTAGGATCTACGCTGGTTAATGCATGGGGAGAAAAATATGGAGGAGGGAACTTAATACGGTGGTGAAGTGATATATGCAGCGTGAGGGTTTACCTGACTACCTTATAAGCGGCGACCACTGTGTACCTCTGGCTGTCTCACTTACCGTTTTGTTGGCTCCTGCCACCACCCCTCTCTTGTGACTGGTGAATGGCCTCTTGGTGTATCACTCTCTCTCTCTCTCTCTCTCTCTCTCTCTCTCTCTCTCTCTCTCACACACACACACCAGAGGTCCTTGACTGGTTCGCACGTGATAAGAAAATACAAACAACAGCAAACTGTGTGATGGACAGGTGATGCTAAGAGGTAGGAAGACTACTTATGTTCCTCACCTCACTCACTCACCACCAACGGTACCCACCCACCTTCTCTACCTCACCCACCCACTCACCCACCGCCGTCTCTACCTCACCCACCCATGCACGGCCAGGCAATAGACAACCCCCCCTAGACCAGCATCCGCCAGTAGGGTCGGCAGAATATGAAATAAGGCCCTTAAAACACCCATATATGGGATAGGGTAGGCTGTCTAGTGCCTGTACCGACAAACAATAACTAACCCATGACACAACCCTAACACACTATTAGGTCAGCTAACCCACAGCCCGCCTTCTGTCTACCTCCTTCTAAACTTCTTCAATTTCCGAACTATAACTTCCTTCCTCCACCTCTAACCTTCTCTACCCAAAAACAAAAAATACATCTTCCATACAACACCCACCCACCCATCACCGTCCTCACCTCACCCACCCACCCACCCACCATAGTCCCCATCTCATCCACCCAACCATCACCGTCCCTACCGCACTCACTCACTCACCCACCCACCTCACCCACCACCGCCCACACCTCACCCACCCACCGTCTGGTTCATTCACTTATCTCCTCCCCTCACGCCGCCCAACTGTACACACGGCTCTTGCAAGATCTGTCAACAACGTCTGGCTTTCCCCTGCAACAACACGCCAGACTAGGCCAGACGAACGTTCGCCCGTCTTCCGCCTGCAGTGACGCTCTCAGTAGTGGGAACGAAGATAATAAGTCATCAGTATGTTATCTGGATTCTACTGTAAACACTCGAGCTTCCTCACCCCTTGACTTTCTCTAACATTCAACCTCCAACACTCGACCTCCAACACTCGACCTCCAACACTCGACCTTCTCCAACACTCGACCTTCCTCATCACTTGACTTTCTCCAACACTTGACCTCCAACACTCGACCTCCAACACTCGACCTCCAACACTCGACCTTCTCCAACACTCGACCTTCCTCACCACTTGACTCTCCAACACTCGACCTCCAACACTGGACCTTCTCCAACACTCGACCTTCTCCAACAGTTGACCTTCTCCAGAACGCCTTTCCAACCCTCAACCCTTTCCATCACAACCCCTTTCCCTCATCCCCTTTCCAGTACAGCCCCTCTCCATCCCTCAGTCACTCTCCCGTACTTGACCCCATGTAGCACTTAAGCCTCTCAGGGGCTGGACCCGTCCCCTTCCCCCATCAACACACAGACGACCATCAAATACTCACTACTACTACTACACGAGTCCCCCCCCCCCCCCCTCTCTCTGAGCCATTCACTCGACCCCTCTGCCTGAGCTGGCAACGTTGTCTGTAATAAATAAAGCCATTATTGCCATTCACAGACAACAACCCTCTCGTCCTCAGGCTTTTACATATCTCAGCTACCTTCCGTGACGTTAGTTATGTCTCACGGGGGGGGGGGGGGGTGTGTGTAAGATATGGTGTTTTAGTTTAATGGTTTCCTTTTGTTTTTCGTAATATGGATGTAGTGATGTAAGTTATGAAGTGAGGGTTGTTGTTGTTGTTGTTGTTGTTCACCTCTCGCCCTCATCCCGTACACAAAGACCAAGCACCAGAAAATAAAAACGCCAGTACAGGCAGACGACATCGCCTGGCGTTTTCACTCCTCCCCGCCATGACACACCCTCCCCCTTTCCCTGGCAGACGATCGTCGCCCTCAGCAGACCCTCTGTCCTCCACCCTGGCAGACGTTCGCCGGGGAAGTCTTTCGTGACAGGAATATATGTATATATAGATAAGAATTGTAACAGCCAAAGTCTGGTGGAGGCGTCTCTTGTCCTCTCTCCCTCCCTTCCGTGACCTTTTACTTGTGTCTGTGTGCGTGTGTCTTTTGTGAATGCTGTATGTGTATGTATGGTTGTGTGTATATGATTTATGTGTGTGTGTACGTATAATTGTATGTGCAATTGTAGAAATGTGTTTTATGAAATATATGCGTGCCTGTACCCTGTGTGTGTGTGTTTATATATGAAGTAAATTGGCGTTTGGTAAGCTGTATGTATGTATGTATGTATGTATGTACCATCTTGAGGTCGTACGGGTCAAGGTGGGTTTATTGATTACTGTTGGAACTCTACATGACACAACCTGCTGCACCTAAAATAATAGTGACAGCGATAACGGTGAAACAATACTACTTCTACTACTACTACTACTACTACTAATAATAATAATAATAATAATAATAATAATAACAACAGCCTAGTCTTATTGTAATACTCCAGAATGTATTTGAAATTGAATGTGTTTGTGTGTAGGGCTACTCTAGCTTTTTCTCCTCTCTCTCTTTCTCTCTTTTGCTCTAGTTCTCTCTCTGTCCCCTCCGCCCTCCCCTCTACTTCCCTCTTTCTCTGTTTATACTCTGGTCTGCTCTCTCCATTCACCCCTCCCTCGTTCAGCTGTCTAGACGCCGGTGAGGACTTTTTGAAATGGGTGTAAAAGGGATATATGTGTGTGTGTGTGTGTGTGTGTGTGCTGAGATCTGGACACTCTGAAGTCAGTAAATTTTTTCTACAGATGTAAAGACGGAGAGTTATAGGTTAAGTTAGGTTAGGTTAGGTTTAGTTTCATTACGTTTGGTTAGTTTAGATTAGGGTTATATTTGATTGTTTTTGTCGCCTGCTCTTGACATGGGTGCACCGACGTTTTGTTAAGAGGATAAAGGGAATAAAAAAATACATCTTTATGAGTGAGTCACCACGTTTATTTTGACTGCTAACCTAACCTAACCTAACCTAACCAAAACAACCTTTGCTTTACCATTACCAACAATACCACCATCACCAAAACTACTGTACCACCACCACCATCACTATCACACCACCACCACTATCACACCACCACCAACACCGCACTACCATCACTCCACCACACCACCACTATCACACCACCATCACTATCACATCACCATTACCATCACACAACTACCATTACACCACCGCCACCACTACTATCACACCATCATCACCACCACCACCACTACTTAAACACCATTACACCATCGCTACCATCACATCACCACCACCACCGCAACCACAGCAACGTCCACAGCAATAAAATCCGTAGCAGCTGTGGCAGGTTGGGGGGGACACAAGGCAGCCTCCACAGCATTAACCACCACTAACACACCTTCACCATAACGACTACAATAACAATAACATCTTCCCAATAACACTTAACACCCCCCCCTTCCTACCCCCTCACCTCTCTCCCACCCCATCCTACCCCCTTACCCCTCTCCCACCCCCCTCCTACCACCCCCCTCCCACCCACCCCCATCTCCCACCCCTTCCTCATTCCCTTCCTCCCCAATTAACTCCACACACCTGTAAAATGTCATCTTTGTTTACAACACCTGTGGAGTTTTATAGTATTTTTTGTTTGTTAGTTGAATAATTAACATGGTGGGATGGGCGGAGGAGAAGAGGAAGAGGAAATTGAAGAAGAAAGACGAAGAAGGAAGAGGAAGAGGAAATTGAACGAAGATGATGATGATGGAGGAGGAATGAGAATAAACGAAGAACACAAAGAGGAAGTAAAAAGATGAAGAAAAAAGCAAGACGAAGGTGAACGAAAAAGAAGATTTAACAGAAAATTAAAAATACGACGACCAAGACAGAACGAAGATGAAGAAGACGAAAAATAAATGATCTTGTGGTGAAGAAGGTTATAGAGAACGTGTGTGTGTGTGTGTGTGTGTGTGTGTGGTGTATACGTGTGTGGTGTGTGTGTTTGTGTGTGTGGTGTATACGTGTGTGGTGTGTGTGTGTGGTGTATACGTGTGTGGTGTGTGTGTTTGTGTGTGTGGTGTATACGTGTGTGGTGTGTGTGTTTGTGTGTGTGGTGTATACGTGTGTGGTGTGTGTGTGTGTGTGTGTGTATGTCTGTGTAAAAATGATCTAGTGCGTCTTTATACCGAGAGGAATCATAACTATGGCACCTTAATCCTCTGACCATCACGCAGTAGACTAAACCTTTTTGGTCCACAAGGCGGCATCATGTGGTCGGCACAGCACTCTACTATCATAATTTTCCCCAAATGGAAAGTTAGGTACCTATTCACAGCTGGGTGAACTTGGGGTGTTCCGGACGCGAACCTGCGACCTTTAAGACAGGATGCGAACGCTGTTTTCACTTGGCCGCCGCACCTCTCCTCTTGAACTTAAACATGTACAAAAAAAAAGTTCGAGCGGGCTGGAGATTTTAGTAAATATTCAGTCATTTTTTTGGATGAAAGTTTTCTCTGTATGACTACCCGGAACTGTTGAAACTTCATATGATGACCCGGAACTATGCAAACACCTTCTTTCGACCTGAAACTGTGAAAACATTCAGTATTACGACCTGGAACTGTGCAAACGTCTCTTTATTACAACCCTGAACTGTGGAAATATCTGTTTATTACCCGGAACTAGCAAAAAAAGAAAAAACCTTTTATGGAGGGAAAGAGGTGGAGAATGGGGGTAGAATTAACGCCGGGTGTTTCAGAGGGCATTTATACTCCCCCCTCCCCTCCCCTCCCCTCCCCTCCCCCCTCTTCACACACACACTACGGTTCCAGCCATTATGTGAATATACAACCGAGAGATTTTGTTACCGAATTAAATATGAGAGGATTGGGAGGGGAAATGCTCTACGTGTATTTTAGCTGTTGAAAAAAAAAAAAAAAGTATATATTAAAAAAGAAGATTTCGCACGTTCCATATTATAAAAATAGAATGAGAGATGGTTGTTTAAAAAGTTCCCCAGGCAACCGGAGAGCGAGGCGAGTTGGTAGGGAGGGTGGGAGGTAGGGAGGTAGCGGCAGGCGAGGCACGGGCGTTGTAAAAATACGGAACATGACGTGCGTTGCTGGTAAAAGAAAAAAAAAAATCGCCTGCATCGAGATCAACAGAACTGCAGCCTTCGATCCCCCGTCCATAAAGTGCAGTTCATAAAAGCCCATCATATAAAAGGGATTACAGAGATAGCAACTACCTTACAATCCCATACGAGAGGGATTAAGGACGATAACTCCCTCACAATAGTGTATTAAAGGGATTAGGGACGATAACTCTTTTAAAATACCGTATTAAAGGGATTAGGGACGATAACTCTTTTAAAATACCGCATTAAAGGGATTAGGGACGATAACTCCCTCACAATACCGTATTAAAGGGATTAGGGACGATAACTCCTTTAAAATACCGTACTAAAGGGATTAGAGAGACAATAACCCTTACAATCCCGTATAAGAGGGATTAGGGAGGCAAAAACTCCTTCTCAAACCCATATAAAAGGGATTAGATTCTATCTCCTCGTAATCCATGACAAACTTCCTCATACTCCCTAACAGACTCCTTCACAACCCTTAAAAAGACTCCCTCCCCTATAATCCCAAACTAAAAAAAAGAAGAAGGGATTACTAAGGGCGAAAACAAACTTCTAAAACAGACTTAACTGCCACCTATAACTCTCTCTCTTTCTCTCTCTCTCTCTCTCTCTCTTTCGTCCCTTACCTCTTCTTTCCCTTCTACTTTCCTCCTTCTCTTTCCCCCCTCTTCTCCTTTTTCCTTTTCCCCCTTCTTTCCCTCTCCTCCTCCTCCTCCTACAATCCCGAAAAGCATGGCAGACAACAAACAGGAGCATTAAATCCCCCGCCTTGCTCCAAAACTGCCTCGCAAACACATTTGTTTTCCTCGCCCGACGGCCCCCAGCCTCTGCCTGCCACGCCACCGACAACACCACCTCCCGCAGCTGCCGCCGCCCCACCTCCTCTTCCTCCTCCTCTCTTCCTCCTCCTCTCTTCCTCCTCCTCTCTTCCTCCTCCTCTCTTCTTCCTCCTCCTCCTCTTCTTCCTCCTCTTCCTCCTCCTCCTCCTCTTCTTCCTCCTCCTCTCTTCCTCCTCCTCTCTTCTTCCTCCTCCTCTCTTCCTCCTCCTCCTCCTCTTCCTCCTCTTCTTCCTCCTCCTCCTCCTCTTCCTCCTCCTGCTAGGGTGGGGTAAGATGAGAACAAGAAGAAAGAGAGAGGAGGAAATGGAATAAGAAGAGAGAGATAGAGGAGAGAAAGATAATAGTGCCAATAATAACAGTGCCGGTAGTGATAAAGAGGAGGGAAAGAGAGAGAGAGAAGAGGAGGGAAGAAGAAGAAGAAGAAGAAGAAGTGGAGATAGAGGGATAGAGAATAAAAAAGAGAGAAGAAACAGTGGTAGAGATGTGGAAGAGGAGAAGGAGAGAGGAGAAGGAGAGAGGGAGGACGAAAGAAGGAAAAACAAGATAGAGATTAATTGGCACTGGCAATAACCGTAGTGTGTGAGGAGGAGATGAGGAGGAGGAAGAAAGAAGAACTACAGGAAGACCATAAAAGACGAGTGTTGCACCATAAAAGACGAGTGTTGCACCATAAAAGAACACAATGTTGCACCATAAAAGAACACAGTGTTGCACCATAAAAGACGAGTGTTGCACCATAAAAGAACACAATGTTGCACCACAAAAGAACACAATGTTGCACCATAAAAGACGAGTGTTGCACCATAAAAGAACACAATGTTGCACCATAAAAGAACACAGTGTTGCACCATAAAAGACGAGTGTTGCACCATAAAAGAACACAATGTTGCACCATAAAAGAACACAATGTTGCACCACAAAAGAACACAGTGTTGCACCATAAAAGACGAGTGTTGCACCATAAAAGAACACAATGTTGCACCATAAAAGAACACAGTGTTGCACCATAAAAGACGAGTGTTGCACCATAAAAGAACACAATGTTGCACCATAAAAAAAACACAGTGTTGCACCATAAAAGAACACAGTGTTGCACCATAAAAGAGCACAGTGTTGCACCATAAAAGAGCACAGTGTTGCACCATAAAAGAACACAGTGTTGCACCATAAAATAACAGTTGCGCCATTATTTCAACTATTTTTATTTTGTATTTCCTCAATAAAAGGGATTGTTATTTTTTTTTCCCCAATTAATATATCCAAACAGGTAATATTTTTTTTTCGCACACGTCACGGGAATACAGTGAATTATTACTACAGGTACGGGACAATATTTTCCACAAAGTACATGTTTTTTTTTTCACTAATATTTTCAAAGGTTTTAAATATCTGTTATAGTATAGATGTTTATTTTTTATTTCCATGTGCTAATACGGATGGGGAGTGGAGGAGGAGGATAGAAGGAGGATAGAAAGAGGATAGAAGGAGGAGGAGGATAGTGGTAGTGGAGGGAAAAGAGAAGAAGGAAGATAGAAGGAGGATAGAAGGAGGAGGAGGAAGATGGTAGGTGGGTGGAAGGGGAAAGGAAGGAGGTAGAGAGGAAGAGGATAGAAGGAGGAGGAAGATGGTAAGTAGGTGGGGGGGGGAAGGAGGTTGGCATAAGAAGTAGGAGGAGGAGAACGGAAGAAAAAGCAAACAAGAAAAAGGTGGAGAGCAGTTCAGTACACACAAGTTAAATATATTGAAGATGAAGAAGTAGACAAATGGAAAAAGCAAGAGGAGGAAGAAGAGGAGGAAATGGAAGAACGATTACAAACACCATTATTATTATTATTGAGTGGTGTGGTACCTCTCTCTCTCTCTCTCTCTCTCTCTCTCTCTCTCTCTCTCTCTCTCTCTCTCTCTCTCTCTCTCTCTCTCTCTCTCTCTCATATTTGTTTACAGTTTGATATTATTGTTTGTTTAATCCAGACAACAAAGCCCACATTTTTTTTTTCTGAAAGATTTATTTTTACTCGTGCACTCAAGGTTAGGCAACACACACACACACACACACACACACACACATATATATTGATTGAAAACCCTGTGTGCAGTTCAGTGAAGCACAACAATATTGGTGTACCCACGTGGTCGTCTGTTGATTACTAAAATTCTCGCTAGAAATATCTATTCTTACGAGAGAGAGAGAGAGAGCTAATGCATTGTTCGTACTGATTAATAAACGTCGTGGCGCATTACCTCAATTTCTGTGGACTGTTGACTGTTTCAGTTTATCGTTCATTGACTGACTTAACTGTATGGGTTGACTGGACACAAGATGGTCGTTTTGGGATTACTGCTGTCGGGAATACCTGTAATCTGTATACAGGTAGACGAGGCTTTAATTAGTACTGTTAGGAGCACCTGTGGTTTAGTTGTTAGTCTTGGTTTGACGTAGTATTTTCTAACAACACAAATTCATTAGAGTTGTAGTAACATTTCCTGATAATATTATTGAGAAATTTTCACATTACAAAATTATTACGTTTAAAAATTCATCCATCGGCCATTAAAGACGATTTATATATTACAAAACCTTTACATGACATCAGAAAATTTATGATTACAAGACAATTTTTCGTTTGACATTATAAAATAAGCAGTATTACAAAAGAAGTATTTACCTCTCATTACAATGTCATTACCTTGCATTACACAGTCATGACCTTAGAGTATTATTTCTCAATATATGACAACAACTTACTGGTGGTGTTGCCTAGAGCTCTTGAGTGTTCTCACCCCATCACTCTCACTCACTCAACACTCCCACTTTCACTTAACCTCAGTGTGAGTAAAGTGAGAAATATTTACTCTTGATTCACACCCTCAGTTTCTCCCTCCCTCCCTCTCTCCCCACTCTACTAACCCATTCTCTCTCACAATACCCCTCTCTATCCCCCATCCCTCTCACAATACCCCTCTTTACTCTTATCTCTCTCACAATACCCCTCTCTACCTCCATCCCTCTCACAATATCCCTCTTTACCCTCATCCCTCTCACAATACCCCTCTCTAACCTTAGTTTCTCTCACAATACTCCTCTCTGTCCTCATCCCTCTCATAATACCCACTCACTTCCTCTCCCACAATACACCCCCACTTTTTTTTTTTACCCAATCATTCCCTCACCCTCTGTTCCGTCACGACCACAGATCATAACCCCTCCCCCTTCTTCCCCTTCCCCCTCCCCTACCCCCCCTACCCCCTCCTCCCTCCTCCCTTACCACCTCCTCCCCTATCCCCTCCCCCCTCCTCCCCTACCCCCTCCCCACCTCCTCCCCTATCCCCTCCCCCATCCTCCCCTACCCCCTCCCCCTCCCCCCTACCCCCTCCCCTACCCCACCCTCCCCTACCCCACCCTCCCCCCTCCACTACCCCCCTCCCCTACCCCACCCTCCCCTACTCCCCCTCCACTACCCCCCTCCCCTACCCCCACCTCCCCCTCCCCCCTCCCCCCTCCTCCCCCTCCCCCCCTCCCCCCTCCCCCCTCCCCACCATTAACATCATTAACAGTTCACCAAGAGGACAATTTAGCCCCGCCATCGTTTATCCAATTTAACGCGTTATTAACAAGTATAATTCTCCGGCAGTAAGTTAGTTAGTTAGTTTCTTTGATATATATATATATAAATATATGTTAGGAAATGGCTGACGTACGGAGATAATGTACGATCTCATTTCATCTGATTCCTCTTGACGGGAGGATAGACGGGTGGACAGACAGACAGACGTGGTTGAAAGATAATATTCCATCCATAATAATAATAAAAATAATAGATACAGTTATTGATTTCGTTTTCTTTGATGGATAAAATAAATAATTTACCCGATTAAAATAAAATAGTTATCCCATCTTCTCTGGCGCATGTTGATGGTCGGGTGGGCGGGCGGGTGGAGACATAACATCCTGCTCAGAATAAAAAAAACAGATCAATCGTGTTTTGTTTTCCCAGGTATGTATGACACGCCATCTTAGAGACGCTGCCTTGTAACCCGATCCATTTTTTTTTTTGGAGGGGGATAATGAAAGATGTTGTTATTTTTACCTTCGTCCACTGCCATTAAAGAAAAAAAATCATGTTTTTTTCCCGCGATTATTTTTCCGTCCTTTCGTTTGCCCGTCCGTTCGTTTGCCCGTCCGTTCGTTTGCCCGTCCGTTCGTTTGCCCGTCCGTTCGTTTGCCCGTTTAGTTCAACGTGTCAAAGAAAATGTGATGTCAGATTTAATTACGTTTAGTGCTAGAGATGTTATTATTTATTAAACATAAGCAGAACTGTTCCGTCAGAGAGAGAGAGAGAGAGAGAGAGAGAGAGAGAGAGATTCAGGAATGTGATCAATTAAGGAGTGTGGTGGACTGGGCAAGATAAACTACGAGAGATTGTCCATTGTGTGCTCTCTTCTCGGCGAGTGGGGGTGGTGGTAGTAATAATAGTGGTGGTTTTGGTAATCGTGGTGGTAGGAATGGAGGTAGTGGTCTTAATGGTAGTAATTGTTGTGGCAGTGTACGTCGGAGTGGTAGTGGTGGTAGAGCTGGTAATTATAGTAGAGATAGTAATTATAGTGGTGATAGTAGTCGTGGGAGTACTACTTGTGGTGGTGGTGGTTGCAGTGGTGGTTAGTGATAGTGCTGGTGGTAGTGGTTGCATTGATTGTATCGTTGATGGTAGTAGTTGTAATGATTGTGGTAGTGGTAGTGAGACACACCAATAACCCCTCCCCAACTCCCCCCCCCCCCCCACACACACCCCAATAGCGGACAGGAGTCCCCTTGTCTGTCCTGTCCAGTCTACCACAGTCCATAATTAATTACTCTCTCTCTCTCTCTCTCTCTCTCTCTCTCTCTCTCTCTCTCTCTCTCTCTCTCGTTGTTTACTGTTAGAATGCCTCCTTGTGGTCACGTCAAGCAAGAATATTTATGTACACATGGTCACGGTGCACCAGCCTCGCCCGTATGAACACAAGGCACGTAAAGTAAACACGTGTGTGTGTGTGTGTGTGTGTGTGTGTGTGTATACTGATAAAAGGCTCCTCTTCACTCTGGTTCGAAACTGGATCAGACTCGATGAGATTACCACACACACACACACACACTACCGCCTCTGGGTAGGTGAGCAGTTTCAAGAGACGTGTTCCATTCTAACTGATTGGAGATTCATTTTCTGGAAGGTGTTTTTAGTTGAGGGAATTGTTTTTTGTAGTTTTGAAGTATAGTAAGTCGTTACCCTGTTGTAGTCGAGTCTATTGTCGTTATTGTGGTCGTCGATGTTGTGGTCGTCGCCGTTGTGGTCGTTATTCTAGTTTTCGTCGCTGCTGTGGTCGTTGTTGTCGTTTTAACAAACATTAACCTCCCATGTTAAATATTTTATCCTATTTAATATCACACAATAGTAACAACCTTCTAACCATATACCGTAATGTTGGTGACGTAACGTAACGTAACCTAACCAGCGCACACTGCTAGCAGGCGTTACTACCTCGGCCCCAAGCACCTCTCTTGTAACAACACCTAAACACAAATAACAACTTTTCTCTCCAGCGCTGTGAACCGATCAGACAATAATAACAACAACAACAACAAACAAATATTCTGGTCTCTGGCAGTCAGCTGAATTTTAATCTATAAATGTTATTGATTCAGCTCAGACGTTAAAAATACCTTCACCACAAGCAGTCAGATATATATCCCGCGGCTCACAAACGAGCGCCATTGGTGTTCCCATTGGTAAGTCTCAATTGGTCGTGTAATTAATCACATCCTCATGGACGGCCGTACATATATTACCGTATTATTAAGCCTAATAAAGATATATTTATATATATTTATACATATACCCGGTATATCAACAACAATGCAGTTTATTTAATTACAGCTCATTAAATGTGTTGGGCCCGGCAATAACGCGAGGTGATTACCGTCATATATTTTAGTGGTGGTGTATGAGGTGTGTGATGTTCGCGCTCCATATTATTGAAGTTTTAGGGCAAAAATGTCGCTGTTTCAGCCAGGGCTGTTCAGGTGTTGTTGTTTATGCTGTGTAGTGTGTCAGCCCGGGGAATTATTATGAAGGTTAGGGTGGAAAAAATGATTAGCGTTTTGTTAACGATCATTGAGGTGTGATGGTGCAGGTGTTGTGACCCATAAATAAATCTAGGCAATACAGCTTGTTTTACACCCGTAAATAAGGCATCAGAGTTATGCCTAATTTACGGGTGTAAATGTCGGGAAAGTGTTTAGTTTACAGCCACGTAAATTAGTCACATAAACAAGGAATTGAGTTACAGTCATTTGTGTAAGTCAATTGTGCAAACAGTGAGTTTGATGGATGATAAACAGTGGAGTAAACAGTTGTTGATGACGAGACGTTAACAGGGAGCCAGGGCCACGCTCTATTAATACGCGTGTGAGAGACACTCTTGCCTTGAGTATGTTCTTATTAATACTTACAGGAGGCTCTCACAGTGACCAAGAGCCACACTCACCAAGACTCTACGTTAAGTCTTTTCCCCAGCTGGCAATTCGTAAGCGAATCTAATTAGAGTGTTTGTGTAAAATATGAAGCCATTTCGTCGTTATTATTGTGCAGTAGCGTAAGTCAGTCAGTTGTGTGTTTTTATACCCACTGGTGCGAGGAACATTCCTCGTGCGAACCTTTGAGACTGTGTGTGTCCAGAACTTCAGAGGGAGTACACACGACACCTGACGTGTGTGTGTTGCACGCGCAAAAACATGTACACACGGTCTTGGTCGTATAGGTATTGTGAACACGCACGCCATTATGACTTATATATGCATGGACAAAAATAAGACTCTCTCTCTCTCTCTCTCTCTCTCTCTCTCGTCCCATTGCTACTTTGTTTTGTATATATTTAATTACAAGGTATTCTGAGTAGGTGTGTGTGTGTGGGGGGGGGGGGGTTAAGCAGGGGAGTGATGACAGGTGTCGTTTAAATCCCCACTTCACCCCACTACACACACACACACACACATTAGAAGGTTTTAGCGCAAGCAAGTCTGTGAGTAAAGCGAAGACTATCAGTGAACACCGGCCAGCGATGGATACTGTTATATATTTACTATCACCTCCACGGACTGACACACTTACACACTGACTGACAGGTTCCACCCCCCCCCCCCCCGCCCCAACACGCCCTCTGGCACACACACTACACACTACTATTATTGACCTACTCGGAGCTGTACGTGTTACCGAGAGCCAGCACACAGGCACAAATATAGAGGGAACCCATGTGTCAGTACAGGCAGAACCCCCCCCCCTCTCTCTCGGCTTACAGGGGGGGGGGGTGGGGTGGGGTGGGATGGAGGGGGGTTTATAAAAGTGCTTCATACTATGAGCACCACTCCAATATTAAAATTATAGGTGGTCCAAAATGAAGCCTTAATATTCGTCACAGGTGAAAGATACCCCTTCACCAGAACCACAGCCGAGATACATAGAGACCTGAGAATAAAACCCATCAACCAGCAGCCGCACACCCTGGCCAGCAGAATCTGGCAAAAGATAGAACGATCAGAGAAAGAACTCCTTCAAAGACTCCCACCAGATAACGACAACAACCATACATGGGTCCCAAAAAGTTACCAAATCTCAAAAGGTCCATTACCACCCCCGATCTATACGGCCAGGCAATAGACAACCTCCCTAGACCAGCATCCGCCGCCAGTAGGGTCGGCGGAATATGAAATAAGGCCCTCAAAACTCCCTTATGGGATAGGGTAGGCTGTCTAGTGCCTGTACCGACAGACAATAACTAACCCATAACACAACCCTAACACACTATTAGCTTAGCTAGGCGGTCAGCCCGCCCTCTCTTACCTCCTCCTAAATTTCTTCAATTTCCGAACTATAACTTCTTTCCCCCTTCTTTCTCTCCCCAAAAAATGGTTTGGAGGGGGGGGGGGGGAGGGGGGTTATGACGGCTATCTAATGTTAACAGCGTCGAATACCAGGAGACAGTCCTTGGCGGCGAGATTATGTGCCTGTATTACTGTTACACGCGAAGTACTGGTGGTAGACGAGAGGTACTGGTGGTAGACGCGAGGTACTGGTGGTAGACGCAAAGTACTGGTGGTAGACGCGAGGTACTGGTGGCAGGGACAGTAGTTGCAACATGCAGAGTTAACACAACAAAAACATGAAGTCTTTCGTCTAGGTTCACAGCACTATGTAATATTAACTTTACATCTTCTGGCATGTGTGTGTGTTGATGTAGTTGCCACACACACACACACACACACACATACACATACACACACACACACGCATACACACTTCAACTTCTTGACTTCCATTTCCACGACAAAAAGAGTTTTCAATTTAAAAGATAAGGAGGTGTACACTCTCACCAAAAACTTCTCCAACGCTATGAGCACTGTACAATCTGAAGAAAAAAAATGAACGAAGAATCTGAAACCATTCCGAGATGACAAGCCTCATTCTGTTCATTCTCACATCCATCGTGGCCAGAAGTTCGTGAAGTTTTTGTTGAAAGTGAACATCTTTGAAATCCCCCCTCCCTTATAATTTGGTCAGTTTTAGCTAAGATGAAGATGCTGCTGTTTCAGGTTCCGGGATGAATAGTTTTAATGGTTGTATTTATCCTCGTTTTTTTATGGTTTGGATAATTTAGTGTATTGACTCCGCAATGTGTGTGAGTTTTGGGATGTCAGAGTCGTCAGGGGTGAGGCTTAAACTCGTAATGCGGTCTAACGCTTTAATTTCCACTGATACGACAAAAAGGAATGAATATTTTAGGTTTTCGTTACAATCTCGTTAATTGCTCTTCTGAATATCAATGAATGGAATCTATGTAAAATGAATTCTTGTCATTAGTGATGTTAAAATTGACTTTGAAGAACTTTATATTGGTGTCACCTTTTGATATTGATACTAAAACACTACTTTATGTAGCCATAAAAACACTGATAGAACGTGAACACTGACGACGATATTGACATTTGTGAGCCAAGTGAGTGCCTCAACTCTTGACACCTCATGAACACTGAACATTTATCTCAAGGATATATTATAGAGTATTTAGTATTATCTGCATTATAAATTGTGACATGATAAAAGTAAACGCTTATTAGAATGTTATCAAGTCTATCTAGTGGTCATATATATATATATATATATATATATATATACTTTGTATCCATGCAAAGATATATCAACACACATACACACACACATACCACTAGCCATGTTACCATACTAAGACCATGGTTATGCACATCAACCTCTCCTCCGACCTTGTCCCACCACCCTCCATCGTACTGAGCCCCAACACACCCCAGGTTGTGGACTCCACCAAGCTCCTCGGCGTCACTATATATAACAAACTGAATTGGGAAGCACACGTCAGTGTAATTGTCCAATCTTCCTGCATTCGTCTCCACTTCCTCCGTCGTCTCAAGTTCCTCGGAGTTCCCGCGTCTGAGCTCTTGAGTGCTTACTCAACATTCATGCTGCCAAAGCTCACCTACACCTCCCTGCCTGGTCCTCCTCCTAACTGCTACACAACGAGGACTCCTAGAAAAGTGCAGAAGAGGGAGTGCAAGACTATCCCCCCCTCCCTTCTACACCACATACCATGATGCGCTCAGCATACTGACCCTCTCAACTCTCTCTGATCATCACCATGACCTGTAAGTTTGCGGAGAAGCTACTACACCATCCTCATTACCGTCTCCTGCTCCTACCCGAGATCTCTCGTCCGCGAATTGCTATTCTACACTACAACCACATCCAGTCTATTCGATCACGTATTGATAAGAACAGCCCAGCTCCCAAGCATTGTAAAAATTATCGACAACTCGTAGTTAACCTGCGTGTTCACTCCTAGCGAATTTCACTTTTGTACTCTGACTGGGTTGAAAATCCTTGCTGAATGACCTTTATCACTTGTATATTATTGTCAATCAAATGTCCCCCTCCCAGTTGCGTAACTTTTATTATTTCTCTTTATTGCATATTTTCAGCATTTTGGCTGCCATATTCTTTTAGTAAACCTTTAATTATTATTATTATTATTATTATTATTATTATTATTATTATTATTACACACACACACACACACACACACACACACACACACATATTTTACGTGTGCATAATTGCTTGCATATTATTTTGGAGTGCCCCAAAAAAACTTTTTGGACAGTTAAACTTCAGGAGCATGTGTCAGTTGTATGTAAAATGCACTTATGATTATAATTAATGATAATAGGTTTATATTTGAAGTGATCAGTAATTGTGTGTGTGTGTGTGTGTAAGTAATAATAATAATAATAATTAACGGTTTATTGAAAAAGTTCTACAGCCCGAAGGCTGAAAATATACACTGGACAAAAATGACTTATTACATAGAAAGACATGGGGTGGGTGGGTCGTTTAACAAAATCTTTCATTACCGAAAGAAGGAACATGAATTGAACATACAAATTATTATAGTTTACAGTTTATGGCCCGGGCCTGGACTGGTCATGGAGACACCTGGTGGTGTGGTGTTCATGTGGTGTGGTAACTCGTCCTCGGATGTTGACATGAAGGACCTCACGTGGTCATGGGGTCACCGGGTGGTGTGGTGTTCACGTGGTGTGTGTGTGTGTGTGTTGACTGTTCTCTTTGACACTAACTCAATTGTTATTGTGAAGTTTATAGGATTTATACCTGGTAATTACTGTCTTGTTTTATATTAACGCTGAAGTGCGTGTACAGACAGTGCATGTTGCCTCTAATGTCTTCATCTTATTATTATTATTATTACCTGTTTATCGCATTCTGTGTTAACTTAAACACCTCTTTTTATATACGAAAAGTACGAATCATAATTTTAAAGTTTTCAATTAATCGTTTTATATTATTTTCTACAGTTTCGTTTTATGTTTCTTGTTATCAATTTACATTCATAGTTTTGGATGATAATGTCGAATGGTTGGTGTAGTGACCAGGGAGTTTAGTCCCTTGTGTTATAATACTTACCTTCCCTGACGTGTTGTGGTGTCACTCTTTCCCTCACACACACCTGCCAGTGCCGCAAACCACACACACACACCTGCCAAAGAACCGCCTCCCACCCTCCCAATACCTGGTATTTACGTATAAAAACGTAGGAATCCAGAACATCAAGGTATGCATTTTGCAGTGTTTGTGTTTTATTGTGGTTCACTGTATGATTATCCCTTAGCTAACACACACACACACACACACACACACACACACACACACACACACCTACCTCTTACATTGCCACTCTTGTCACTATAATTCACTGGATTATAAAGATAAAAGCTACTGAATTAAGAACAAACAAAATGAATAATAAAAAAAAATCAGTTTATAAATAGCGAAGGAGTTGCCTTATACGACCATTAGATATTATATAAAAGTGTATTAGAATATACCCGACGCTGTGTAGATCTTATATGTTGGGTAGTGTGTATCCCTCATGAGTGTTTACACCTCTAACACCTTCATCTCGGTCAGTCACTCTAAGTCACTGGTGTATATAGGGGAAGAACGCCTTAAAGAGTTGGGGGACGTTGTGTGTACTGCCAATGTGTTGTACTGCGTGTTCATTGAGCCTCGTGTCCAGGTTTGTGCACACACAATACTTCTGTTATCTTGTGTTCAGTTTAATTAAAAGACATTAATTATTATCAGATGTAGGAGGGATATAATAATAATAATAATAGTACGAGTAATAACCATCATCATTCAGCCGCTAGTGAGTTGTTCCACCAACTCGGCAGGGTGCTAGTCCATCCACCCAAAGGTGATTCCTTCCACCTTTAGTAAACACAACCCCAAAATGTTCTCAGTTATTGATGAGCTCCACCCGTGACCATTTTCTTGCTCGACTGCTGAGTTACTGGACCACTAATCATGATGATAATAGTGTGCGTAATATTTGTGAGTACAGAACACGTGTCTCAGCCTACAGTGTGCTACTATAACACTGCAGGAAGACGATCATGTGTACGGAAGACGGTTTAAATAAGAATCAAGTGAAATATCATTTAAATATATTTTACATTTTATAAACGTTTTATGCCTAGACTCTCCCTAGAGACACACGGTATTGCATCTATTACGGCACCTCTACTTAAAACTCTGCCATTACGAAGAAAACGTTATAATTAGCGAGGGTAAAAAGTTTGCGTTATACCTCGTGTGTGTTATCGTGAGAGGACTCTCCTTTGACACACGGGATGATGTATTTAGGACAATAGTTGCACGGGTCACATACACTTAAGCTTTTTTCTGTTTATTGTGTCGTAATAGAGATATATGCTTTATATTATGTGATTATTGTGAAGTGTATATATATATATATATATATATATATATATATATATATATATATATATATATATATATATATATATATATACTGTGTAATTGTGTCTTAAAGGTTTAACTATCAGTCGCCTCCACAATATATGTAAAACTGTCAGTAAAGAAATGCTTCTCGAACGGACATTAATAATATTTTCTTCTTCCCCATCACCTTTTACTGCCCATTATATACTGTATGTGTTGTAAACATGGTGTCTTTCACTGCTGTGCCTTACCGAGTTCTCGCTCCACTTGCGAAACCTGATGCCGGTGTCATCACGCACCTGGGCAACTTATCTGTGTAAATAATTCAGAGGGGACACCGTATTAATGTGCACCACATGTGTGTGTGTGTGTCACCTACCATTACGCTTAAATGTTTTCAGCTCTAAATAATGGCCGCATCCTCATCACCACACAAAGGAGTTAACTGACACGCACACACACCATTCTCACACCAATTATGTGATCTATTTTTGTGAATTATTCCATTACAAATACCAGTAAACATTCAGAAGGAACAGACGTATTTCTTTTATAAACGTTCATAGTTATTAGGTTAACCTACCCGGGGGGGGGGGGGGAGGACATTTCTAATGAAAAACTAGTAAATGGTTTTGTAAATGAGTGACGACGTCCATATCTACCCGGATGGCAAGACGCTCAAACAACTCGGAAAAAAGTGTAAAAAAAAAAAAAGATTGATGGTGACTTACGCCTGTATCTGTATAGGTGTGTGGCGGGAGTCAGATCTGAGTCTTAAGGCTGCTGAGTGTTGATATGAGGGACCCCACACACACACACACACACACACCTGCACGCTCTCTCTCTCTCTCTCACTGCTACAGAAACGGCTCCCTTACACGCTGCCATAATCTCCCTCAAGTCATTTATCACAACGAGAACTTCATAATTCCATCTGTCAGTCTGGTAATCGGTCTATTTCAGAGTGTTTTCTTATCTCGTGGGATCTACTCAGGGAGCTACTTGGGCCACTGTTGATGATGTTCTCGTAATATGTTTACTGTTACTGTTCCTTTCACCTCACTCTATGTTCACCCTTACTGTTCCTTTCACCTCACTATATGTTCACTCCTACTGTTCCTTTCACCTCACTCTATGTTCACCCTTACTGTTCCTTTCACCTCACTATATGTTCACTATTACTGTTCCTTTCACCTCACTATATGTTCACTATTACTGTTCCTTTCACCTCACTCTATGTTCACCCCTACTGTTCCTTTCACCTCACTATATGTTCACCCTTACTGTTCCTTTCACCTCACTATATGTTCACCCTTACTGTTCCTTTCACCTCACTATATGTTCACCCTTACTGTTCCTTTCACCTCACTATATGTTCACTATTACTGTTCCTTTCACCTCACTATAATAATCCCCATTTTAGTCTAAGATCCACCAATTTATATGATTATTGCCTTTAATCTCTAGTTTTATGAGCAAAAATTCTTACTCACAACTCACATAGTTTCCTCAGTTGTCGTCATCAATTCCCATAAACTAACCTATTTTCTTCGTACAACTTCAATACTTTATTTTTATTTCTTATTTTGTTTAAGACAATAGAATGACAATGTTTACTTTTATGGAGGTGAATTTATTATTATTATTTTTTCAATGATGTTTCAGCCCATTGTGTGTGTTGCTTTGATTTAACCACTCTTTTTATTATTCAGTTGCTGACACTAATTGCCTTGAAGACTTATGGCCGAGCTGTGGGGAGACGAGACGTTCTTGTGTGTGTGGGTGTGTGTGTGTACGTGTGTGTTTGTGTGTATACTCGTATCTTCTTTTGTGCGCGTTTGTGTGTGTGTGTATGCGTGTGTGTTTGTGTGTGTGTGTGTGTCTGTTTTTGTGTGTCTGTTTTTGTGTGCGTTTGTGTGTGTGTGTGTATGCCTGTTTTTTGTGTGTGTGCGTTTGTGTGTGTGTAAACAGGACAATATCTTGGTACAGTATCGTAACTTTGATAGTCTGAACATTGTCAAACGGTATTGATGGGAGGTTGTGAACATGGTGACGTCATACCGATTTTGCAATATCCAATACCGAAGTGAGAGGTGAGGAGAGGAGTGATGGAGGAAGTGAGACAAGAGGTGAGGAGAGGAGTGATGGAGGAAGTGAGACAAGAGGTGAGGAGAGGAGTGATGGAGGAAGTGAGACAAGAGGTGAGGAGAGGAGTGATGGAGGAAGTGAGACAAGAGGTGAGGAGAGGAGTGATGGAGGAAGTGAGACAAGAGGTGAGGAGAGGAGTGATGGAGGAAGTGAGACAAGGGGTGAGGAGAGGAGTGATGGAGGAAGTGAGACAAGGGGTGAGGAGAGGAGTGATGGAGGAAGTGAGACAAGAGGTGAGGAGAGGAGTGATGGAGGAAGTGAGACAAGAGGTGAGGAGAGGAGTGATGGAGGAAGTGAGACAAGAGGTGAGGAGAGGAGTGATGGAGGAAGTGAGACAAGGGGTGAGGAGAGGAGTGATGGAGGAAGTGAGACAAGAGGTGAGGAGAGGAGTGATGGAGGAAGTGAGACAAGAGGTGAGGAGAGGAGTGATGGAGGAAGTGAGACAAGGGGTGAGGAGAGGAGTGATGGAGGAAGTGAGACAATGGTGAGGAGAGGAGTGATGGAGGAAGTGAGACAATGGTGAGGGTGTGGTGTTGGAGACAGACCCATCACACAGGCTAATATTCAGTAAATAAGATGAAAAAAGTAGAACTGACGCCAACGGTTAATATTTCCCGTAATATTAAAAGTGGTGAGGTGATGATAATGTTTTTATAACACTGAGTGGTAGTGAACATTTAGTAATATTAACAATATTAACACAATTATTACTAATAATCGGCCTAATTATTATAATGTCATTTACAGTATCGATAATTTTAATAAATGCCTAATTTCAGTGTTATATCCATTTATAGCATAAAAGTCCGAAGAACAACAAGAATGATAAAGGTTGTGACAGAGATAACGTAAAGCACCAGCAGTCTCCTAACACCGGCTGTACAGTACACACCTCACAGAGGAAGTTGTGTGGTGTGTTCTCAGTTACTCCTCCAGCAGGGTTGGGTCAGCTGAGTTACAGCATTGGTAGAGGTGTTTTGTTTCTTTTTCAAATGTGTCTTATTTATTTATATAACATAAGATATATTCTGTCTGTTAATATGCTCCTCGTGTATTTCCAGTCTGGAAGATGCAGCTAAAATTTGGTGGGAATGGTCTTGCTTGATCTCTCTCCCTCCACGAGGTGCGGGTGGGCCCCACGGCCGGGGTTTTGTTTCTTTAATAAACCGGCCGACGCCTGGTAACTCAGCTGGTGTGCGACCAGCCAGGCACCAACGCTGCCATAGTTGTTTATACCATCATTTGTTTGGAGAATTAATTGGGGAGATGATTTGTCTTCCGGTTGATAATTCACCACTCTGAAAAAATTACCTACAACGGATATTATTCTGTAATATTGTATCGATAATGTAATTACTTTTTTGTAATACTAACTGTGAGTATAAAAGGAGTCATAATAAGGTTTGTCTTAAACTGCCGGTGTGATTACATCATTCCTTCCTCTTGATAGTAACTACAAATAAAAGTCTTCATATTAACTGTCAATAATAAAAATCATCTTAATA
The DNA here is from genome assembly GCA_958450375.1 of Homarus gammarus. Classification (NCBI taxonomy): domain Eukaryota; kingdom Metazoa; phylum Arthropoda; class Malacostraca; order Decapoda; family Nephropidae; genus Homarus; species Homarus gammarus. Next base: position 2,367,631 of record CAUDMG010000769.1, on the reverse strand, counting down.
ACATTGAAGATGAAACACAAATCACCATTTATCTCACTATATCAGGAGAGACTCATGGTGGGTAGTGACCAAAACCGGCCGCCAGTTAATATTGCGCGATACATTATTACTGTCAATAATACAACCCCTGCCAACCTCCCGGCCCTCACCCACACACTCACTCTCCCTGTATTTGGTGGGTCGTGTGTTTTCCCTGGAGCAGAGAAACACCAGTGTACAGGAGTATGGACTTAGAGACCCGTCCACCGCAGCCGACCGTCTCTTGTTCCCAATATGGTTGCTGGTCTGTTTCCTCCTCCTCCCCTCATCCCCTCCCTTTTGACCGAAGAACAATGAGACTGTGGGCTTGTGACCCGTCCCACCGACCCGTCCACCGCCACTGTCCAAATATGGTGATCCCGGGACCCAAGTGTAGATTGCGAAGTTGATGCCCGTCCCCTGGACCGTCGGCCGTCCAGGTTTAGCGGTCACTCCTCCCTCACGACAGGGGGGGGGGGGGGGGGGTGGAGCACTAGACGTTGGGCTTAAGGGTTTTCCATCGATCGCCTGCCGCCCAAATATGACCGACTGTTTTCCCAAGAAGACTGAAGAACGCCAAAATTGGTCTGAGGACCCGTCTATTGATCGTCATCCGTCCAAATTTGGCGGCCTGTCTCCCCAAAGGACCGAAGAACACTAGAATTGGGTTAAGTACCCGTCTATTGATCGTCAACCTTCTAAATTTGGCGGCCTGTCTTCCTGTTTGGACCGGAGAGAACACGAGAGACTGGTGGGCCGCGCCGACCCTTCCGTCCTCCGCCCTCCATCCTCTCGCCCTCCATCCTCTCGCCCTCCATCCTCTCGCCCGGCACCCCTCCCCCAAAAATGCTCCCCGAGGGTGCACTGACTCAGCCCTGTGTGTGCCATTAATAATACAAGGGTGGCGCGGTAGGCTGACTCACCTACCCCTGTGACCTCCGTGTGTGTACGTGTATGGGTTCGCCTCACCCCCTTGACGGACTGCTGGTTGAGTAAGGTGTGAGAGAGAGAGAGAGAGAGAGAGAGAGAGAGAGAGAGAGAGAGAGAGTATTAAACGCCATCTCAAGTCCCCCTTTCCACTTACGAGCAAAATCAAACAGAATTCTCAAATCATCCAATCAATCTCTCTCTCCACCATCATCTTGACAATAGTGAAGTATCCCCCATTCAACCTCGGCCACTACAACCAACAATTTGTCAGCCAGGCCCCCCCCTCACCCCACTGCTCCCCCTCTATCACCCCCTCACCCTACCACACCAGACTCCCCCCCTCTCACATTCCCTTCTCCAATAGTATGATAATTCCTTACCTTTCCCCCCTCCCCCCCCTTCCCCTCCTTCAAGGTCGCTCAGGTGATAAAGGCTGGTCATTCATCTGCTCTTCAGGTAGGTGAGGTGAGGTGAGGTGAGGGAATGAAGGGAAAGGGGGAGAAGAGGAAGACAAAGGGAAGAGAGGAAGGAAAGGGGAAGAGAGAGAAGGGAAGACTAAGGTGTGAGGAAGGCAAGGTGAGGGAGGGTGCAGGTATTAGGCTACTTGACACACCTGGATGTCTGCTCGACACTAGAAGCCTAGACATTTAACCACTGCTTAATTACCCTGGCAGTTTAATCACTAATATTAAGAGTAATAGCAACAACGCCCTAACACCTCCTGTCACCCTCTAATACCACCTGTCCCCCCCTAACACCTCTTGTCACCCCCTAACATATGTCACCCCTAACACATGTCACCCCCTAACACATGTCACCCCCTAACACATGTCACCCCTAACACATGTCACCCCCTAACACATGTCACCCCCTAGCACCTATCACCCCCAACACACACTACTTTCCCCCCTTTAACCTCCCTGTTCCACTCACTACCCATTTCTCCTATCACCCACAATTCACCCCTCTTCCCCTTCAACTCACCTGTAGCACACTCACCTTCCGTCAGTAATGAGCGTGGCCGTGTAGCGGGTCAGCTGTGGTCCCAACAGGTAAAGTTCGCATTAATACTTGGTAGGTACCTCACGCCTTCTTCCTACCCCCCCCCCCCCAGTCACTGTCCAGGGATCTTCGTTACCAAAGTTGTGTGCCACCCCCCCCTCCGCCTCCCACCAACACACACACACCTGACTCAGCTGGTTTGGGGAGGGCACGTCGTTATTCACGGTGGTGGTGTGCGTGTATAGGATGCATCATGGTGCAGGAGGTAGATAGAATGGTCCAGTGTTATCTAGCGTCATCCTCTGAGTCGCCAACTGCTGTACTCTTTATGTCTACAGTAACCATAGGATATCTTTGGTGTATTTCAAGCCTTTATAACATGGTGCGACAGTGGGTGACCTAATGAACTCGGTGTTTAGCGTGTCAGTGGGGCGCTGTAATGACCTGTGTGTGGTACCTTATATTACCTTGGTTGCCGTGACAGTGTTTCGTTTGATGGCGGTGGTAGACATAATTCGACCCATGCGACCCTACCCTCACCTACCTGGCGAGCTATACCATCAGGGTGACGGGAGGTTTTACACGTTACATTCTGGCAGGTATATTGTCTCACCTGATGTTACCTGGTGATAAGTGACTCTACCTGACACTTTAATAACAGGTGTGTGTGTGTGTGTGTGTGTGTGTATACGGCCTTGGAACACTTCTTAGTAAGTGTCTTGTGACCAGTGGCTCTACCTGACACTTTAATAACAGGTAGATATATGACCATGCGTGAACTAACCTTGGGTGAGGATCATACTATTGGTCAGCTTTGTAAATTATGTAGTAGTGGTGGTGAATTTGGTGGTGGTGATGGTGTGGTAATACTTCCGCTCCCCAGTAATAATCGCTCCTCCTCAGCACACTCCTCACACATTGTATTGTTTTTGTCGAGCTTACTGACAGGAAACTCAAAAAAAAAAAAAAGATGAACAATATAAAAGAGAATAAGAACTGTAAGACACTGCTGAGTCAGAGTGAGTGACGTGTGACTTGGTGGTGTATCAATCTCGTGTGGGACTTGAGCCTCGCACAACCATCCCAAATGATTAGTGTCCAGTTAATGATGAAAATAGAAAGTAAATATATATATAGAAAGTGATGTGAGTTTCTCCTGGTGTGTGTGTGTGTGTGTGTGCGTGTGCGTTAGCCTTGAGCTGCAGAAAGATGTGTACAAGATATACTACACGCCGTAAAATAAAGTCATTCTCCTGATCTTCTTGCCCTCCTTGTGTGCGTGTGTGTGTGTGTGTGTGTGTGTGTGTGAGAGGCCCGCCGGCGACGCACTTGAGAGTAATAACTAACAATAAGACGCAGTGGTTAAGTATGTGACCCTGAGTCGCTTGTGGGTGAATTGGTCTTAAGAGCACGGGCGTGTCGGGTACAGGGGAGCGGGAAAAAGAGTTAATATTCTGAAGTGGTATTATGATAAAGAGAAGTGGAAGTGGGGACAAGTGGATGACGAGACGAAAATGGCGGTGTAGAACTAGTCCTCCTCCCTCTCCCTCCCCCACTCCACCTACCTCTTACCCTCCTCCTCACCCACTCCTCCCGCCTCCTCTGTCCCCACCATTAGCACCGCCCAGGGCAAGAGAGCCATACAGCCCCTCATTATGTCACATTATCGCCTCGTGTGGGTGGGTTACTCTTGCCAACACGGGGGCACCCACCTCTGGTCTTAACTCACACGCTGACGGCTGAACCCTATCCTTCATCCTTCCTTCTGTGCTCCAGTTACCAAGGTTTAGTAATATATATATATTTTTAAAAGTGGAGATGTTCGACGATGGCCGGCCCAAGGGCCACCTAGGCGTGAATTTGTTTGAGAAGCTGTCGCCAACACAATAACTACATCCTATATTAACGAGCTGCATGACACTATCACGGAATAGTCCGAGAAGATCGGACAACTTGCCAACTGCACTGGCTAACCATTACCCCGGAACACGATCTACAAATCGATTAACATCCAGGTTCCCAATTACTGGTGGGCAGACAGAGGCAAACGACGTAAAGAAACTTGCTCATAGTTTCACCCTGCCAGGGAATCGAACAAGGACAATTCCCTTGCGAGGCGAGCATGCAGACCATTACACCGCAGGTCGCATTAACTGACTGACTTGAAGCAAATTTACCAATATCACGTTCAAAATGGCCCCGAAAGTACATGTGACTCAACTTTAAAAAAATGCACACAAATTACATCCAAAATAGCCTCAAAATTACACTAAGACTATCTTAAGGCTTTACGTCAAATTAAGAAGAGAAATATAAGGTACATAAATTTGAAAATCCGACAAGAGTGTCATATCTACTCATACTAGAGTATAATTAATTGAGAAAACGTGTAAATTAAGCTGTGTGTACCGTACCATGGCTTCACTCATGGGGTGTATGAGCCGCCTCAGTTTGTAAATTAACACCTCATGAGCTAAACGCCTTAACGCTATCTGAGGGGGGGGGGGGTTAGGTTAGATTAGGTGAGGTTAGGTTATGTTAGGTTAGTGATCAAGTGAAACAAGCTGGGATGCCTAATCTTCAGGTGAATAATAGAAATGATAATAATTACAATAATAAGGATTAATAAGAATGATAATAACAAGATTGATGTGAAGGTAATCATTAAAGGGGATATGATGTGGCAACACTGGCGCCAAGCAGTCTGGGGGTGACGTAAATTTTAGTCACTTCCTACATGGGGGATTGATCTGCCCACCTGCGAGCAACATGGGCCTAAGTCACTGTCTCTTGTCTCTCTCTCTCTCTCTTCATGGTCAAGGTCGCTCTTTGTGTGTGTGTGTGTGTGTGTGTGTGTGTGTGTGTGTCCAGAACCACTCATCTTATTTCTTAATATGACCATACGCCCCTCCCCCCCCCCTTACCCCTCCTCTCCCCTCATCACAGTTAGCCAGGGGGAGGGGGAGTAGGTGGGAGGTAGAGAGGAGCGAGTGGGATATAAGGAGGAGGAAGATGGTAGAGGTGGGAAGGAGAAGGAAGAGGTGGGGAGAGGAGGAGGGAGAGGGGAAGAGGTAGGTAGAGAGTACGGAGAGGGAGGGGGTAGGGAGGGGAGAGGGGGGAAGGGAAGATAGACGTAGGGGAGGGGAAGGGATACAGGGAGGAGGAAGAAGGGGGGAGGAGAATACGGAGGAGGAAGGGAGAGGGAACTGAGAGAGAGAGATTTAAGCGATCAGTTTACCTCTGGCTACATCAGGGGACGCAACGCTACACCCAGCCTCCACACTACACCCAGCCTCCACACTACACCCAGCCTCCACACTACACCCAGCCTCCACACTACACCCAACCTCCACACTACACCCAGCCTCCACACTACACCCAGCCCCACACTACACCCAGCCTCCACACTACACCCAGCCTCCACACTACACCCAGCCTCCACACTACACCCAGCCTCCACACTACACCCAGCCTCCACACTACACCCAACCTCCACACTACACCCAGCCTCCACACTACACCCAGCCTCCACACTACACCCAGCCTCCACACTACACCCAGCCCCCACACTACACCCAGCCCCCACACTACACCCAGCCTCCACACTACACCCAGCCTCCGCACTACACCCAGCCTCCACACTACACCCAGCCTCCACACTACACCCAGCCTCCACACTACACCAGCCTCCACACTACACCCAGCCTCCACACTACACCCAGCCTCCACACTACACCCAGCCCCCACACTACACCCAGCCTCCACACTACACCCAGCCTCCACACTACACCCAGCCTCCACACTACACCCAGCCTCCACACTACACCCAGCCTCCACACTACACCCAGCCTCCACACTACACCCAGCCTCCACACTACACCCAGCCCCCACACTACACCCAGCCTCCACACTACACCCAGCCCCACACTACACCCAGCCTCCGCACTACACCCAGCCTCCACACTACACCCAGCCTCCACACTACACCCAGCCTCCACACTACACCCAGCCTCCACACTACACCCAGCCTCCACACTACACCCAACCTCCACACTACACCCAGCCTCCACACTACACCCAGCCTCCACACTACACCCAGCCTCCACACTACACCCAGCCTCCACACTACACCCAGCCTCCACACTACACCCAGCCTCCACACTACACCCAGCCTCCGCACTACACCCAGCCTCCGCACTACACCCAGCCTCCGCACTACACCCAGCCTCCGCACTACACCCAGCCTCTGCACTACACCCAGCCTCCACACTACACCCAGCCTCCTCACTACACCCAGCCTCCTCACTACACCCAGCCTCCTCACTACACCCAGCCTCCACACTACACCCAGCCTCCACACTACACCCAGCCTCCACACTACACCCAGCTTCCACACTACACCCAGCTTCCACACTACACCCAGCCTCCACACTAAACCCAGTCTCCACACTACACCCAGCCTCCACACTACACCCAGCCTCCACACTACACCCAGTCTCCACACTACACCCAGCCTCCACACTACACCCACGATCTGCCGTCGCTCTCACTTCACCCGAAATAAGAAGACTCCCGATATAATGACACTCCCGATATAATGACACACCCGATATAATGACAATCCCGATATAATGACACTCCCGATATAGTAACACTTCCGTAAAAGGAAACTTCCGATGTAATGACGCTCCATATATAATGACACTCCCGATATAATGACACTCCCGATATAATGACACTTCCGTAACAACGACACTTCCTAAATAAAATTGAGAATAATGACTTGATTCTTTTCGTGACCCCAACATATGAGAGAGAGAGAGAGAGAGAGAGAGAGAGAGAGAGAGAGAGAGAGAGAGAGGGAAAATCAAGGTAGAATTGAGGCGAAGGAGGAGGTGTATGGGAGAGGAGGTGGAAGAGATATTGTGGGACGGGTGTGGCTGTAAAGAACATGGGGGAGTGGAGGGGAAGGTAGGTGAAAGAGATACGTATGAGAGAAGGAACAAAAGGAGGATGATGATGAGGAAGAAGAAGAAGAAGAAGAGCAGGTGAGAAGGATGGTGGAGAAGAGGGAAAGTAAGGAGAGGAGGGGCGGTTGATGATGGTGATGGACAGCGTGTGAGAGGGGAAATAGAGGAGGAGGAGGTTGAGGTGATGGACGTGTGTCAGAGGCCAATAAAATATGGAAGGGGAAGGGAGGAGTTGAGAGATGGTTGGGGGGGGGGAGGGTGGAGGAGAGGGGAGATAGAGGGGTGAGGGGAGGTGAGTAAGATCAAGGATTCTAATATTGTGCATTATTAGAATCCTTGGTGAGAGAGAGAGAGAGAGAGAGAGAGAGAGAGAGAGAGAGAGACTATTGGCTATGGCAGCGTTACGTTAGGCAAGAATTATTAATACACCGCTTGTTGAGATTATAGATAAATGATAAAAAGTTTACTTGTAACACAGTAGTGGATGATACACACCGCCATGGTTTATACAGTATACACACCATTGTCCACAGTGACCAGGTACGGTTGTATTGCACTCACTAACTCTTCAATACTCCACTACTGCTGTTATATCATTGATGTTTATCTAAGGATTTTGTTCAATATGTATAAAATATTTAATGGGTGTAAAGATGATGGATTGGTGTGTGTGTGTGTGTGTGTGTGTGTGTGTGTGTGTGTGTGTGTGTGTTTGTGTTCACTGTATATAATTGGATATATTATAGATTATACTGTAGTGAACTTTTATGTAATAGTATTTGTATTATCTGTAGCCTTCTGTGGTAAGCATTGTTGTTACTGAATGTTTATACTGTGTGATGTGTTGTACTTGTGAGTGTATGCCTTGTGTGTATGCAGTATATACCTTGTGTTTTTATACTTCTGTAGTAAACATTATTTTCGGAGTTCCTGTATTTTTAACTTTATGGTATTTCAGTATTTTTTATTAACTTTTGTATTTCAACATTTCCTGTTTTTTTTTTCTTCAATATTTTAGTGTTTCTCTGTACATTGATTTCTTTTTCTTTTCTATTTTTATTTTTAATTGTTTTTTGTTTCCATATTTCTAGTATATTCTTGTCTCTTGTGTTTGTTTATAATGTTTCTCAAATTCTTGTATTTTTATATTTTTGGTATTTTTTGTTTTCTCTTATATTTCCATAGTTTCTTATATTTATTTAGAGTTTTATCATATATGCTATATACTTTCATGTATTTCTTTAATCTTTACATGCAAATAAATCTGAATGCCAATACCAGCATACTTGATGTGTCTTAGTGTATGTGTTATGTATATTTCAGGTATGTGTCCGCGTAGCTAACATCGGCCCTTGATGTATCCTGCTGTCATGTGCCGTGTCGTATCGTGTCGTGTTTATGTCATTATTTACCGTCGTGTTTGTGTGTTATCTCCTACAGCGTGGATTTTTGTTATTGCTCTATTTATCGGTTATTTTTAAAGGTGGTTGGTTATTTATGATCTAATTAGCTGTTATTTATAAAGGGGTATTAATTAGTTACGCTCTGTTATTATTTATTGCTGTTACATTATTTAGATAATATTTTTAAGGTAATAGCTACTTTAAGGTAATAATGACTTTATATAACGTTATTTAACCCTATTTATGTGCTGTTTTATTGAACTATTTCCATGCTATTTTATGGAAGATGGTGACTATTTATCCCTATTTTAAGGTAATGTTTAATTGGCTATTTACCTGCTATATTATTTAAAGATAATGGTTAATGATGACGGACCTGATTCCCAAAAGATCTTATGGTGTGATTCTTCTCGTAATTGGGAATATAATGATTTAATAAGCTGACTTATGGTATATATTGAGAGACTATACCTTAACTCGAGATCAGTTATAGGGGCTAAACTTACACACCGACATGATCTTAACAGCATATTTTTTAGTCAATATTAGTAGTTAAGGGCAAAATTACACTTGGGATTCTACGTTCATTAGATCCTTTCACTATACACCAGTTTGGGGGAAATTGACGTGTAGAGGAGAGTCTTAAGAACCGTATACAGTATTCTCGGAGCTGAAAGATTTGTTAGTACGACCGAGTAGGCGATACGTGACGCCAGGCCCGCATGACTGATGCCCTGAGTTGACTCGTAAATGTTTCAGCTCCATTGTTTGAGCGGACAGTTCGCTGCCTGTCGCCACCGTCCTTTTTTATGTGAAAATGTGGAGAAAAAATGTCCCCACTCAAACAGGTGAACACTGGCAGTAAGCTTATGTTGTGTCAGGGAGGAGATTGGTGCGTGTTTCTTTTTTATATATTCATATTTTTTATTTTTGAAGCCTTTGACCTTTATTGATTCTGAGTACAGTTACTGGTTAATGCTAATTGTCGGTCGTAATAATCTAACACACAGAGCTTTGTCTGGTACTGGTCGTAATATTACTTGTCGGTCGTCATGATATAGATGCGGGAACGTCTGATAAACTCACACAAGAAAGCGGGTGAAAGTATAAAAGCCTTGGCAGTGGCTCCAGTTAACCCATAGTGTGTGTGTTGTAGTTTCCAGTGATTAAGTCGCGGTTGAACCCTTCATATTACACTAGATGGGGTGCACAATAAGATAGAAGCTCCGGGGACAAAACCCATCACCTTGCGACACTATCGGAAAGACGGCACACAAACTTCTCTGGCGGGAGTCGAACCTTTGTATTTGGAGTGTGAAGCCTTTAAAACAAGATTTATTTTAATGAATTTTCTTCCATAAAGTAACTTTTAAAATAGCCGTATAGACCAGTCAGATCAGCGGGCGTGTACTGTCCAGTTATCGGGTATCACTATCGCAACTCTTGCCTTCCTTCCCTTCCGCTCAGTGCGTCACGGCAGAAAAAGATGCAATTAATGATATACGTTCGGGGAATTGAAACTTGTGAATGAAAGTCTTTGGAAAAATTACTTGGGGAAAACTCATTACAACCAAGCACTCATAAACCAGTGGATTATTGAAGTGTGGCCCTTGAGTGAGTAGTTTTCTATATTTTATTATTTAAATTTTTTGACTTTGGTAGAAAATACAGTAGTTTGTTCTCTTATACTACGGAAGCTTTTAATTAATATATATATATATATATATATGTATATATATATATATATATATATATATATATATATATATATATATATATGTTTTTTTTTTTCAGATTGTGAAACAAATCGGATTGGTTTTATAATTGGTACACGTATCGGATATGTATGAAAATTTAGAATGATGTTTGTGGTGTAGATCTGTGTGTGTGTAATAAGGATTAAGAATAAATAGAATTGTAAATATTCTTACAGGATTTTGAGATTATTTGGGATTAAAGGTGTTTGTATCCCTGTTGCTCTCACATAATCCTACCGGGTCAGTTGTGGCTTATATATATATATATATATATATATATATATATATATATATATATATATATATATATATATATATATATATATCATCAGTCCATATAGCACGCTGACGTCCATATACAAACAATACCTTATTAGTAGGGAAACAGACCCTGGACCTCTGTGTGTGAACAGGGATTGCTACCACCGCGCCACAAGGGCAATATCGGTGGTAGCGATCTTTGTTCACACACAGAGGTCCAGGGTTTGATTCCCTACCAGTGAGGTATTGTTTGTATATATATATATATATATATATATATATATATATATATATATATATATATATATATATATATATATACACAGTACTGTATATACACACACACTCACACACACACACACACGCGCGCGCATACACGCACACACACGCACCTACACACGCACACACACACACATACGGGCATTGTGTCTTCATTTTTATTTTTAGATTTTTTTGGTCATTTTTTGGGGCAGGAGGAAAAAAGACAAACGCTCGTCACATGTTTCGCTGTTTAACTCCCGGGAAAAATGATAAAAACGGAAATAAAAGATTAAAAAAAGGGCAAAAAAGACCAGAAAAAAATAAATACAAAACTCCCAATCCGCACAAAGCCGCCGAGTTTTAGCTTCCGTGTTTTTTTGTGTTTTTTCTCGTTTTTTATTTATTTATTTGTTTACTTTTTTGTGTGTGTCTCGCCGGCAAGGACAACAGCTGCGTCCGTACGATATTGACCGATAGTTGGACGATATTCACCCATGGTTGGACGATATTGACCGATAGTTGGACGATATTCACCCATGGTTGGACAATATTGATCGACTCTTGAACGATATTGACCGATAGTTGGACGATATTGACCGATAGTTGGACGATATTGACCGATAGTTGTACGATATTGATCGACTCTTGAACGATATTGACCGATAGTTGGACGATATTGACCGATAGTTGGACGATATTGACCGATAGTTGTACGATATTGATCGACTCTTGAACGATATTGACCGATAGTTGGACGATATTGATCGATAGTTGGACGATATTCACCCATGGTTGGACGATATTGATCGACTCTTGAACGATATTGACCGATAGTTGGACGATATTGACCGATAGTTGGACGATATTGACCGATAGTTGGACGATATTCACCCATGGTTGGACAATATTGATCGACTCTTGAACGATATTGACCGACACTTGAGCGATACTGACCTACACTTGGACGATACTGACCTACACTTGGACGATACTGACCTACACTTGGACGATACTGACCTACACTTGGACGATACTGACCTACACTTGGACGATACTGACCTACACTTGGACGATATTGACCTACACTTGGACGATACTGACCTACACTTGGACGATACTGACCTACACTTGGACGATATTGACCTACACTTGGACGATATTGACCTACACTTGGACGATACTGACCTACACTTGGACGATACTGACCTACACTTGGACGATATTGACCGACACTTGGAAGATATTGACCTACACTTGGACGATATTGACCGACACTTGGAAGATATTGACCTACACTTGGACGATATTGACCGACACTTGGAAGATATTGACCTACACTTGGACGATACTGACCTACACTTGGACGATATTGACCTACACTTGGAAGATATTGACCGACACTTGGACGATATTGACCGACACTTGGACGATATTGACCGACACTTGGAAGATATTGACCTACACTTGGAAGATATTGACCTACACTTGGACGATATTGACCGACACTTGGACGATATTGACCTACACTTGGACGATATTGACCTACACTTGGACGATATTGACCTACACTTGGACGATATTGACCTACACTTGGACGATATTGACCTACACTTGGACGATACTGACCTACACTTGGAAGATATTGACCGACACTTGGACGATACTGACCTACACTTGGACGATACTGACCTACACTTGGACGATATTGACCTACACTTGGAAGATATTGACCGACACTTGGACGATATTGACCTACACTTGGACGATACTGACCTACACTTGGACGATACTGACCTACACTTGGAAGATATTGACCTACACTTGGACGATATTGACCTACACTTGGACGATACTGACCTACACTTGGACGATACTGACCTACACTTGGAAGATATTGACCTACACTTGGACGATATTGACCTACACTTGGACGATATTGACCTACACTTGGACGATACTGACCTACACTTGGGCGATACTGACCTACACTTGGGCGATACTGACCTACACTTGGAAGATATTGACCTACACTTGGAAGATATTGACCTACACTTGGACGATACTGACCTACACTTGGACGATACTGACCTACACTTGGACGATACTGACCTACACTTGGAAGATATTGACCTACACTTGGACGAATGACTACTTGGACGAATGACCACTTGGACGATATTGACCTACACTTGGACGATATTGACCGACACTTGGACGATATTGACCTACACTTGGACGTTATTGACCTACACTTGGACGATATTGACCTACACTTGGAAGATATCGACCGAAGATTATGAGACATAGAGCGATGATTAGATAATATTGACCGACAATCTGACATCACTATCCCAACGGTACGAATCATTTAACAATCACTTACGAATCGATTTCGCATAATATTAACCGATAGACGCAGAGTACTGACCAGATATTGGATAAAATGCCCTAATCATTGAATAGTTTAGGTTAACGGTAGGGTCTCTCTCTCTCTCTCTCTCTCTCTCTCTCTCTCTCTCTCTCTCTAATTTTACGTATACGGTCGTTATATTTAGAAATTGGGATGAGAGGAAAAATTGAGATGATATAAAAATTGGTGTGATTTAAAAAGGAAATTGGTGGTAATACGAAAAATCAGGATGTTATTATTGGCAATGGAATAAATTTATTAGAAAATTGGGGTAGCATCAGAAAATTGGGGTCATATGAAATTGGTTGGGCCGATATTAAAAATTTTGACGAAATTACCAGAGATCTGATAGTATTATAAATTGGCGTGAAATTATAAAAAAAGGGCCTCAATTATTCGAAAATTGTCTGTTATGGATCAAATATGAGACCAACATCTTAAAAACCTTTACCAGATAACCTGAAAAATTGGGACGAGACTATCAGAAATAGGGCCAATACTATTACACATTGGGAGAAGACTAATATAAATAAGGTCAACATTGCTATAACCAAAAATAGGACCTACATCATCGAAAGCAAGCCCGATATCGTTAGAAATTGGAAGGACACTGAAATTGTACCGATATCTTTAAAAATTGGGAGGGCCGATATCGTTAGAAATTGGAAGGACATTGGAATAGTATCGATATCGTTTGAAATTGGGAGTACACGGGAATAGGACCGATATCGTTAGAAATTGGGAGGATAGGAGCGCCCCCTATTCACTGGGTATTGGAATCGTCAGTGTTATAGCCGGCCGCTTGTTGGACGATCAGGGGAATGGTTGCCCCGATGGTGTAGGAGACGTGAGAACATTACATAAAAACAAATTGAAATTGGAAACACAGAATTGAGTGAGCGTATAATACTCACCGTAACACTCAGTGACTCAGATACCGTAACACAGCGACTCCGTAATAGTAACACTCGCCGTAACACAACACTCAGTGACTCAAACACCGTAACATTTCTCGTAATACAGTGACTCGGTAATAGTAACACTCACTATAACTCACAGTAACAGTGACCGTCATAAAACAACTAATACTTAAGGTAACAGAAACACAGTAACAAAGTAACACCATAAAAACAGTAACAGTTTGAGTAATTAATATTCAGATCAACAATAACACTAAGTTGCTACTCTTTGTGACGTCACATGTAAACAAACAAACCCTTACCCCCCTCCCCTTCCTCATTTCTCCTTGCAACGTCATGTGTAAACAAACATAACGTGACGTCACATAAACAGACACCCATACTCCCCTCCCACCTCCCTCCACCTGAATGACGTCATATGTAAACAAACACAGAGCCCCCGCCCCCTCACTTTCCCTCCAGTAGTGTTACATGTAATCAGACACCCGCACACCCACTGGCAACGCCCTGCCATTAGTACTCATGGTGACGGTATTCCCGAGTAGGTTCACGGTCTATTTAACCCCGGACGAACTTCTAGGTGTTGTGGGATAATGTTTTTGTTTACATTTGATGGAGGTATTGTTTGTTTACCCTGTCACCTGATAACAGATACAGTCAGTCAGTTAAAAGGGTACAGTTACAATCAACCCCTTCCTCTCAGGCATAACAGCCCGGTTCATTAAATATACAGTCACTCACCTCTCCTGACACACTGAACGAAGATTACAGTTACAGGCAAACTCGCCAGTCATTTACACTTGTCACGGTCATGACTTCCCCAGGTAGGCAGTTCGACTGACAGTTAATCAACCCTAGTAGCCAGTCGTAACAGTCAGGGTAATTCGCTTTACGTCAAGAACATGTGAGTCTTGGGACCACGGGGTGTAGTGTGGGTGCAGTGAGTCTTGAGACCATGGGGTATAGTGTGGGTGTAGTGAGTCTTGGGACCACGGGGTGTAGTGTGGGTGCAGTGAGTCTTGAGACCATGGGGTATAGTGTGGGTGTAGTGAGTCTTGGGACTACGGGGTGTAGTGTGGGTGTAGTGAGTCTTGGGACCACAGGGTGTAGTGTGGGTGTAGTTAATCTTGGGACCACGGGGTGTAGTGTGGGTGCAGTGAGTCTTGGGACCACGGGGTGTAGAGTGGGTGTAGTGAGTCTTGGGACCACGGTGTATAGTGTGGGTGTAGTGAGTCTTGGGACCACGGGGTGTAGTGTGGGTGTAGTGAGTCTTGGGACCACGGGGTGTAGTGTGGGTGTAGTGAGTCTTGGGACCACGGGGTGTAGTGTGGGTATAGTGAGTTAGGTAACTCGACCAAGGATACACTTGAGCTCACCCTACCCTACCCTAGTCTCTCTGCCTCTGGGAACATGTATAAGATGATATATTGTGAGGTTTTCCTGGCCTTTTTGATGTATGGTGATGCAATATATACGTGTATCATCATCATCTTATTATTATTATTATTATTATTATTATTATTATTATATTGCTGTTGTTATTAGAATCGTGTACCAAATATAATGTTATTGGTTGTTGAGACTTATTCACTCTGCTGGTATATCGTTTGACCTCTCGTTGAAGGTCACTGAGGGTTGTCTTGTTAGTGTGTAGGGTGTAGAGGTGATGAAGGGTGTACCAGAAACTACACACACACACTTATATAACCTCCTTATATACACACTGGTATAAGTATCTTCTCAGAGTGATGAAAATAGGTCATAACACACATACTGACACACACATATATATTGTCATTAAGAACACGGACATATTATAGGTAGGCAATAAAATATATATATTATGTTATTATTAAAAAAAACACGTACACTGAGAGACCATAAAGTATAATATTACACACACACACACACACACACACACACACACACACACACACACTGTAAGACATATAATATTACATTGAAAAAGAGAGACACACAGACACGAGGTAAAACAGACAAATAAAACTTAACAGATATTGTACCGTCACATTGTACCGTCATAAACTGAGATGAGACAAGTGAGTAGAAGCCCCGGGCGCCACCTCCTCCTGACAGGTGTGTAGCAGCTGGGGAGGATAACACAGGTGTGGTGATCTTGGAGTAGAGGACACACGATAAATGTTAGGTGGTGGGGGGGAGGGGGAGCTAAAACAGGTGTCTTAAACTCTTATAGCGTCTTTTTCCTCAAGTAACAGGTGTGAGGACAGGTGTGGGTACTGGGAAAGGGATGAATGACACGTGGTTAGGGTAATGAAGGGTCAGAACAGGTGTCTTAAGCTGTTCAGTGTCTCGTTTCTCAGGTAACAGGTGTAGAGCAGATGCGGGGGGTCCGGAAGAGTGGGGGGGGGGGGGGTGCCATAGTGGGAGAGGGAAGGGAGGAGTGCCATAGTGGGAGGGGGAAGGGAGGAGTGCCATAGTGGGAGGGAGAAGGGAGGAGTGGCATAGTGGGAGGGGGAAGGGAGGAGTGCCATAGTGGGAGGGGGAAGGGAGGAGTGCCATAGTGGGAGGGGGAAGGGAGGAGTGCCATAGTGGGAGGGGGAAGGGAGGAGTGCCATAGTGGGAGGGGGAAGGGAGGAGTGCCATAGTGGGAGGGGGAAGGGAGGAGTGCCATAGTGGGAGGGGGAAGGGAGGAGTGGCATAGTGGGAGGGGGAAGGGAGGAGTGCTATAGAGGGAAGGTTAATAGGGGAAGGAAGCGGAGAGAAAGGGGAGTGGTGTACCATTACTCTTTTCATCATACTCATCATTACGTCATGGCATCATACTCATCATAACGTCGTGACATCATGCTTATCATAACGTCGTGACATCATACTCACCACCACCACGAGGATGACTCACTCCCTGAAGCATTATTACCTCACTTAGGCTACACCTCTCGGGGGTTATACAGGTGAATCACGTGACACCTTCATTACGGCCCGGGGGGAGGAGGGGGGGCTACGAGGGGCGGGGAGGAGGATGGGGAGGAAGGAAGGGGAGAAGGCTGGGGAAGGTGGATGAGGAGGGGAAGAAGAGAAAGGAGGTGGAGATGGAAGAGGGTGAGCGAGAGAGATGGAAAAGAAAGACCGGTGGTTAGAGGAGAGAAGGAGGAGGAGAAGAAGGAAATAAAGGACTGGTGGATAGGGAAGAAAAGAGGAAGATAGAAGCAGGAGAAAGAGAAAGAGAAAGAGAGAGAGAGAGAGAGAGAGAGAGAGGGGAGGTGGGGGGAAGGGTCACCATGAATGAACTTTTGATTTACTGCTGCTGTTAATGATCTTTCTTTTTTTTTTTTTTAATAAATGTTTTACACCATTCATTAATTCATTTCGAGTATGAGAGAGATGAAAGATTTGTTATTATTTTACCGGCATTGATTGTACGAGTGTATGTGATATAATTAACACTTTTTTCGGCCATATTAACATTTTACCTCGAGGGCAGAAGTAATCACACACACCCCTTCATTATAATATGTTTATTCCTATTCATCTGATAAAATCTTTCCGTCCAATTGAACTGCCAGGGTAAAAACCATTAATAAGGGTTATTAAATCCGATTAGTAGTCCCCCTCCTCCCCCCCTCCCCTTAAATTTTTTTATGGGGAGGGGCGTCGGGGGGGGAGGGATTTGATCTACCTGTGTAAAAATTGTTTTTGAATTAATTACCATTCAGAGTGGGGGGGGGTGAGGGTAGGGGGGGTCGAGGGAAGGCATTAACCCTCTCTGCTATTGGTAAAAAAAAAGTTGTGTTCTGAATGGCATAAAAGATTTAGAGTTACATAAAAGCCCAGAGCAGATTTTCCGTGACTTGTATAACGTTAAGGTGTATAGTTACTGTATATTCTTTGTCTATATTCTAATAAGATGGACTGACGCTTCTATATGCTGGCGAGGCGTGACTGAGTCCAGGATTAAGATACACTTAAGATGCACTCAAAGGAGCACTCACTCAGACTTAAAGGATATACTCTCTTTGATTCACTTTCTTTTAATTACTCTTAGACAGCTAGACAGTTCTTGTGTGTGTGTGTGTGTGGGTGGAGCTGTTGCTGGTGCGAAGTACTGTACATCCTGCCTGTATCTGTGGCAACAATGTCTGTAAAACACACACACACACACACACACACACACACACACACACACACACACTAAACTACCAGATACTACAGTAATCAGGAGGTTATTTTTGGTAATTAAGGAAGGTATTTTATGATGGCTTTTTTGACAGTAGGTGTACAAGTGTCAACATAGGAGAGAGGGTGAGTATATGTGGGTGATGGTGGTGGTGGTGATAGTGGTGGTGGTGGTGATAGTAGTGGTGGTGATGGTGGTGATAGTAGTGGTGGTGATAGTGGTGGTGGTGATAGTGGTGGTGGTGGTGATGTGGTGGTGGTGGTGATAGTGGTGGTGGTGGTGATAGTGATGGTGGTGTTATTGTGTACAGTATGGGGTCTCTTGTTTCGTTGTGTAATCTTTGTATTTTTGTACTTCTTTGTGTGTGTGTGTGTGTGTGTGTGTGTTGTTTATTGCGTTTATTTCTTGTTTATTGTTTACGTTAAAATCAAGAGGTGTCTTAAGGTCTGTTTCCTTCTCTTGGTGATTGTTAGTCAGTGTTAATTGACTCTCTCTCTCTCTCTCTCTCTCTCTCTCTCTCTCTCTCTCTCTCTCATCTAAGTTCTCTCTCACACACAAACATAAAACTCTCTCTCTCTCTCTCTCTCTCTCTCTCTCTCTCTCTCTCTCTCTCTCTTTCCTTTACGGTGCCTCGTTAGCCATTTATCTTCACATTTTTCTCTTCCCCCCCCCCAATCCTCCTCCTTTCCTCACCCTCCCCTGCCCCCTCCCCCACGCCCTCCCCTCCCCCCTCCCTCACGGCCTCCCACCTCCCTCACCCCAGCATATCCATCTTACCGGAGGAGCCTCGACGCTGTGGAAATGGCAAATATTTTTTTTTCCTCGCGGCTATTTTTCTGTTTTCGTATAAATCTACTTACTTTCTCTCCCTGTCTCTATCCATCATCTTCTCTCACGCCTGTTTCTTAAATCTCTCTCTCTCTCTCTCTCTCTCTCTCTCTCTCTCTCTCTCTCTCTCTCTCTCTCTCTCTCTCTCTCTCTCTCTCTCTCGTTTAGGACTCTTTATTCCCTGTTTAATTTTGAATACATTTCTCTGACCTGCAGGATTGTGGTGGGGCCGTGGGTTGTGTGTCTAATCCTAATTGAATATTCCTCGTAGGTCTTGGCAGTCATGGAGTTTATTCTTATTTATTCTTTATTAATTTGAGGATTTATTCTTTTGGCTTTTGCAATGATTTGTATGTAATTTATTCTGTTTGCTTTTTTTTTTGGGGGGGGGGTAATTTATTTGAATTTTGGAATAGTTTGTGTGTGTATACAGGTAATTTATTCTTAATACTGTGGAAGAAATTATTTTTTCTTTTTACAATGATGTGTTTATAATTTATTCATTAGATATTTATTTCATCCATGTGTATAAAAACAAATTATAATCTGAAGAAAAATATTTGACGTTTGCAATTATTTTATATATTTTTTTCACATTGAATTTATTCCTTGTTGGATATATTTCTTTTACCTCCTCAGCAGTTCATGTCTAAGTTAATCATCTTTACTAACTACACATTGAAAGGAAAATGGTGTTGTTGGAATATTATCTGAACTTTTCGACTCAATTTTTATCCAGTTAATTTTCCAGGGCTAGAGTTGTTCTTTATTGTCCCCTTAATATCGTGCTATTAGGTCTGTCTGTGAGGTGGGGAGTGATGTAGACCCGGAAATAGGTTAAGTTTTTCTAGTGGGATGAAGTTCTACTAGTGGGGTTAAAAAGTCTGCTAGTATGGTCAAGGTGTCCTAGAAGGGCTAAGTTCTGCTAGTGGGATGAAGTTCTCCTAGTGGGGTTAAGGTCTGCTAGTATGGTTAAGGTGTCCTAGAAGGGTCAATTTCTGCTAGTGGAGTGAAGTTCTCCGACTAGGTTTAAAATCTACTAGGGTTAAGGTCTAGTAGCTCCAAGATGTTCAGTTGAGTAATGCAAAATGTTACAATGGTAAAAGTAATATTTTCCAAATCACAACTAACCAGCCTATTAGTCTTCAGTTACTGCTTATTAGTCGTCAGTAACTTTATTTTATTTTTAAAGTTATATATATGCATTATCCATCCAGACATCATCAGGTCAGAGGTCAAGTCATCCATCATGTGGGAAGGTCTCTGGTCTTAGTTCTCATTATCGACTCACTGAAAGCTATTGGAAAATTTCCCTTATTATTTATTATAAATTTATAATTGTTTGACTTTATTTTGTAATATGATTATAAGACAGTGGTGTTGGGACAGGTATGACTACAGGTACGGGTACATATACAAATACAGGTAAGGATACAGCTAAAATTATTGGTACTTATAGAGGAATAAGTTGTACAGAAGTAGCATACAGCACCTACGTACTGTACAGTCCCTAGAAAATGAATCGTGGTATGCCAGGGGGTCGGCGTGATTCTAGGCTTTCCGAGCTGTTCCCTCTAATATCAAGTATTATTTGCTTAGTCACTCTTCATAGTCACACATATCGTGAACAACGTGAGTTGGCATATTGTGGAACTGTATGAATGAAACTTCTTTAGTACAACGACGTAATTGTGAAATGTCCGTTTTGGTGTCTCTCTCCGTTTCAGTTATAATGTCCAAACACTTTTCTTCAATGCATATTTCAGTGTTATTGTAATCATCAGTCAGTGGCTTGTTTACAAATGTGTTGTTTCTACCCAGAACGATACATAGATCACTTTATGGTTTTCTTATTATATTGAAGTATCTAGTAAGGACGACTCCCTCCCTCAGTCCTACTCCCATCTCTTGCTGTTGCTGATATGGCCAGCAGACATACCAACTTATTTATGAAGATATACTGGGGATCATATCAAAGCATTTCGTCTTGCTTTTCAAATTGTAGCGACGGGAAATGTACCGATACTTTTTGGGGGACTACGCTAGTCAGATCGTCTTGTGTACATAGAACGTTGGGCCATCCTCTGAAATTACAGGTGTAGATACAAGTACAGGTACAGATACTTCAGAATACAGGTACTATTAGCATTACAAACACTTAAAACAGATTCTATATTAGTAGGTCACGTCTTCTTGTATACATTGTTAGGTCAGGGACATACATTTATTCACTCATCTTAATTACTCTACAAACTTATATAGACAGAAAGCAAGATTTATGTACATATATTAGATCCCATCGTCTTGTACACATATTAGGGGCACATATTTACCTCCAACTCCCCCCCCCCCTCCCCTCCCCCCCTCTCTCTCTCCTGCTCTCCTTCCCTCGTTACTCATCTCTCAGTGCCCGGGTCTGGTGAAGTGGTGAGTTAGGTGTTTCATTTGGTATTTATTTTCCTTCCTCTTCGTCTTCTTCCTTGTTCCGCGAGGATTAAATCATGTTTTGTGAGGCTGTCATTGTAACTCTCGGCTCCTAATCTCTTCTAGCGTCGTGTTGTTATTTTCCTTCGCGTCTGTTTAAAGTTTATCCGTCTTTTATGTCTCATTGTTTCTCGCCTTTTGAGTGTGTTATGTAGATCTCTCCCTTTTCTGATCCTTTTCTCAAGTTATTGTATTCCTCATCATGTAATCGTCTCGTCTTGTGTCTTGATCCTGTAGATAACATGAGAAGTTTATTCTTAATTAAGTTACCTATCTATACTGATTTTCCTATGTGTAATTTGGAGTTAATGAGTATGGCTAATTTTGTGACTTATTAAATCATTATTTCTTCTTGTGTATGAATGTCTGTCCTGCGTGAAGGCAAATAGCGACAGCCTCCTCTCTGCCAAGACCTGACTGAACTACTCATTAGATTTAGCAACAAAATTGGATCACCTGACTACCCCGCCGCACCGCTTATATCACCTGAATATTAATCACCATATCGCTACCTACAGGTGCTAGTTAGTTTAGGTAAGCATTATGGATAATCAATCTTCAGGTGAAATCTATTGTTAGGGCGAATTTCAGGTGTTCCCAAAATTGTGCTTTATTCTGTCTTGTCAGTTAGGTTGCTAGACAAACTGAATAAACATCCAGCGTGTTGTATTTCTCGCCTGGTGACCTCTCTATCTCTCTCATCTCCCCCCCCCCCCCCCCCAAGCCTCGGAGCACTTACCAACCTCTCAAGAAATATAAATATCTCGTTTTGGAAAAAAGTCAAATCTTTCCAGTTGCGTCACAGCGCGTTACATTAAACCAGCGCCAGCACGAGTAATCACCTTTGCTTGACGTACACCTTCACTACCACTGGCGCCCCGCAGTGACGAAAACCTCACAGAATATATTGATATTTTATTTCAAGTAAAGATTAAAGTTACAAAAAAACACCTAAGAGGATTACTAAAGACGCTGGCGATATAAGTACAGGATTATATAAACTGAAAACACACACACACACACACACACAGCACCAGCAGCCTTCCTCTATTTATTACTCACTTAAAGGCATCAGCCGGTGTTGTGGCCGGGTGAAGGGAGGCACAAGACGGATGTGTGGGCGGAGAAGCAGCCAACAGTGACCAGGTGTGTGTGTGCTGACGAGACGCCATACGAGCAATTAATTTTTGACGTAAATATTTAGGATTTAGCGAAGGAGTCTCATGATTACTGAAGGGACCTAATTGCAGAGTAGTAGTAGTAGTAGTTAGTAGTAGTAGTAATAGTAGTAGTAGTAACAGTTTGTAATAGTAGTAGGAGGATGGAGAGCCACATTTCAAAACCTAGTAAATTAATTTTTTGTGACATTTTTAGTGATGAAGGCAGGTGTTAGCCCCGGCAGGTACTGTACATAAGAACATAAGAAAATAAGGAGTCTGCAATAGGCCGGTTGGTCTGTGCATGGCAGCTCCTGTCGAGAGTTACTACCACTCTCTATCATCCATGAATCTATCTAGCCTCCTTTTGAAACTTTCCAGAGTTCCCGCACTTACTACATAGTTGCTAAGCTTGTTCCACTCGTCCACCACCCTATTTGTGAACCAGTTTCTTCCTATCTCCCTCCTAAACCTAAACTTATCCAACTTGAATCCGTTGCTCCGAGTCCTATCCTGCTCGGATATTATAAGAACTTTATCTATATCCCCTTTATTGATTCCTTTCCCCCACTTAAATACTTCTATCATATCTCCCCGCACTCATCGTCTTTCTAGGGAATGCAAGTTAAGTTTCTTTAACCTATCCTGATATGGAAGGTTTCTAAGTCCCGGAATCATTTTTGTCATTCTTCGCTGCACCGACTCTAGTGAATTTATATCCATTCTATAATAGGGGCACCAGAACTGAACCGCATAATCGAGGTGCGGCCTAGCTAGCGCAAGATATAGTTGCAATAAGACCTCTGCACTCTTGTTACTTACACTTCTAGGCTATATGAAGGAATTCTTGACCTAACTCTTTACTGATTCCTTTGTATTTTAGGTGTCGTTATTATGGCAGGTAAGTAGTGCTACAAAACATTTTAGAGTTAGACAAATGTTCGCCCTTTTACTGCCTCCACTGGCGCTCATCATTGGTACACGCTACTCCAGACGAACCTCCAGTCGTCACGTGCCCAACAACGGCGGACTGAGGGATGGGTGGGTGGGTGGCGGCGGTAATACGATGGTGGGTGGCGACGCGGTGCTGCCCTTCGTTTCATCTGCATGCTTCTCTTCCTTTCATCGTCCGTCTCCTTTGTCTTGCTCTCTCCCCTCCTCTCCGCCCTTCCCTCTTCCCCTTCCGTTCGTCGTTTTTCTCCTACCTCCCCTCTTCACTGGCAGTGTCTCTTAATATACCCACCCCTACCCTGCACTATCTTAATATTTCATTCCCCTTTGAGTGTCGCTCCTCCCCGTCCGTTCCCCTATCCTTTGTTTTGGCCCTGCTCCTTGTTTGGTCTCTCTCTCTCTCTCTCTCTCTCTCTCTCTCTCTCTCTCTCTCTCTCTCTCTCTCTCTCTCTGCCAGTATTTTACCTCTCACTAGACAATTACCACCTTCTAGTTACCATTAATTTCAAACCCCTTTAGTCTTATCTACGTTTACCTGCCTCCTTCTCTCACCTATGTTTAATTACTATTCATCAGTGTTTTTTTTTTCTTCTTTTCTACCTTGGTTGATATTTCTCGTTAATTGTCCCCTTTTAATGGTTATTTATCATCCCTCGCTGTGTCCCTCTTTTATTATCGTGTGTTGTGGTTCCTCCCATCATTCTCCAAATTGCTCCTTTAATTTATTTCCCAGTACTTAGGCTTTTTTTTATCATCTTTTATTGTCTTTTTATTTATATCTATTGTCTAATATAATGTACAAGTTACTTTTTTTTACCTTCTTTTATTTATCTATCTATCTATCTATCTATTTATGTATGGTTGTATGTATAACTAGAAATTATGTAATATCACACGATTTATTATAACACCGACAATACCACCGAATATGTATGTATGTATGTATGTATGTATGTATGTAGAGGTGAAGATGTCTGGAATGACCACAACCTTCCACTCACCTTCATGGCTCACAACACAACACAACACAACGCAACGCAACACAACACACCTGGTTTTAATGTCACCAGTATATCGCCGTCTAATGAAATACACTTATCTTTACTGTTGTATTTTCAACTATTTTACTGTTATTTTTGACGTTTGCATAAATAATATAAATGTTGTGTAATATCCGTTATTTATTATTTATTCATGTTTATTTAATATCCGTTGTATGATGTATTTACGTGTATTTATTTATGTTGGTGTATGTGTGTATTTTGTCATGTTGTTGTGTTATGTTGGGGGCATATTATAACAACATGGGTTATAGTGTGTTGTTGTGTTATGTTGGGGGCATATTATAACAACATGGGTTATAGTGTGTTGTTGTTGAGGGTTGTAGTGTTATGTTGGGGGCATATTATAACAACATGGGTTATAGTGTGTTGTTGTGTTATGTTGGGGGCATATTATAACAACATGGGTTTTAGTGTGTTGTTGTGAGGGTTGTAGTGTTATGTTGGGGGCATATTATAACAACATGGGTTATAGTGTGTATGTGATGAGAGCTGTTGCGTTGGTTAGGTCGAGTTTAGCTTTCCTCGTCAGTGTGGAGTATGTCATTGTCTTGGTTCTTATGTGATTTCTTGTTATAATTACCAAGAAATGCCCATTTGCTGCGTTAAACTGCACTCGGTGATGGAAAAAATCCCTCACACACAATAAACAAACATTATACAATCAGTCAGGTCAGGAAAGGCTGGTAGTGGGTGGTGTTGGAGGTGGGTGGTGTTGGAGGTGGGTGGTACAAGAAGTGGGTGATACAGGAAGTGGGTGGTGTTGGAGGTGGGTGGTGATGGAGGTGGGTGATACAGGAAGTGGGTGACGTTGGAGATGGGTGGTGCAGGTGGGTGGGTGTTGCAGGAGGTGAGTGGTACATAAGTGGGTGGTACAGGTGGGTGGGGTCAGTAACTCAAGTATAGAGGCTCACGACCCCTGACTCTCTAAAAAATTCCGGCGTTATTTACTTCTCACAAGTGACCCTGGTTAGGTTAGGTTAGGTGAAGTTAGGTTAGGTTCGGTTAGGTTAGGTTAGGTTTTGTTAGGTTAGGTTTTGTTAGGTTAGGTTTTGTTAGGTTAGGTTAGGTTAGGTTTTGTTAGGTTAGGTTTTGTTAGGTTAGGTTAGCTTCAATAGACATTGTTTCCCGTTATATCTTACCTCCTCTTGGTCCACCACACCAATAAATAAACAAATAAATAAAACAAACAAAATCAATAAATAAATACCGTAGATAAAAGAAGGCGTGGTGAAGGTGTTTCCACTTGGCGTATGAACGTTATGGTATGTCACTGGTACACGTTAGTTAATGTTACTTAGGAGTGAGTTAGGAGGACCTGTTCCCTTGATCCCACCAGTATTAATGGGAATATAGAGTGAGATACAACTACATCCTATGGAGTGTATGTATGTATGTCTCGTATAATGTAGGATTTAGTGTATATTTGATTTTTATCTGTTGTATTAAGTACTTAGAACACTTGTCATGTATTTAAACCCCTCTGTATTTAGCTGATGTATTTTGTATATATAGTCTCTTCACTCACGAGGGATCTACACTTGTGATATATGTGTATAGGTGTGTGTGTGTGTGTGTGTGTGTGTGTGTCATGTACTGTATATATCTGTGGTGGTCATGTAGGGTTTCTAGAGTGCAGGAGAGGTAGTCAGGGCAGCTAGGTCCTTGTGATTTGAAGTTCCATCATTTAAGAGTTACAACATTTATAATTCAGTGTTAAGTTCTGGAGGTATGTATTTTGAATACATATGTTACTTTTGAATCAATTTTGTCTTCAACACAAAATGTTAATTATGGACTCTAAATATTAACACTACAACACATTATATACAGTGTTAACTTAATAAAGATACCACTTATTAAACATTGTTAACTCTCAACACAACATAACACACTCCGGCGGGACCATCTTCAAGACTGTGATCTTTTTCTTCTGACCCTTAAAACAAAGCTGCTCTACGTAAACACCTGCTCTACGGGTTGTGATGATGACTGTATGCTGTACCGGTATATGATGTGTGTGGTGTAGCTCTTACCGTTGCTGACATATACTGTATACATAAAAAGAGTTGAACACTGTACAGGCAACACTGCCCTGCGGTGTGAGTGATGACCTGGAGGAGGAGGCTGGAAACAGATTAAGATAGATAATGTAAAAATGTTTAAATAAATATTGTAAGTAGGTTAAATGTGTTCGATTTAATATACACGAAAACAGTTATAACATTTTACACAGTGTACACAAAGTAATTAAGGCTAATATATATATTCCCAGGAAAAATTGTGTTTGTTTTTCGTTAACTTTATATTCTGCTTGAGTTGTGTGTGTGTGTGTGTGTGTGTGTGTGTGTGTGTGTACGTGTGTGTGTGTGTACGTGTGTGTGTGTGTACGTGTGTGTGTGTGTGTGTACGTGTGCGTGTGTGTAATTTGATATATACACATACATATATCATGGCTAAAAAACTCAAAGCCTCAATACTTAAAACATTTTCGAATTTAGAAACTGAAAAAAAAATATGCAGATGGCCTCAATTTGATCCTTATTAATATTGATGTTTGAAGTAATGTAAATGATGTTTAGTCACTGGAGTCGTGTTTTTTTTTATTTAATAGATGAACTTTTAAAAACAGTTGGCTGGGCTTAACGATCAGGCAGTTGGTTATTAGCGAGCATTTATTTATTTATTCTGTATTGAAACGTCTAAAATATCGGGTTCCTGGGAGTATTTATTTATATTAGAGGGATTTAAAGTGGACTGAAAAATGTTGACGAATATCACCTTTTTTTTTTTTTTTTTTTTTTTTTTTTTTACTGCGTTAGTTAAGTTCCTGTGTTTTCTGAGCTGAGTGAGTTATTTGTTTAGTTTATGTTTATATAGTACAGTGTGGGTTCAGGTGGACACAGTGACGAGATGTGAATAATCTTTTGCTTCTCTTCTGGGACATAATATATGTTGTAGTCCCCAGAAGGTTACCTGTTATTTTTACCTGACAACTTGTCGTTCATTAAGTGAGGATAGCAGAGACTTGTGACAGACTTCCTTGGTTTGGGGCAGGGTGGTTTAGGACCTAACCTAACCTAACCTAACCTAACCTAACCTAACTTAACCTAACCTAACCTAACCTAACCTAACCTAACTTAACCTAACCTAACCTAACCTAACCGTCGACTCACCAAGAGGAAGTATATATATACCTGAGGGGAAAATATGAGCAGAATAGTTTCCCCAGGAGTGTCCGGCGGCCCGTGTGTTTGTCTACTCCAGCAGGTCATTGATTCACCGTTGATGGGTGTTTGTTGACATGATATTGTTCCGCTAGTCGCAGGTCTCTTGAGGCGTTCCCCATAACAAACACCCCTTCACCTGGTCTATGGCGTCATACACTACCCTGCACTGATTCACAAGGGAGCTTCCACTGTTGGCTGGGCTCGCTTGTGTACTGTACAGTGTGAAGGGATTTATTTCTCTCAGAGGCCATTTATTCGTGGACAAGATGGACTAATGGGTATTTGTATGTATCCAGGGAGAGTGATTTGTATCCAGGCTTTTAACTATACCATGTGGTTATTGTGTTAGATAACGTCGAGTTGAATTACATAGAGTAGTTTGTTGCGTCACAGAAACATTTACGACAAAAACTAGAAAAATTTACTCGTAATTAACACCTCCCAATTTAGTAAAAAAAAAAAAAATATTGATAAATTTGTCAATTGGTATTTAACACAGTTACCTTTTTAACAGTTTGTTATACAGAATGGTTCGTGAGGTTGTCTGAATAATGTTTATATAGTGAATGTTTGATACGTCGAGTTAAGTCAGTTCAGTATACGCCTTTGGTGACCCGACCCGACAGATGGATGGGTTTCTAGACATGATTTTTGTATTAATTTTTTTACTGCATCATTATTATTATTATTATTATTATTATTATTATTATTATTGTTGTTATTACCACGGTTATTATTATTTATATTATTATTATTATTATTATTATTATTATTACTACACAAGGACTACATACACTGAAGGAGAGAGAGCTCACCTTGGTTGTGTTCTTGGCGTGGTAAAAGCTCTTGATATAATATGACACACAAAGTCACTTTTATTTACCGGGACAAGATTAACTGCGTCTGAACCATTCACCCGCTCAACGTTTACAAAGTTCTGAATGTTTCGCTCCACGGGACAAAACTGCCGTTGATATTTATACGAAAATAAAAGAAAAACTAAAAAACTAAATGGATGTTTGTATAAATATTTAGTGAATAGGGTGTATTTTCAGGGCGTCTCGTTCAGCTGTTGTATTGGTTATATTAGTGTTTTATACACGTTGCCTCGCCAGGTAAAATATTAATGTAGTGTTGTATAATAAACTGATGTATTTGTTGTATAAATGATCCTAATGTTTGTTTAGAAGGATATAAATTATTTATGTATGAGTTTAATGTATGTTTTATTATTTGTTAGCTGTAATATAGATGTTATTGAAATGTATTTGTTGTATAAACGCTCTACATATTTATTTCAATTTTTTTTTCATTGTGTAATTGTTGTTGACATGCCTGAGCTATATAGAATATATTTTATCAGTGTTATCTTATATCACCATTTTCAAAACACTGCCACACCTCCTACAATATATGAACACATTTCTTTATTTGTCTTCAATGCTGAACAAAATGTCGCCTATGGCTATTACTCTTATAAGAACTGAGTGATTTATTGTATTATTTCAGTATTCGGATGTGTATGATTCATGATATATATCGAGTGTTTGGAGATTTGTTCTTTATTTATTACTTTATTTGGTTTATTTTATTTTATTATTTTATTGTTTTAGAAAATATTGGGTGGCTGGCTCTGTAAAATGCCATTGATATTTGACTACAGCTGGCCATTATTTAGTTACGGGAGGGAGGGGGGGGAGGGCTGACTCGCCATTCATGTTTTCGTAAACACGGGTATTTACGAGCAGTCATTAATGTTAACTGGTAACCTCCCAACATTTTACGCCATTCTCTGTTTCGTTCCGACCTATAGTGTTTTACGTTCCGTTCCGTTCCTCCATGCAGTGCTTTACTTTCCGTTCGTTCCGGTCCTCCTTGCAATTCCTTACGTTCCGTTCCGTTCCGCCTTGTAGTGCTTTACGGAGTTCCGTTTCTCGCAACACCACTTTTCACCCTCTCCCATCCGTCCCATTGTCCGTCCCATCCGTTCCATTGTCCGTCCCATCCGTCCTATTGTCCGTCCCATTCGTCCGTCCCATTGTCCGTCCCATCCGTTTCATCTCCGTTCCGTCTGTTCGTCCGTTTCAGCTCCTCCCTGTCCGTCCAATCTTAACCATTACTGTGCACTCCTATCCCGTAACTTTATCCCGTCCTATCCCACACTTCATTCCGTTCCGTCCGTCCGTCCGCCCGTCCACACAGCAGCCGTCAGTTTAACACCTGTTTTCATTGTCAAAAAGCTGGTGTTTTGCAGTATTATTGCCGTTTTTACGATCACTACATAATGTTACGTCACTCTTTATGGCGCCATTATATTTATGGTGCTTACAGTGAGTCCTCCCCCCCCCACCTACCTCCCCTCCTCTCACCCTTCCCCCTTCTTCCCCTCCTCTCACCCTACACCCCTCTCCTCCCCCTCTCACCCTACACCCCTTCCTCCCCTCTCCTCAACCTCTCCTCTCACCCTTCCCCTCCCCTCCTATCCTCCCTCTCTCCCTCTGAACCACCCCTCTCCTTCCCCCCTCCTCTTCCTCCTACTCATCCCTTCCCCTCCTCTTCCTCTTCTCTCCCTCTAAAGCACACCTCTCCCCCCCTCCACACTACCCTCCTCTCACCCCTTCCCTCCCTCCCTCCACTCTTCTTCATTACCCTTCTCTCACTCCTTTCCAGCCCCCCCTTCCCCCCCTCCCCACCTTCTCCCCCCCTTCAGCAAGAGCCTCCTCCCCCCCACGTCAGCTAGACCCCCCCCCACCCCCCAATATCAGAATACCTGCACGCCGAGAGCCTCCATTGTCTACATTGTATAGTGCATCACATTGTGTGTTGTTTGTAGGTTTAAATTGGTCATTGTTTATGATTGTTTACACGTTTTGAGTTTTGTTTATAATGATTGTTTACTTTGTGTGTTGTTTTAACGATTGTTTGCTCTGTGTTGCTTATAATGATTGTTTGCCTTATCTTATTTATGATTGTTTCCTTTACATATGGTTTATAATTATTATTTTCCACTGTGTTTTGTTTACATTGAGTGTTTGAATTGATCTACTGTGTGTGTGTGTGTGTGTGTATGTTGCTCCACTACCGTGTGTTTAATGCTGAATAAATTTTTAAAAGCGAGTTTCCTGTGTTTTTTTGTTTGTTTTTCTCCCATCATATTTTACTAGTGAATAAATTTTTAAAACCAGGTTGCGTAATTTTTTTATTTATATTTGTTTTTTTGTTTTTACTCTCCATCGTATTTTACTGCTGAATAAATTTTTAAATGTGATTTTTTTTTTGTGTTTTATTAAAAGTTACGTATATGTAAATGTTTTCAGTCGTTGAGGAAAATATTGGATTACTTTTTGTTATGTTTGCCTACCGTGTTTTTACTGCGGAATAAATTTACATGGCGACTTGTGTAGTTTGTGAAATGTAGTTTAGTCAGACCTGTCTCTCTCTCTCTTGGTCGAATAGGTAGTGGGTATATTCCATCCCTATGACCCCCGCTATAGGCATATTGTGTTGTGTTTGTTGTCTTTTTCTACCCGTCCGTCTGTTCGTCCGTCCGTCCGTTTATCCGCCTGTCTGTCCGTTCGTCCGTCCGTTCGTCCGTCTGTCTGTCCGTCCATCCGTTTGTCCGTCTGTCTGTCCGTCCGTCCGTTCGCCCGTCTGTCTGTCTGTCTGTCCGTCCGTTCGTCCGTCTGTCTGTCCGTTCATTCCTCCGTCTGTCTGTCCGTCCGTCCGTCTATCTGTCCGTCTGTCCGCCCGTCCGGGATTCTGGGACAAACCAGGATATTTCCCGGGATCCCAGGATTTCCCTCATCAGGTGATATTTGTACTAACTAATGCTATATGCTAACCCTATACTTCATTAGTGTAGTATCTGTAGAGTATTTGATAGGCAATTGATTTGATTAATTATATTACAGTGAAGCAAAGTTCTCTTTATTAAGTTGCATACTGGTGTAAAAATAGGTACATAATATGATTAAACAAGCAAATTTTTAATTAATCTCATTCCGTTAGCCTTAAAAGAAACTCACAGACATTTGGAATGACATTCAAAGTTAGCTATTAAAAAAAATAAGAATTCTATATTTAATGCCATTTGGAAGCCACATTCTACAAAAACCTAAAGCGATCACTCGAATGACCTGTGAAAAAAATAATAGCATAAAATCATTTGTGCACACAAGCCACACAGTCACGCACACATCAAAAGTTGTTCATGAAATAACTCTTCAAGAAGCACAGACAGTCAATCTCATTCTGTTAGCCACAAAAGAAACTCATGATATTTGGAATGACATTCAAAGTTAGCCATTATAAAAAAAAAATTATTCTATGCCATTTGGAAGCCCTACTCTACAAAAAACTTAAAGAGAACACTTGAATGACCTGCGTTTTTGTATTTTACATGGTGCAAATAAGATAAGGAATAACAATAAGAATCCCGGGATTTGAACCAAATTCCCGGGAAAAGAAACATAACTACATCCAGGTTCATAATCACTGCTGGGTGAACCTGGGTAGCGTCATTCTACCCGGGGATCGAAACCAGGGTAATTGGCTTGTAAGGTGAGTATACTGACCATTACGCCACGGGTCACAAACTAGTGTCAGCTGATTGATCTCTGGAGGTCAGGGGTCAAGGTCAGGTCAGCATTTGTGTTGTGTTAATATATTGCGTTAGTTTTAAGCGTATATATCATCATGGGCTCGTTACTTCTATTTTATTGGTGTATTTGATTTTTCTTTGTTTATATTAGTTTTTACTGTTGTATTTATGTATTTTGATTTAGAATTTATTTATCATTATATTCATTAGTGTTTTTCATTATCTTCATCAATATATTATGTCGTTTATACATATTTTTTATTCTTCACTTTATGCATTGTTTATTTCTTGATTGTGTATATTGTATTGTTATTTATTTAGCCAATATTTTCTTCTTTCTACCATTGTGCTTTTCCCGTGTCGCGTGTATATTGTGGAGGTGAACTGTGTGTCAGGTCTGATTGCTTCTGTTGCTGTCTAGTAACTCACAAATATAAATTTTGCTTCTAGATTTGCATTGTGTATGTGTGTGTGTGTGTGTGTTTATACGTGTATGTGCTTAGTAATTACTCAAGTCGCTGGCTTTAGAGTGCGTGGGTAAAATAACACACTAGTGACGGAGGATGTGGCCATAATTATGCAGTTTTATGCCGTAGTAGTGACTGAGGTATGC
The DNA here is from genome assembly GCA_958450375.1 of Homarus gammarus. Taxonomy (NCBI): domain Eukaryota; kingdom Metazoa; phylum Arthropoda; class Malacostraca; order Decapoda; family Nephropidae; genus Homarus; species Homarus gammarus. The sequence continues at coordinate 2,334,619 of CAUDMG010000769.1, read as the reverse complement.
AGAGCTCCCTGAATCTCGCCCCCTTACCGTCATGATGTTGTATTGAACCTGTGTAATATATAGCTATGTATGGGCTATTGTTGTGGCCTGGTCTCTTGTATCGTGTGTGTGTGTGTGTGTGTGTGTGTGTGTGTGCTATCGTGTTCCTGTACTGTAGTGTTAAGTGTAATAAATTATGCAATGTGCCCTTTTTAATGTGTTCAGCTGTAACCGTGCGCGTGTTTTCATTACATTATATTACATTATTTTTACTGTACGCGCCTTCAAGTTATGTACATCGAATAAGAATTCCAACTGATACAAAATACATCAGATGCTAGGCACTAAATACAAGAAACTCAAAATGCAAGATACAAAAACAACAACAGAAAATACAAAAAAATAATACGAAATACGAGAAACAAAATGCAAGAAATATATTTATACAAAAAACTACAAAATACAACAACAGAAAATACACCAAAAAAAACTACAATATGCAAAATACAATAAACACAAAATACAGTAACACCCCCCAAAAAAAAATAATAAAAAAAAAAAAAAATACACATGTCGTGGAGTGAAACGCAGAAACGAATTCCGTGTTTTTTGTTTTGTTTTTTATTTATTTTATTTTTTTACTTAACCTGTTTATTTTACCTGGAATGGATTGGTCAGGCAAATTCTGATTCGTTCGGGCCAATAAACTGGTAGAAATATTTTTACACATATCTGATTTGATTTCACCTTCAGCCAGCAGTTCAATATTGTTTTTGGATTTGATTGTGGGCCTCGGACTATAGGGGTTTGGGACGAAGGATGGTTGTGTTTGGTTGTTTGTGGTTGTTTGTGGTTGTGGGTGGTTGTTTGTGCTTGTAGGTGTTTGCTACTGTGGTTGCTTGTTTGTGGTTGTAGGTGTGTTTATGTGGTTGTGTTTATGGGAATGTGTGTTTGTTTTTGTTTGTGTTTTGTGATTGTGTTTTTGTGTTTGTTTGTGGGTGTGTTTGTGTTTAAATGTGTGTGTGTGTGTGTGGTTTAATTTGTGTGTGTATGTGTTGTTAGTGTGTGTATGTGTGGTGTCGTGTGTGTATGTGTGGAATAGCGTGTGTATGTGTGGTGTAGTGTGTTTGTGTAGTGTGTGTATGTGTGGTGTAATTTGTGTGTGTATGTGAGGTGTAGTGTGTGTATGTGAGGTGTAGTTTGTTTGTGTGTGTGTGTGTGTGTGTGTGGTGTACTGTATGTATGTGTGGTGTAGTGTGTGTATGTGTGGTGTAATTTGTGTGTGTGTGTGTGTGTGTTTTTGTAAAGGTATATTCGTCCGTCTTAAGCTATGATTCACCCTGACGGAGGTTCATGAATCACCCCGCCGCTCCACCTGTAATTTATACCCGGATCTAGGCTTTGTCGATATTCCTGACTCAACTCTCTGATTCTGGCATTGTCGTCAGAGCGTTGCCACGTGATGAACTTTTTTCCATCCTGATTCACCAAAATAGTTGATGATAATTATTGTCTTGTTACTATGGACGTATTTATAGTTGAGGCGATAGTGATTTAAGTTTGATAGCTTATTTATTATATTATATCAAGGGGTACAGGTGCTTCTTACATTTTAAGTTACGAGAGATGTTTAGTTTAAGAGTCTTTGAGAATCTTTATCCAGGAGTTTATTTTTTTTTGTAATAATAATAATAATAATAATAATAATTTACAATTGGTTTGGCCTATGTAGAGATAATGCAGGTATACACTTCAGCATATGTATAAACAAGGCAGGTATACACTTCAGCATATGTATAAACAAGGCAGGTATACAGTTCATAATCGACTTACTACTGATTTCATAATTTGTTATAGAGTAGTTCTATTTTTACCTCATAGTCAGGATGTCTGTCTGTCTGTCTGTCTGTCTGATGATGAAGAAGGAGACTGTCTAGTGTCTGTCTTGTTGTGTGTTACCCTCAGTGAGTCCAACAGCAACTGATAGTAGACCGAGCCAAATCAGGGTTATTTTTTTACCGCTATCCTGAGTCTTATTGCTGTATATTGATAACCCGGAATTACATATTAGATCTTGTGAATTTTTAATAAGTCTCTTCCTGAAGTTTATATACACCGAACGGTAATTGAATTCTGACAGCCGAGAGAAGAGTATTTAATGAGGAAAATACTAGACTGGATGATTTATTGAACTAAGAACGTAGACACACACACACACAGACACACACACACACACACACACACACACACACACACACACACACACACACACACACACACACACACTAACCTAAAAAAAAATACACATTAAGAATAAAACAAAAAAATTCCTAACATTCACTAACATCTACTTTTTTTCTTCTTCTTTCTTTCACTCTCATGGTCATAAACAACTGATAAACGTAAACTAAGTAACGTAGGACTGTAATACCATCTGGCCCTCAGGTACTGCTGGAGAGACGTATAGATCTTTTACCATGGTTGATGTTGTCGCCCTAAATATACCTCTTAGTTTGCTGTCTGAGTTTTAACTGCCCGGAAGAAATATACTTTGGGGTGGGGGGTGTCGGGGTCTTCCAAAAGGGGAAATAACTCGCCCCAGGAGCAAGATGATGTGGTTGTATAGGACCATAGGTTATTGTGTTTATCTTGGGTAATTGGTTATTTGTTTATTTATTTATTTATTTATTTATTTATTGAGGTGATTGTGATGGTTAAGGAGTTTCAGGTGTGTAATGGAGGTTTTTTTAATTATTTATTTATTTATTTATTTATTTTTTTTTTTACCATTAATCCACCCGTTTATGTTGACGTAAATACAAAACCCCTTATCCAGTCTATTATCTCCCTTAACGTATTTATAAAACACCTAATAGCATCTTAAAATTACCTCCTTTAACGGTATGTATACAAAAATCCCCTTTACCCTAACCCTAAAAACTCCCTTAAATTAGCCCTTTAACGGTATGTATACAAAAATCCCCTTTACCCTAACCCTAAAAACTCCCTTAAATTAGCCCTTTAACGGTATGTATACAAAAATCCCCTTTACCCTAACCCTAAAAATTCCCTTTAAAGTAATAACAAAATCCCCATATCTTACTGTAAAGCACCTTAAGTAATAATCACCTTTTATCCTATCCTAAAACAACCCTAAAGTCGTTCTAAAATACGGTCGTTAATGCCATGAAACCCTTATCCTATATATACAGTACAGTATATGGTATAATATTAGATTTAGTTCAGTGTAGGTTCAGGCTTTTGGACTCTCTCTCTCTCTCTCTCTCTCTCTCTCTCTCTCTCTCTCTCTCTCTCTCTCTCTCTCTCTCTCTCTCTCTCTCTCTCTCCTTCCTTTCTTTCTTTACCAGGTGTTATTGTAAATATATAAACACAGGCGTCTTCCCATAATGACCCTAATCTGTAAAATAGGGCGTTTCCAGGTGTATTAATTAACGTCATCAATTTCTCAGCACAGGTGTGTAATGCTTTATTCAGACGTCTTTAGTTCACAGCATTAATATCTTAGACCAGGTGTTCATAGTTAATGATATAACATGTCGTGTCTTAGTCATCAAGATACATTCAGACTCTCACAACATGACTGGGTTTATTTAGATAAAGTTTTGGGTTTTGTTTTAGTTTTTAGTTTTAAGGTTGAAACGGTGTTGGGTTTATATTATCGGTTTTCTACTTAACTACTTAGATCACAAAAATGTCACATGCTTAAAGAAATATCCTCTTCAAGTTAGTTTACATGTCCGATTGTCCGTAGGTAGACTAATAGCGGGTTTAGAGCAGGGAGAGGAGACTAATAGCGGGTCTAGAGCAGGGAGAGGAGACTAATAGCAGGTCTAGAGCAGGGAGAGGAGACTAATAGCAGGTCTAGAGCAGGGAGAGGAGACTAATAGCGGGTCTAGAGCAGGGAGAGGAGACTAATAGCGGGTCTAGAGCAGGGAGAGGAGACTAATAGCGGGTCTAGAGCAGGGAGAGGAGACTAATAGCGGGTCTAGAGCAGGGAGAGGAGACTAATAGCGGGTCTAGAGCAGGGAGAGGAGACTAATAGCAGGTCTAGAGCAGGGAGAGGAGACTAATAGCAGGTCTAGAGCAGGGAGAGGAGACTAATAGCAGGTCTAGAGCAGGGAGAAGAGACTAATAGCGGGTCTAGAGCAGGGAGAGGAGACTAATAGCGGGTCTAGAGCAGGGGGAGGAGACTAATAGCAGGTCTAGAGCAGGGAGAGGAGACTAATAGCGGGTCTAGAGCAGGGAGAGGAGACTAATAGCAGGTCTAGAGCAGGGAGAGGAGACTAATAGCGGGTCTAGAGCAGGGAGAAGAGACTAATAGCGGGTCTAGAGCAGGGGGAGGAGACTAATAGCGGGTCTAGAGCAGGGGAGGAGACTAATAGCGGGTCTAGAGCAGGGAGAGGAGACTAATAGCAGGTCTAGAGCAGGGAGAGGAGACTAATAGCAGGTCTAGAGCAGGGAGAAGAGACTAATAGCGGGTCTAGAGCAGGGGGAGGAGACTAATAGCGGGTCTAGAGCAGGGAGAGGAGACTAATAGCGGGTCTAGAGCAGGGGGAGGAGACTAATAGCAGGTCTAGAGCAGGGAGAGGAGACTAATAGCGGGTCTAGAGCAGGGAGAGGAGACTAATAGCAGGTCTAGAGCAGGGAGAGGAGACTAATAGCAGGTCTAGAGCAGGGAGAGGAGACTAATAGCGGGTCTAGAGCAGGGAGAGGAGACTAATAGCAGGTCTAGAGCAGGGAGAGGAGACTAATAGCGGGTCTAGAGCAGGGAGAGGAGACTAATAGCAGGTCTAGAGCAGGGAGAGGAGACTAATAGCGGGTCTAGAGCAGGGAGAGGAGACTAATAGCAGGTCTAGAGCAGGGAGAGGAGACTAATAGCGGGTCTAGAGCAGGGAGAGGAGACTAATAGCAGGTCTAGAGCAGGGAGAGGAGACTAATAGCAGGTCTAGAGCAGGGAGAGGAGACTAATGGCAGGTCTAGAGCAGGGAGAGGAGACTAATAGCGGGTCTAGAGCAGGGAGAGGAGACTAATAGCGGGTCTAGAGCAGGGGGAGGAGGGGCAGGGGCAGATTGCAGTTAGAAACAATGGGGCAAAATTATTGATTTAGGGGAAATATTTCTATCAGAGAAAATCATGGATGTACCGTAGCTGTTGTATTAAATGTTCAACTGTTTAGGCCAGGGGACAGTTTACCAGAAGTACATGACGAGTGTTAAATGATTTGTTATGGAGGCCTCTGGTTCCTGAAGACTGGACGTTAAGAGATCATTAGAAGATTTTTTTTTTACATAGTTCTAAATTTATCCGTGAGTTGTGTGGGAAGTTAATAATATTTTCAGAATTTTTTGGGGATGAAAGTCAAGGTAGCCGAAATATGCCCAAGGAAATAATTGGTTTTATTCCTTAATGATTTAGTTTTATCATGGCGGCAGTATCAACTTATGGTGGCAGTCTCAACTTATGGTGGCAGTATCAACTTATTTATATTTATATAAGAGTTAATTTAACAAGCTCAATAAATCCTTGTATCTAACACTGGTTTATGCTTTACAGGTTGAGACATCACTAACAAGGTAAGTACACATTGTGTCAGCGTTACAGATGTAAGATATCATTATAAGATGCAGTTCTGAAATATGGACATCCAAAGTTATAAATAGTTGCAGAAATTAAATTAATAATCCTACCCACCGGTATCAATCACAATTTTATATAAAAACAAATTTAGAATTCTGAATCTTGCTTTGTTGGGGAGCAAATTTATTTTATTGTTTTTTATTGCAAGACATGCAGTCTTTTTTTCAGGTGAAGATAATGAACATGTTCATGTAAAGGTGCATAGACTTAACATTGTATTATTTTATATTGCTATTTTCAGCTTCCTTCTGAATTTATTCTTGTTTCTGTCATTTTTTTGCATTTTCTGTGATTGACAAATTATTATTAACCCTTTAGCGAGCAGGGGTGTCTCTCTCACCTGAATAAAATCGTGTGGCTCTAGCCAGAATAAAATACCTAAGTGGGTTGTTGCCCTCGAAAGGATTAAAAGAATAATGAACTTTGTTTTGGGTCAGTTTTTGTGCACAGGTTGCCAATCCTAATTGTACATTGAAAGGGTTAAGGGGAACAGGACCTGGGTAAGGGAGGAATAAGGAGCAGAAGGGTGGAGGTATGTGTGTATGAGAGACCAGGACGAAAACATACATGTATAGGAAACAGATACACCCCAAAGCGAGGCAGTTTAACAAGACGCGCGTTGGGTTGACTTAACGCAGCCAATAACACAGAACCGGGGAAGATGAGTCACGTTTGTCTTGGTTAAAGTTTTTCCGTTCGGTGCTGAACTTTGACCTTTGACCCAGTGTGCGTGTTGTTAAAGGATTTATAGCATCTCAAAACGCTTGCACCAGCGTGCGCGCACACACAGAGATCACACCAACATCACAAAAATATGTTCTGATGTTTCTGTTCAATGGCCTTAACACTGCCCAGGGAACACACCTGCCAGTGTTCACAATTATGTTCTGTGAGGAGGCTTGAACACATTGTAAAAGATTGTAACTTGGATGAGATAAGTTCATCTTGGTCCCTAACACACGTGCTAATACAGGGTGTTCAAAAAATAACACATTGCAACACGGATAGAATAAACTAATCATGTGTTTATTGATGTAATAAAAGATTATAACACAAAGCAAGAAAGGTAAATACTGTTGAAAAAACACTACATCAGTAAACATGAGGTTATTTCGTCCTATGGGTTGTGTTACTTATCTCCCACATCACCTGTAACCTCGACGCTGTACAGTACGTGACATCTCCCACATCACCTGTAACCTCGACGCTGTACAGTACGTGACATCTCCCACATCACCTGTAACCTCGACGCTGTACAGTACGTGACATCTCCCACATCATAACCAAAGTTTCTATTACACAAACATTGAAAGTAATAAAAAAGTTTTGAACATGTAAAACTTATGACGAGATACGTGATTGTTGTGTTGTAGTTCCAGCCTCTATCTCGTAGTTAATTATGCTTAGGTAAGACTTTAAGTCCTTCATTAATCATACTTCATTTTATAAACTTTTAATATCTTCATAGTTTCATAATTGACAAGAAAAAAAAACTACTTTACACAATTTTACTTACCTTGCTTACATGTGAATCTGTTTTCCTATGTATATGCTGTGCCTACAATAGTCTAGAGTAACGCAGCTTATTAATCTAGTTATTCATTTTCTTATAGGAAATTTATGTGATGAAATTAAAGGGAAAATGTGAGAGGAAATATATAGAGAAATTGGGACTAATTTTTTCATCAAACGTTTCAAAATTATTCATCATCCTTATACACTTTTACAATGACGAATAGTGATTGTGAATGGCATCTTACATATTGAAATGAAAAACTACAATCTTAAAACCAGTTTACGTTAATGGATTGATATTCCAGGAAGGTCCACGGCTCTATGTTGAGAATCTATTCTATGTAACCTTTACCTACCAGAAGCCCAGACTAACACACGGTGGAACTCCCCGTCACAGTGTGTTTTTGCTACAGTATATAACCTTACCTCCAGCACTTTAAACAAACCTGCTTCAAGTACAGTAAACCCTCTCAATAACGGACTTATCAAAAAAGTAATTGATACAGTTAACCCTCTCAATAACGGACTTATCAATAAAGTAATAGAAACAGTAAACCCTCTCAATAACGGACTTATCAAAAAAGTAATTGATACAGTTAACCCTCTCAATAACGGACTTATCAATAAAGTAATAGAAACAGTAAACCCTCTCAATAACGGACTTATCAAAAAAGTAATTGATACAGTAAACCCTCTCAATAACGGACTTATCAATAAAGTAATGGATACAGTAAACATTTTTAATAACAGAATGAACAGAATCCTCTCATTATTAAATAGGGCTTGCAAGAATTAGTCCGGTATTGGGAGGGTTTGCTGTATCTTCAGTCTCTCCCAAGGGTATATGACGCCTCAGTGAATAGATTTGTAAATACCTCCTTGTTTGCGGTTTTTTCTATATTGACCAAAATAATAATATTGTTGTTGTAGCTATGACTGTATCCTACCAAGATCTCTTCAGCACCACTAGACCAGATTCTCCAGGAATTTTTCGTACTCACGGGTTAGCAGCCTCCAACGTGGGTTTTTTTTTTCGTTTGTTTAGTTTTTATTTGACTTTTTTTTTCTTGCTCGTTTTGTGTACAGTTGGGCTAAGTCAAGGTCGGGGTAGAAGGTCAACATGGCGTCTCTCTCTCTCTCTCTCTCTCTCTCTCTCTCTAATTTGAATCTGAAATCTTGTTTATATCTGGCTGACAACGGGCTTACTTGTAACTACCTGACTATTGGCTGACTCGTATCTTGTAGCTGACGTACCCCAGGTTGACAGACAGACAGGCAAACACAAACAGAGAGACAGGCAGGCTAACAGACTAGTAGACACCACCCTCCTCATTCCTCATTCCTGCTGACAAAGTTGACCGGAGTGACTTGTGGTGGTGCTGGTGGTGGTGGTGGCGGTGCTGGTGGAGGTGCTGATGGTGGTGGTGAAGGTGCTGGTGGTGCTTGGTGGAGGTGGTGCTGGTGGTGGTGGTGGCGGTGCTGGTGGTGGCGGTGCTTGTGGTGCTTGGTGGTGGTGGAGGTGGTGGTGGTGGTGACGGTGCTGATGGTGGTGGTGGTGGCGGTGCTGATGGTGGTGGCGGTGCTAGTGATAATAATAATAATAATAATAATAATAATAATTAACGGTTTATTGAAAGAGCTTGGCAGCCAGAAGGGTGAAAATATACAGTTACATATTTGGGGAATGGGTTTCGAATTACAAATAATATACAAGTAACATAAGTACTGGTGTTGGCGGTGCTAGTGGTGGTGGTGGAGCGGTTCTGTTGGTGATAGCGGAGTTTGTGTTGGTGCTGGTAACGGCGGCGGCAGTATTGGTGGTGGTGGCGACGTTTGTGTTGGTGGTGGTGTGGTGTGGTGGTGGTGGTAGTGTGGTGGTGACCTTTGCTGGGCGTAATGGTGGCTCACTGGAAGAACAAGTAAAGGAGAACAAAAAACACTACCCCGGGGCCAGCATTGTGTAGTCCAGATAACTTTGTATTGTGTCGTTGGATGGAATTACTGCTGGCCTGGCGTCTGTACGGAAACACCTTTTGGAGACCCCTGATGTGTGTGTGTGGGCGGGGATACGGAGTAGATGGGCGCTTGAGGTGCAATACAATGTTCAGAGTATACAATTTATAAGGAGATTTTATTATTATTATTATTATTATTATTATTATTATTATTATTAGAGGAAAGTGATATTCAACTTGCTTTCGTATCTTTATGACGTGAAGTGAAAGGAACAATGATTTAGCCCTCACACAGTCTGTCTCTCTGTCTGTTTAAATTTTGTCGTGTTAAGAGTTTTTTTTTTTCAGCTCGTAAATACAAGTTGTAAAAGGTCTTGAAATTTTCCTTTCATTTTCGTCAGTGAAAAGTGTTCGTGAGTGTTGAGAGTTAAAGAGGCAGGTAAAATATGTTGAGTCCAGGTGCCTTGATGAGTTATATACCTGCTTTAAATGTGTGAATGTTGTGAGTAGTGGTGGAGGTTGTGTGCTCGTGGGTCTGTGGCGGCCCCTGGTGTGTGTGTGTGTGTGTGTGTGTGTGTGTGTGAGTCATCTCTTATCCATACTTTACCTATTCTGTCTGATTCAGGATATAGAGAGAGAGAGAGAGAGAGAGGACGACCACTGAATGGGTCCTCCACCCTCTACGTCCCTTTGTATGTTAATAAGGTGGTCCTCCTCCTCCTCCTGCAGGTGTACAGTAGGTAGAGTCTCCGTGTCGTTTTGATGCCATACTGGAGGTTATTTTTATAGTTTAGGTCGAGTCTTAGTGTCGTTTTGGTGCCATTATGGACCTTATCAATTGTGAAAGAGGAAATTTTAATGTACGATTTTTTGAGAATTTTCTTACAAAACAAATTATGTATTTTTCCCTAAGCTCTATTACCTTAAAAATTATCTGTTGTTATCTTTCCTTGTATGGGGAGAAGGGAATAATGAGTAGTAGTAGTAGTAGTAGTAGAAGTACTAGTACCCACATATATAACCACCAACTCCAAGCACTGAGCCACAAACTCCTCTAAAGGTTCGAGTGTATCGTTGTTCCAGTTAGTCGGTGGATAAATGTCCCATCATGACCCACTGTTGCCGTCACACTACTGAGTTACTGTGTTATTCCCTTGTGTCCGCCGCCCCAGATTACTGTGATTTTGTTGGGCTTCTGTAATCAACGTGTGTGGTGTTTCAAAATATCGGTCGGTTATGGTGGACAATAGTGTGTCGGTCGGTTATGGTGGACAATAGTGTGTCGGTCGGTTACAGTGAATAATAGTGTGCCAAGACCAGCAGGCAATACATCTCGAGTTATCAGTTTGATTTTCAGTAAGAATTAATTTTAAGACATTTTTGTGTATTATTACAACTTAGAATTAAGATCCAGCGATTAATATTTTCTCCCCATTTTTATTCATTAATTCGAGGTCTTGTATAGGATCCATTATGAATAAACATGGCGGGTTATTCATAGTGTGTGTGTATATATATATATAATTTTGTGTTTACTTCAATATATGACTAATTGTTTTTGAGAAAATTAACGCCTCTGTAAATAATCCAAGTAATTTACTCTTTAGACGCGGCGTGGTGTCAAGATGCCCCCGCCTCTACCTTGGTCTCTCACTCCCCCCTCGTATCTCTCACTCCCCCCTCGTCTCTCTCACTCCCCCCTCGTCTCTCTCACTCCCCCCTCATCTCTCTCACTCCCCCCTTGCCTCTCTCACTCCCACACAACTCCCTGGATTTTCTCCCGGTAAAAGTATATGTATTTTCTAGCGAGTCCCTTTGGGTAGTTCCATGTCTACCCCCTCCCCCCCCTCTCCCCCTCTCCCCTCGGGCCTCCACCACAGTCATCAAGACTCTTTAGATCTCCTCCACCGGAAAAGATTGCAGTTTCATTCTTTTCTCCTTTTTTCCCCACTTAATTCCTGTCCTACGAAGCAACAATTTTCCCCGGGGGTCACAAGGCCTTTGAATTTAACTATTGCCCTCAGGAGTTCTTTTGAGTCTAAACCTTAATTTTTTATGTGGTGAGGATTTTATTTATATATATTTTTTTTCTCTCTAAAGATTCTTCTTGTTCACTGTGGAGCTCTGAGGAGATGATGATGTGTCTCTAGGTGAATCCGGAAAGAGATTTTTTTTTTGCATGTGTGTTTATTTTAATGTGTTTCTGCTTCTACTGCGTGTAAATTGTTTTAATTACAAGTGAGGTCCAACACTTAACACGGCTCCTCCCCACGTAGTTTATTAAAGCCTGTTGGGACGCCTCCTCCCCACCCCCTGGACTCTACCTCTGATGATGCCTGATTTTAGCTCTCTTAATTATCCTACTTTTATTATTATTATTATTATTATTATTATTATTATTATTATTATTATTGTTATTATTATTATTGTTATTATTATTATTATTATTATTAGGGAGTAAAATGACTTTGCTATTTATTTCCCTTTAAAACTCAGCATTGTGGAGGTGTATCAAAACGTTACTCCTTCATAAAGTTAATGTAGACCAACTTAACGCTTCTCGGTGCTGTAGCGTTGAGCAGTGTGAGGTACTTCTTGTTTAGTCCACACTGTAATGGGATAAGTACTGTAGGTTAGGTTAGATTAGGTGACGGTCATCCATCACTATATACAGTACCGCCATCACACCTGCTTAAAGTGGTCACAAGGTCACACATCATAATTGACTTTGTGTCATTAACCTTCAGGTGAGTATTTCTCCGTCTCCATCATATATTTCTTTCTTCTTTAATAGTGTATTCAGTTTTCCTTACATATTTCTTTTTCTTTTTCAAGTTTCTATCGATGACAGAACTTTCTCGTCGTGTGGAAAGTGCTGGTCGTCCTCTCTCTCTCTCTCTCTCTCTCTCTCTCTCTCTCTCTCTCTCTCTCTCTCTCTCTCTCTCTCTCTCTCTCTCTCTCTCTCAGTTATCCACGAGACCCGTATTTTTTTCGGGGGCAGGCGACCTTTTGGCAGCGGGGGAGAATTTTTCACTTGTGCAATGCGTTTCCCCTTCCCTTATTCATCAGCCTTTGGGGTAGAAGCTTTTTTATAACTCATATTTCGTCGGGAAGCGATTTTCATGTTTTTCTCCCGCGCAACTTTTACTTGGGGGTAGAATCTGAAATTTTGTGGATGGAAAAAGACCTCTGGTGTGTGTGTGTGTGTGTGTGTGTTGAGAGAGAGAGAGAGAGAGAGAGAGAGAGAGAGAGAGAGAGAGAGAGAGACCTATTTGGACTAAGGACCTCACGTATCATCCTCAGACATGAGTATAGAACATCGAAGTTAAGTCTCTGTGTCAAAGGTCACAGTCACAGGTGAAGGTCATAGGTCAATGGACGTATGGCGTGATGCGGTGTCATGTTGTTTAAAGTGTTCATATGTTACATCTTTAACATGGTTCTCACTGTTCCCCTGCAGCGGCCGTAGGAGGAGAAGAAGAAGGAGAAGGAGAAGGAGTCTATTCACATTGTATCAAAGATTTACAAGGGCGGGGGGGGGGAGGGGGGGGGGGTCAAGAAAGCACGAATTAATTACTTGTTGATTTCTTTGATTAATCTCTATTCTCTCCTCTTCCAAGTTACACCAACGTCGGGGTTTTAGTTCATTATTTCCCAAAGCTTTTTTTTTTTTGAACTCCAGAAACAGATTTTAAATTTTCCAAACTTAAAGATCAGTTCTTAACCTTTTTTATTTATTGATCAGCTTGTAACCGCGAGTCAGTATCTAACCCAGCCAATATCTCCGCCCTCTACACCCACCTCACGGCCTCGCACGTCATCTGCTGCGCCCCTTGTTTACCATCAACAGCTGACCCGCCTCTGACGTCACGCGTAAACACTCGCCTCTGACGTCACAGATAAATATTCGTCGAGTCCACTTCAAAAGCCAACTAAGTACCAAGGTCTTACGAGGCCTAAATTACCCCCTCGACACCCCCCCCCCCCCCATCCTACCCATCTCTCACCGTTTTAGTTCCCAACATTAGCCACTACCTGTCCTCCTTAACCCTGAGCTTTATCCCTTCTTCTGTAGCGACAAGTCCCTTTATCCACCATTAGCCCCCAGCAGCCCCCCTCCCCACCCCCCTCTGTGACCGTCGGGCATCAGGAGCTTGGGTTTAATGCTCATATGGGGGATACAGTATTGTCAGATAGTGGATTTTTGTTATGGTTGTTGGCATTAAATGTGTGCGTGTGTTGAGAGAGAGAGAGAGAGAGAGAGAGAGAGAGAGAGAGAGAGAGAGAGAGAGAGAGAGAGAGACCAACCAACCCATTTGAACTAAAGACCACACGTATCATCCTCAGACTTGAGTATAGAACATCGAAGTTAAGTGTTGAATGTGTATGAATATGTATGATGTGAACGTGTATGGTGTGAACGTGTATGGTGTGAACGTGTATGGTGTGAATATTTATAGTGTGAACGTTTATGGTGTGAACGTGTATGGTGTATGCTATTAGTGTTTCTTTATAGTGTATAAAGTAGCCAGCCAGTCTCTTAGCGACGCTCTTACCGCCCGGTGGGGGGGGGGGGGGGACATCACTCAGTGCTGGAAGAGACTAAAAACAAACTGTCTGGTGAGGGTCTGGCTAGATAACGTCACACCTCGAGGGGGAGGGGGGGGCAGGGAGTTCCGGCACAGTGTTTGCTTGTCTTGGTGCAGGTTAGGGTGATGCTGGGCCCCCACTCTGGCCAAGGCTAACACAGGTCTATTACCATTATTTTTCTTCTGTCTGGGTTATGTTAGGGTAGGTTTGTCGTGTGGTGCGACGTCATAATTAAGACCCGCTCCAGACAGGTTGTTTCTGGTCTTATATGAGGATTAGTTGTGAGCGGAAGTGCGGTGCTCAGCCTCCAATAGGCAGGGCCTTACAGTATTCACCACGGATTAAAAACTTGTTCGTGGATTAAGAAATGCATTTAGTTTTTCTTCCCCTTTTATAAGGATGGACTAAAGGACGAATGGTTCCATTGAGTTAATATATGACACAGCTGGAAGCATCTGTGGTGGGATGAGAGGACGTTGATGAATACCACACAGACAGGTGACTGTACTCAACCATTAATGTTATTTCGAAGATCTCAGTTTCGATAAGAAAAACTGATAGGTGGGAGGGACAGAGAGGAGGGACCAGGCTAAACGTCAGAGTAGAAGTCAGATGGGCGAGATGAACTTAAGAGATGGACGGACAGTAATGGTGATTAAGAGGACGGTCAAGGATGTTGGCCTTTTCTTTAAGACGGTCAGGAATTTTGGTGGCAGGTGGGCCAGTATATGACGGAGAAGCTTTATGTCTCTATCTCGGCCACACCAGGAGGCACAGCAACAAGGCAGGGGTCCTCGGCCACACCAGGAGGCACAGCAACAAGGCAGGGGTCCTCGGCCACACCAGGAGGCACAGCAACAAGGCAGGGGTCCTCGGCCACACCAGGAGGCACAGCAACAAGGCAGGGGTCCTCGGCCACACCAGGAGGCACAACAACATGGTAGGGGTCCTCGGCCACACCAGGAGGCACAGCAACAAGGCAGGGTCCTCGGCCACACCAGGAGGCACAGCAACAAGGCAGGGTCCTCGGCCACACCAGGAGGCACAGCAACAAGGTAGGGGTCCTCGGCCACACCAGGAGGCACAGCAACAAGGCAGGGGTCCTCGGCCACACCAGGAGGCACAACAACATGGTAGGGGTCCTCGGCCACACCAGGAGGCACAACAACATGGTAGGGGTCCTCGGACACACCAGGAGGCACAGCAACAAGGCAGGGGTCCTCGGCCACACCAGGAGGCACAGTAACAAGGTAGGGGTCCTCGGCCACACCAGGAGGCACAGTAACAAGGCAGGGGTCCTCGGCCACACCAGGAGGCACAGCAACAAGGCAGGGGTCCTCGGCCACACCAGGAGGCACAGCAACAAGGCAGGGGTCCTCGGCCACACCAGGAGGCACAGTAACAAGGCAGGGGTCCTCGGCCACACCAGGAGGCACAGCAACAAGGCAGGGGTCCTCGGCCACACCAGGAGGCACAGTAACAAGGCAGGGTCCTCGGCCACACCAGGAGGCACAGCAACAAGGCAGGGGTCCTCGGCCACACCAGGAGGCACAGCAACAAGGCAGGGGTCCTCGGCCACACCAGGAGGCACAGCAACAAGGCAGGGGTCCTCGGCCACACCAGGAGGCACAGCAACAAGGCAGGATCCTCGGCCACACCAGGAGGCACAGTAACAAGGCAGGGGTCCTCGGCCACACCAGGAGGCACAGTAACAAGGCAGGGGTCCTCGGCCACACCAGGAGGCACAGTAACAAGGCAGGGGTCCTCGGCCACACCAGGAGGCACAGCAACAAGGCAGGGGTCCTCGGCCACACCAGGAGGCACAGCAACAAGGCAGGGGTCCTCGGCCACACCAGGAGGCACAGCAACAAGGCAGGGGTCCTCGGCCACACCAGGAGGCACAGTAACAAGGCAGGGGTCCTCGGCCACACCAGGAGGCACAGTAACGAGGCAGGGGTCCTCGGCCACACCAGGAGGCACAGCAACATGGTAGGGGTCCTCGGCCACACCAGGAGGCACAGCAACAAGGCAGGGGTCCTCGGCCACACCAGGAGGCACAGCAACAAGGCAGGGGTCCTCGGCCACACCAGGAGGCACAACAACAAGGCAGGGGTCCTCGGCCACACCAGGAGGCACAGCAACAAGGCAGGGGTCCTCGGCCAGGCGTGAGTAATGAAGGCAGCGGGAAGTAACACGGTTGCCTCATCCCGTATGCAGTGTGTACCGTGTTACGTCCGCCACACTCTCTTACCTGGCCCACTTTGTCCAGCTGCCCCTTGCATGAGGCCATGTTCCCCTATTGCTTTACTGCGGTGGTAGATAGTGTGTTGTGGTGTACTGTGGTGGCAGGTGGTGTGCTGTGGTGGCAGGTGGTGTGCTGTGCTGTGGTGTGGCAGGTGGTGTGCTGTACTGTGGTGTGGCAGGTGGTGTGCTGTGCTGTGGTGTAAGGGTGGTGTAGTGTAGTGTTGTGGGATAAGGCTAAAATGTGGTGTGGTGATGGGTGGTGTGTTGTGGAGTTGGGTTATATGGTGTGGTGTTGGGGTGACTGGAGGATGGTGTTGTGTGGTATGGTGTGATGGTATGATAGGTGGTGTAGCTGATGGTGTGGTGATGCGGTGTGGTGTTGGTTAATTGATGTGGTCTTTTGAGTGATGTGATGTGATATTGGGCAAAGTGATGATGGTATAGTGTGATTGTAGTGTGGTGATGATAGATAATGATGATGGGGGTGATGACTGTGTTGTGTATTAAGGATGGAAGTCAAATTAGCTGAGTGCATAGTGTGGGTTTATGGTGACAATATGGTGACTGTAGATTTTGGGAAGTGTTGTAGTTTGATCAGAGGTCAAGGTCACCAACCAAGGTCAAAACTCAGGGTCAAAGGTCAAGAGAAGAATAAGATAGGATTCTAGTCCTATTTTTTAAGCTAGGGCCTCACTTGTCTCTCTTAGTCTTGGAGGAACTATATTAATTTTAGAGTGTCAAGGTCAGAGGTCAAGGGCAGGGAAGGAGGGAGGGAGGGAGGTAGGTGGAGGTGTCCTGGGAGGTAACTGATGCTCTACATGGCGTCTACTTAGTAAGCCACAGTGCAATATTAGGTTGTTGTTGTTGTTGTTGTTGTTCATGCTGTATGCCAGTGACTCTTGTTCTCATTTTTAGTTCATGTTTACCTGTGACACTTGTTTACATTTAGCATTACGTCACATCTCCAGACTCCTTCTCCCCCCCCACCCCCCCACCCCCACCCCCCCCCCCCCCCGGCCAGACCTAATTACAGTAGTCTCCAGGTGCAGTGTTGACATCGTTTGGTCGCCATGTTTATGTCGTAGCTTAAGTGAGCTGGTTAGAGGTTTTTCTTACTTTGAATCAGTCAGTCAGTCAGTCAGTCGACCAATTTTATGTATATGATTTTTTTTCTCCTCCCGACTCCGAGGCCAGACTTAGTGTGTCTTCCCCGGCGGCAAGATCAAGATCTGTTTCTGTTCACGGTGACAGGAAACACTGGATTGTAAGTCTGTCTGTCTGTCTGTCTGTCTGTCTGTCTGTCTGTCTCTCTCTCTCTCTCTCTCTCTCTCTCTCTCTCTCTCTCTCTCTCTCTCTCTCTCTCTCTCTCTCTCTCTCTCTCTCTCTCTCTCTCTCTCTCTGTCTGTCTGTCATTCCTCCACATCATGGCAGACAGACACAAAATGTAATGTCGAAATTTATTGTATAATCCTTACATGTTTTTGTGATGTTGTGACGCGTGAAAGTTGAGGCTCAGACACACCAGATAAACCACTGGAGTCAACGGGTCTTTTTGGATGTGTTCAGTGTTGCTTAAACCAATTAGTGACCAGTTCTTAGTCACTCTAATTATCTGCTGTCGACTCGTTTATAATTATTATTTTATTTTTTTTGCTTGTCTCAGTCTACCAGATGAAGTTGGAGATTTACAGTGAACGTGTGTGTGTGTGTGTGTGTGTGTGTGTGTGTGTGTGTGTGTGTAGCGTCAAGTAGCAAGAGAACGATCACTTGAGCTCTGATGTGAAGAAGACTATAACAGACCAGCACAAACACGGCTCATTACATTTTTCCGTGTTGGTTGACGAGACGGAGGCGGCCACCAGCACTTACCTTATAATGATAACACGAGTCGCCTCCCACCTACACGCCTCCTCAACACCTTGTCTCAATATTTTTACTCTCGCGGACAAGTTCACATGAGGTCACTGGCATCTGTATCTTTGTATTGATCTAACCACATATTTACCACAACAATTTAAGAGCTATTATGTTGGTTCATACTCAATGCATATATTCACCATGGCAGCTTTCAGACCTGATTTGGTTTTGTGGTCTAATTGTGGTAAATCAAGGTCGCATTTTCGAGATAGGGATTGACATGTTACTCGAGTGTAGTCCAGGTGTTAGTTTTGGTTCAGTAGTAACTTCCTGACCTGTGGGAATTGATGAGACAATTATTATTCTTGGATGATATCACACACACACACACACACACACACACACACACACACACACACACACACACAGGCTTGAAGAATCAGGGGCTGGAGGTTGTCTTATACCTTAGTGGACCAAATAACTCAGTGGAGGAGGACGACATGGATGGACCCATTTCAGAAATCGTGGGCTGATGGTGGGTATCAACTGGCAATGGTGGGGGGTCTGCTCCTCCCCCTGCTGGTGGTGGTGACCCTGGGCGCTGAGAAGTCGTGTACATGTGCGTGTGTGTGTGTACCTTATTTCCGGTGCTCCTCTCATAATAGTACTCCCTCCCTCAGAATAACCTTAACCATCACGTGGTGTTTCCGAGCAGTTGAACCTTCTGATGAGGTGAAGGTGTTCATGAAGGGGCGTGTTGGACCCATTGGTTATATACTTTACTGTACAAAGGACTCCAGCGGTGGTTGTTTGTAATAGTATTAGTAGTGGTCGTGGTAGAAGGAGCTACATTAGATGTAATAGTAGCAACATTAGTAGTAGTAGTAGTAGTAGTAGTAAGAAGAAGAACGTAAGAATGGAGGGAACTGCAGTGGGCCTATTGGTCCATACTAAGCACTAACCCCTATCGCTCATATATCCGTCCAGCCTATATTTGAAGCTATCCAGCGTGTTCGAGTTAATGATGAAGTTCAGTAACTTGTTCCACTCATCCATTACTCTGTTTCCGAACCAATGTTTAACTATCTCGCGCCTAAATCTAAGTTTGTCTTATTTAAAACCATTGCTACGAGTTCGCTCCTGGTTGGACAGTTTGAGTACCTTTTGTTATATTACGTTTGTTTAACCTAGACTTCCATTTATACACCTCGATCATCTCGCCCCTCACTCTACGTCTCTCGAGGGAGTGCAGATTAAGATGCTTTAACCTGTCTCTGTACTCAAGGTTCCTAATGCCCAGGATTAGTCTTGTCATTCTCCTCTGTATGCTTTCTAGGGATTCTATATCCATTCTGTAGTACGGTGACCAGAACTGAACCGCGTAATCTAAATGAGGTCTCAGAAGCGCAAGATTCTAGGATAACCTCATAAGTCTTGTAACTATCACTCCTTTGTTTAAACCCAAGTACTTTGTCAGCCTTGTTTCGCGCAAATACAAATTGTTGTCTTGGTTAAAAATTTCTACTTATCGTTACTCCTAAATCTTTCTCACAGTCGGATTTCTCTGTAACAACGTTATTCATCTTATATCTGGTTTCTCTGTTTACATCTCCTAGACTAAGTACTTCACATTTGTCCACATTTAATTTCATCTGCCATTTTCAGACCAAGTGACAAATTTGTTTAGATCTTACTGTAGTTTTACGGAGTCCTCGTCACGCCCTATTTTAGTAGTGTCATCAGCAAATTTACTTATGTTGCTGTCTGTGCCGATAGCTATGTCGTGTATGTATATAATAAATAATAATGATCCAAGTACTGAGCCTTGGGGTACTCCACTAGTGACACTACCCCAATCGGATTTAGTGCCGTTAATGCTCACTCGTTGTTTCCTGTCCTGTAACCATTTTAGAATATCTCCTCCAATTCCATGAGCCTCCACTTTTCGTATTAGTTTTTCGTGAGGGACTGTCAAAGGCTTTGCTAAAGTCGATGTATACCACATCATAATTGTGTCCATCATTCAAAATATTTGAAAATAATGTTAATAGATTTGTCAGACATGAACGCCCACTTGTGAAGCCATGTTGGGAATCACTGATAAACTTGTGCTTCTCCAGGTGATTTCGAATAGAGTTTAAAATTATTGCTTCCGCCAATTTGCCTACTATTGATGTTAGACTGATTGGACGGTAGTCAGGGGATAGTGATCTATCTCCCTTCTTGAAAATCGGTATCACATTCGCTATTCTCCAGGATTCTGGTGCTACACCCGTTTTTAATGACTTGTTAAACAAATTTGCTAAGGTGTTAACATATTTGCTAAGGATTAAACTTTTTTGTTTTTTTTTATTTGTTATTATTATTATTTGTTTTAATATCTAGGTATGACGGCCGCTCGCACCCAAGTAAACACGTGAAGGGATTAGTGTCTTGAGTTTTAGGAGGCGGGGCATAACGAGGGCGATAGAGAGTAAAAGAATTCACAATCTCAGAGCGGATTATTTTTTTCTTGTATTCTTTTATTATACAGAGGAAGAAGACCACGTGTGTGCCCATGGTAAACACGAGCGATCATTAGAATTCATTTTTTTTTTTTACCTTTTCTTCCGTTAGTTTGGCGACGGTCTTGAAGAAATATAGACCCTCCCTGGCTGTTTGTATTTGTATTGATAGATAGATAGATAGATAGATAGATAAGTTGACAGAAAAGTAGATAAGGATACAAAGAAGAATAAATGAGAGAGAGAGAGAGAGAGAGAGAGAGAGAGAGAGAGAGAGAGAGAGAGAGAGAGCATCTGGTTAATCCCTACAATAATATCAACTATAAACACGACGTCCAGGTGAAGAGGAATTTGGAGAGAAAGCAAATATTGCCTTAATCCTTAAATTACATGGGATTAGGCCTTTTGTGTCGGTAACCCCCTCCCTCTCTGTCTCCCCTCCCCCTTCCCTCTCCCCCTCCCTCTCCCCCCTCCCCCCGTATCCTCCCATTAAACGATGAAGAGATGAGATAAACCCGTGCTTCACCTGGCCCCACTGACACGATCCTCCACTCGTGTTGATGAGCCTCCCCCACTCCAATCCCTCCTTCCTGATCTCTCCCCCCCCCCTCTCTCTCTCTCCCTCTCCCCGTGCCCCTAATTCGAACACCCTCTTCCTCCCTTCCTCCTAATTCGAACACCCTCTCCTTCCCTCTCTCCCTCCGTTCCCCCTAATTCGAACACTTCACTCCTCCCTCAACACCCTGTTCCTCCCTCCACTTTTGTTGTGATTATATTATTCGTGTGACTCAGGTGGACCTGTGTAGGTTAAGTGAGAGAGAGAGACAATTACAATTTTGTTTATGTATGAAAGATGTGAGAAAAAAGAATAATAAACAGTAGCAGTTATCTCTGACATATGTGTACGTGGTTGAGAGAGAGAGAGAGAGAGAGAGAGAGAGAGAGAGAGAGAGAGAGAGAGATTCACAGCAGACCCAAGATTTAGGTTGATGTGAAGGACACACGTACAATTATTAACATTCCAACTCTCGTGTACAAGTGTGAATGTGGAGGCCCCGCCCCCTACACCTGGTCTGGGCACCCACGCGTGTGTCGTCCATGACGTCACTGCCTTCCTGCCACCCTTCTCTCCTGGCCTGTGGCTCATTTCGATGTTGACGGACAGACGTGTGGGTCATAGGTGTCACAGTGACGCTCACCCTGGGTAGCTGTGGGGTCACATGGGGATGACAGGGGATTTTATTGACACGTCTTTATTACAGTATTTTTCCTTTGTTTACCTTTTTTAAGTCATCCGTACATTCATTATTCCTCATATTGTAGGTAAAACATCACTTTTTTATTAATTATCCCTCCTATTCCTCCTGTTTCATCATCTACGTATCTTTCATCATCATCCTCTCTTCCACCATTCGCTCCACACCTCCCTCCCTCACATCACCCCCTGGGGGTCGGGAGGGTGAGGTGCAGCACCGCCAAACACCAGAGCCTGAGTACTGAGGGGAGCTGGTACACGGCACCAAGCGTATGTATTATTGACAAAATTATGCAGTGGTAACTCGACCTCAGTGTTGCCATATGTTGTACCCTTGTTGTCAGTGTCTGGTGCGGGTGACAAATAGTGGAGGCTGATGTTGTCTGGTGTGTGTTGGTCATTGATCTGTAGAGGAAGAATGATGTGACAGTAGGGGATATGAAGTTATAATAATAATAATAATCATACAGTAAAACCTCTATTTAAAGAACTATATAGAGATGAAAGTCCGTTATGGCGATGGTCCGTTAGATGTGAAACTCCCCTCTAAAGGATCATATGGAAAGAAAAGTCCGTTATATAAAGGCTTCACTGTACAGGTAATAATAATAAAAAAATACTCCTGTTATAAATTAAATGAAATCGTCACACAAATTGACAAATGGTTTGACAGGTATATAGACAGTGCAGGTGTACAGTTCAGCATGTAGTCAGGTGTGCAGTTCACAGCATGTAGTATAGATTAGTGTCTGGGTTTGTTTTTGAATCGGCAGCTCATGACCTATGTCCGCGACTACACTATCAGCTAACACAACATTCCCTACATATTCATCTACACTACATCCACCACACTATAATCTACACTACATCCACCACACTATAATCTACACTATCATCTACACTACATCCATAACACTTACATTTAGTTAAGGTGTCGGGGAATCACTTTTAAGACCTGAATTTCATGTCGAGTTCCACATTTGGGTGAGGGAGGGAGGGAGGGAGGGTGTCAGGGTCGCCCCCCCCCCACCAAATCCCACCCACGGGACACTTCTGGGGAGCATACTGTACACATATCCAGGCCAAATTTCATCTCTGTCTTCAAAACTGTAGCCGGAGATCGCGAACAGACATACAAACACACATACACATACTGTACATTATTTATTTTGATACAACTCGCAATAAAATATTTTGGTGGTGTGGTATTAATATATGTTTTACATTAAGAGTGATGTATTGTACCACTGGCCTGTCACACCACCGCCTTGTGCACCTAACACCTGTAGGACAATACCCTCCACACCTGTAGCTTTCGTAATGTGTGTGTGTGTGTTAGTTACCAGCTAAGGAAACTCTGATCAGTCAAGTCAGTGTAGGTCGAGAATTAATTTTTTTTATCCCCTCGTTCAACGAATTTCAAGTTATATTGAAATAGGTTCTTACTGTGTCTGTCTGTCTGTCTGTCTTGTCTGTCTGTCTGTCTGTCTGTGTTGAGTCTCGTTCTCGAAGCATAACTTAAGAACTGGATCAAGTATGCCAATTAAACTGGTGTTAAGGCGTGCTCTCTCTCTCTCTCTCTCAATAAAATAAAGATTACAAGAAAAAATGTCTCTTATAACTTACTTAGCGACGAACACTGTCAAATATTCCCTCCCTCCCTCCCTCCCTCCCTCCCTCCCTTCCTTTCTTCCTTCCTTCCTCTTCCCTCCTCCTTTCTCTCCTTCACCCTCCTCCACCCCCTGAGGACATCGGCTTATCGGTTATCCATTTAAGTTTCCCGGCGGTCCTTGGATATTCCTCCCCAGAATTATCGGGGTATCGAGTATCCAGGTGGTGTGTGTGTGTGTGTGTGTGTGTGTGTGGTGGTGGTAGTAGTAGTGTGTGGTAGTAGTGGTGTGTGGTAGTAGTGATGTGTGGTAGTAGTGGTGTGTGGTAGTAGTGGTGTGTGGTAGTAGTGATGTGTGGTAGTAGTGGTGTGTGGTAGTAGTGGTGTGTGGTAGTAGTAGTGTGTGGTGGTAGTAGTGTGTGGTGGCAGCGTGGTTGTTTACCCTATGCATGTGTCATAGGGGCCTGGAGCCTGGCCACGCCTCGCTCTGCCGGCCTCATGGGGAATTTCAATGTGACAGTTGATAGAAAAAGCTGAAAGGAAATGACCTGAATATTGATAAAATGATGATAATTATAATGATGAGATTGATATTAGTGATAATGATGATGATGATGATGATAATGATGACGATGATATCACAAAGTATTAAAGAGGTAGATAAATTAATTAAGTCAGTTTTATATAATATTTGAAATACAGTAAAACCTCTATATAGCGGACATCACTTTCCATATAATCCGTTAGATGGGAGGTTTCACTTTTAACGAACCCTCGATATAACGGACTTTCATCTCTGTATAGTTCGTTAGATTTTTTTTTAATGGGCCCTCGATATAGCGGATATTCCTTGCCACATGTCCATTATATAGAAGTTTTAATGTATATACAAAAATATATATTATGGATATATATTGGAAAATGAGTTTATTATTATTATTATTATTATTATTATTGATTCAGTGTGCCCCCGATACCTTGTACCCACTTGAGTCTCTGTTCATATTGTCAAAGTGGGAAGGTGGTGGTGGGTAGGTATGGGTATGGGTGTGGGTGTTTGTGGGTGGTGTGGTGGTATTGAGAGTGGATGGTGGGTAGAATTGTTAAGTTTGGGTGGGTGGAGGGTGGGTGGGTGGGCAGGTAGAAATGATAGTTGAACATTTTAATATTTTCTCTTATTCAGTTTGTTAAAAGTTTCAGTGTGTGTTATGTGAGGGAACAATTGTGTGTGGCTGACCATGGAGCAACTTTTATAAAAACTTTTGGGGGAAAACTTTTTGAAGAAGAATGAAAAATTTATAATAATAAGCACCTGTTGTAAATAATAATCATGGGTTGTGGTGAATAATAATCGTGGGTGGTGAATAAAAATCGTGAGTTGTAAATAAATAATCATGGGTTGTGGTGAATATTAATCGTGGGTTGTGGTGACTAATAATCGTGGGTTGTAAATAAATAATCATGGGTTGTGGTGAATATTAATCGTGGGTTGTGGTGACTAATATTCGTGGATTGTAAATAATAATCGTGGGTTGTAAATAAATGATCATGGGTTGTGGTGAATAATAATCGTGGATGTTGACTAATAATTATGGGTTTTAAATAATAATCGTGGGTTGTAAATAATAATCATGGGCTTTAAATAATAATCGTGGGTTGTGGTAATTAATAATCATGGGTTGTGGTTACTTATGTTTAATTGAAGGGGGAAATATTTTAATACAATAATTCATAGTTAAATTTGTGTGAAAAAACGTTGAATTTCGATGTAAGTCTTAATAGTCAAAAAGAAAAAGATGGATGGATGGATGGATGATGGATGGGTGGATGGATGGATGATGGATGGATGATGGATGGATGGATGGATGGATGATGGATGGGTGGATGATTATGAGTTTTCAAAGATATAAAATTCATATACATTTGTGTATGTATTTGGAGGCGGTGCGGATATAGCACACTGTACACTACTAAACCTTTATTTTCGGTATGCAAGAAGGCACTGTGGCTGGTATACTGCACCTGACAGCCTTCACTTCCCCAATTGTCAAGAGAGGTACCCATTCACAATTGGGTGGACTAAGGGTGCTCCGACGACGAACCAGAGACCTTTAGGACTAAAAACGATCTTTCTATCCACTCGGCCACCGCACCTCACACTTAAGTACATCAGTTCCCATAAACGTGAGTAATTGGGTGATAAACAGTGAGAGAGTCAGTGAGAAATATTAACTTACAGTGGAAGTAATGTTTGCGTTGGCCACCTGACGTCACAGTGGTGTTGATCGTTGCTGTGGTGGAGTCTCTCTCTCTCTCTCTCTCTCTCTCTCTCTCTCTCTCTCTCTCTCTCTCTCTCTCTCACACATAGAGAATCGACAAAGCCTTTTTTTCTCCTATATTTTCTTTTCGTGGGTTAAAATAAATTGTAAAAATGAAAAGAAAGAAAGAAAGCGCAAAAAAAATTGTCATCCCAATGAATAAATTTCAATTAAAAAAAAAAAAAAACGAAAATATTTGCAGAAAAATGAAACTCAGCATAACCCCGTTCACTTTTTGGTGGGGTTCAAGGCGAGGTAGAATTGTGGAGACTGTCTACCTCTCTCCCTCACTTTACCTGTCTACCTCTCCCTCCCTCCTTCCCTCCCTCTTTCTCTCTCTCCCTCTACCTGTCTACCTCTCCCTCCCTCCCTCCCTCTCTCCCTCTACCTGTCTACCTCTCCCTCCCTCCCTCACTCTCTCCCTCTACCTGTCTACCTCTCCCTCCCTCCCTCACTCCCTCCCTCTACCTGTCTACCTCTCCCTCCCTCCCTCACTCCCTCCCTCTACCTGTCTACCTCTCCCTCCCTCCCTCCCTCAACCTTGGGGTGAGGGAAGAGGAGGAGCCAAAGGAATAAACAAGGAAGGAGGGAGAGACACGAATGAAGGTGAGGGAAAAGAGGGGAGAAACAGGGAAATAGGAGAAGAAGAAGAAGAAGAAGAAGAAGAAGAAGAAAGACACGGAGGAAATTGGACAGACAGACAGACAGACAGACAAGGAAATAAGTGCAGTATAAGGAGGGAAAAAAAGAGGAGGGAAGATGACACAGTGATGAATAGTGTGGAGAGGGAAGTAAGATTAAAGATGGGAACAAGAGAACAAAAATGAAGGAGGGGAGAGAGAGAGAGAAAGAGAGCGAGCAAGGGTGCATTCAGAACAGAGGAAACACGGAATAGGAAGCGAGAACCGAGGAAGAGACATAGAAGGGAATAATGGGGGAATTGAGATGAACATACAACAAGGGGAAGTGAGGACAGAGAACATTTAAATGAGAGAGAGAGAGAGAGAGAGAGAGAGAGAGAGACAGAGAGAGAGAGAGACCCCAGCCAACATCTCCTGGTTTATCGTCAAAGTCACAGGTTTAATGAAGCCATCAAGCGTGGGTTTTTACACTGGTTTTACTGCGTCATCAAGGTTTTGTGGGAGCGTATTAAACCTTTAGATTAGCACAAGGCGTAATTGTGGTTTTCTCATTACCGTTTTAGTGACCAAATGCCTTGAATGTGAAATTACTTATGTACTTGTGTTACTGTACGTGTAAGTTATACACCTATCTGTGTACTTATATTTCCGTACGTGTACTTTATACCTGAATTCTGTACTTGTGTTACTGTACCTGTATTTGTATGGGTGTATTATGTACTTTATATACCTGAATGTTTATTTGTATTACCGTACCTGCAATTTGTATCTACACCTGTATTTACCTGTACGTGATACCTGAACTGTGCGTCTGTTAATTAATTACTGTACATATTTTTCTCTTATTAGTATTTATATTCATTTTTACTAGTCATTTCTTCTTGAGATTTTCATAATTTTTCCTTAGTTTCCAATATATTTCGTCCAGTCGGTATCTTGAGAATGGTTGAGTTAGCCGAGTTGAAACATGAGGGGAAATGTTTATGGGTTTTGAGATCCGGGAGTGAGTGTTTATTGAGGCCACTGAGCCAAGGTCAATGTGGTGCTCTGGGGTATTTTTTTCAAGCCAGCCAGAGATGTAAGTTTGGTTTACACAACATCCACTTCGTCTGCTATGACTTAATGAGTACCTTACCTTACCTTACCTTACCTTGCCTTGCCTTGCCTTGCCTTGCCTTGCCTTGCCTTGCCTTGCCTTGCCTTACCTTACCTTACCTTACCTAATGGGAGTAGGCGG
This sequence comes from Homarus gammarus, assembly GCA_958450375.1. NCBI lineage: Eukaryota > Metazoa > Arthropoda > Malacostraca > Decapoda > Nephropidae > Homarus > Homarus gammarus. The sequence continues at coordinate 2,307,257 of CAUDMG010000769.1, read as the reverse complement.
ACTGGGATGTTACCGTAGACTTAATAGTTCTTTTAAGTTTATGGGAGGAACCTGACGAGTAAGCTTCAATACATTGCCAAGTAAATGTCAATCAATAAATCCGGAATGCAAAGTTAAGATGAAATGAAACTTGTCGGGGGGAAGGGGGGGGGGGGGTGGAGACGTAGAACGGATTAATTAATAATCTAATTCAGGTTTGAGTCGCCTTGACTTACCTTTAAGGGCATCAGAGAAATGTATAATTAATCAACAGGTGAGTATTACACAGGTGAGTCAGTTTAATTATAATAGGCTGGATGAATGAACTCTGGCGTGATATTTGTCCGTGTTAAATTATCTTCATCACCTGAAGAATCCCAGATTATTTCCTCTCTCTCTCTCTCTCTCTCTCTCTCTCTCTCTCTCTCTCTCTCTCTCTCTCTCTCTCTCTCTCTCAACCCCCGACCTCTATTCCGATATTCTCCTCTTTCTCCCCCCCTTCCCTCCCACCACCACTAGACTTACATTTGCGTGCTGAAGATGGAAGAGTGTACAAGTGTAGATCGTTATGTGTGTGTGTGTGTGTGTGTGTGTATGTGTGTGTGTTTTAATGGACGTATTTTAAAAACAAGAAAAATCTTTCACGAAAACTATTATGTATGTATGTATGTATGTATGTATGTATGTATGTATGTATACGTGGGGCCAGTTTTGTAAAATTGTGTTTCTCAAAAAAGTTTGGGTAAGTTTGTGGTTGTGCGACCTTGACTTGATTCTGGTATTGCTGCCATCTAAAGTTCGTATCAGGTAACCCCTCGTACACACCTGTCGCACACCTGTCCTCTTATATCTCTCCTCACACCTGTCCTCTCTTACATTTGTCGCCTTTCTTTTCCTCTCTTCTCTCACACCTGTTCCTTATTACTTTCTTTCACTCTTTACATCTTTCATCCTCTCTGCCTCTTACCTTTCTGCTCTTCAGTTTTACTTTACCGTCCCATCTCTCTCTCTCTCTCTCTCTCTCTCTCTCTCTCTCTCTCTCTCTCTCTCTCTCTCTCTCTCTCTCTCTTCCTTTCTCCCTTTTCGTTTTTAATTTCCCCCCCTTTTCTTTCTATTCCTTTCTACCCTTTATTGTCTCCCTCTTTTATCTCTCACATATTCCCTCTTCCTTCTTCTCACTCCCTATTCCCTTTACCGCTCCCTCTCTCTCTTTGTCTTCTCCCTCCCCTCCTTCTCTCGCCTCTCCCCTTGCCAGTCTCTCACCTCTCTATGACTCTCACCTCTCCCCTATCCCTAGTGAGAGTCATGTCACACACCCCTGACTCGCTTAAATCTTGCCTTAGCTGTTACTCTGAAATTTCCAGGACGATCGATTTAGCTTTGTTGTGTGTCAGACTAACAACACCTGAATTTAGCTTTGTTATGTGTCAGATTCACAACATCAGAGTTTAGCTTTGTTGTGTGTCAGACTCACAACACCAGAGTTTAGCTTTGTTGTGTATTAGTGTACTCTTGACCCTGGACAGTAAACACGATGTATCACAAAGACTCAACATAAGTCATTCACTCCAGCTCAGAAAGACTCACATCCAGAGACACCAGAATTCACCCTGTCCGTCACCTCGAGACTCTGTATATCCTGTGAATGTATTAGGAGGGAGAGGAGGACACGTCAGCTCTGCAGGAGGTGATAACAGAATGGTGAGCCAGACAGCGGGACAGTTGAGCTCCTCCATAAGTGAGGATGGCGGGGTGATGGACCGACTCTCGATGACTCACTCACTGCTGGGGCTCAGATCAGTCTCGTGTTCTTACTCTTTTGTGGATCAGGAGCTTCGAAATTCCCCCAAAGTGCCAGAAATGGGAGTTTAGATATGTTTTCCCCAGTGTCCGTCACAGTATGGTAATAGGTTCTTGATGGTGTGTGTGTGTGTGTGTGTGTGTGTGTGTGTGCGTGTGTGTGTGTGTGTGTGTGTGTGTGTGTGGAGTACTTCGAAACTGGTATATCCGGTCGTCACCAACGTTTAATTTCCCCTATCTACTCCCTCACTTTCGGTGTTGGAGCTTTGTTGGAAGCCATGAAACCAACTGAATAAATTGCTATTCTCGTTCTGTACAAATCCAAAGTCGACAAACGTACCACCATCACCCTGGTCACTGCCGCAACGACCCAGTGTGAGGGCTGACTCGCGGCCCTCCTGTCCCCGGTGGTGACATTCAAAACATTGCAAACTTTACGGAAGTTACAACACACCACCCCTCCCCCTCCCCTCCCCTCCCCTCCCCTCCCCTCCCCTCCCCTCCCGCCCCCCGCCCCCCACCCGTGTTTTATATGTTGTGGGTAACTGTAAAGTTCTTTTGTGTCAAATAATGAGCGAGCGTTTGTGGGGCATCAGTGGTGATCATCATCTTTACACAGGTGAGGATTACGTGCTAATTGACCGTCAATTTTCCATCCTAAATATTAAACTGACTTGTGCTAACAACGCGAGACTCCCTGTGTATATTGTTTGTGTCGGTGTGTTTGTCTGTCGATTTACATGTGTGTTGGTGTACATTTGTGCATCGATGTGTTTGTACCTTACTGTGAAGATAATATTTATTATCACATTTTGTCCACACAATGATAGTACTAATTATATGTGTATTTTTATATGTAACTTTGGTGTGCGTCAAACTGGAAGCACCGGATATTAGCTTAACTCTGCGGTGAGCTCACGTCACTCTAGTTTAACATGGCCTCGAGCTGACAACACAAAATATTTTCGAAATATGTAAAGGAGGCGTCGTGCGTCACAGTCTCCCGTGATGAGAGAGCCGGAGGGAGGAGCCGGGGTGATGAACCTGCTCCTCCAGGCATATCGCTGCCACATCATGAACTGTCACCATAAATTTAGAGCTTCGATCGTCTTGTGATAGAGGAGAGATTTATCTGCTGTCTCCCAGTGCACGGCCTTGCCTTCCTCGTCCTCCCTCTGTCCTGCTAGTGTGTGTGTGTGAGAGGGAGGGAGGTTAGGCCTTTCGGATGTGCTGAGGGAAAACGGCCGCCATCAATTATTAACACTATGGCGTCCTACTATAAGTACTGAATTTACCTGTGACGTTGCACTGTCAAGTTGTGCTGTGCTGTGCTGTGCTGTGTTATCAAAGGTTTAAATCCCCCGGTCTGGGCGTTAGTCAGCTCCGTGAACACCTTCCATGATTGACTGAAATAATTTTTCTTTCACGCCCCCCTGGCCCCCTCACACCGCTGTCTCGTCAGTGCACCCTCGACCCGCACCCCCCCCCTTACAGCAAACTCCACACTATCACAGTTTATCATCAGTTCTTGGTCTACTTTGTTATTTTTTATAACTTAGAGAAAATAGAAAAATACGAATAAATGACGTCAGCATTAAACAGCCTGCAATCTGTATTTCTAAATTGATTATTGTCCATCTCCCAACACTCTATATCAATCAACTTAATATTAAATAAGTCACTGCCACTACTGCTTATATATAGGTAAGATCGGAGTCTCAGTATACCATTGATATTATTTTAGATGTAATTTTTTTTTTTTATTATTTTCACTAAAGATGTTGGGAAAAGCCAGAGTATAGTTTGTTGGACTGGCAGCCACGGTGAGCGGACGTTTGGGCCACGGTTAGGTTAGGTTGGGTAAGAGCCATGGTTAAGGTAGGTTAGAGTCATGGTTAGGTTAGGCTAGGGGTCATGGTTAGGTTAGGCTAGGGGTCATGGTTAGGTTAGGCTAGGTTCTAACCACCCTGGCCCCAAACCAAACGTCCTACATCCGGCAGCCACACAAGCTAGTCAGTAGTAGTAAGCCTCTCCTGGCGTATCGAGGACAGTGTTTACAGGGTGTGTCAGTATAGTCTTAAGCCTCGTACACATTCTTTCATTTATTGACGTCTTCTAGTTTTTCCCTCATTATCTTTTCCTCCACTTCCTCCTTCTCTGTTCTTCTTCTGGTTTCTTTGTTCTCATCTTTCTTCTTTCGTCTTCATTCTCCATAATCTTCCCCCTCCTTCTTCTCCTTCCCCGTGCTCTCGTATTCGTCCTCTTCCTCCTCATTTTTTGCTCTCCTCCTCCTTCTTCTTCTTCTTCTTCTTCTTCTTCTTCTTCTTCTTCTTCTTCTTCTTCTTTACCCTTCTTTTCTTCTTACCTCGCTCTTCCCCCAGCCTCCTCCGCCTCTCACTGCCTCTGAGGATCAGGTCGGTGACACATTAATGTAGCGACGTCACCTGTATCTCTGTACCTCGTGTTGACAGGTGTCCGCCTCCATAAGGGGAGAGAGGGGTGCAGAGGGGAGAGAAGGATGGTGAGGGGAGGTGTGCTGGTGGGTGAGAGGGATGGTGAAGACAGAGAGGGATGGTGAGGGGAGAGGGGTGGTAAGGGAGAGAGGGATGTTGAGAGGAGAAAGGTGTGGTGAGGGGAGATAAGGGTGGTGGGGGAGAAATGGGTGGTAAGGGGTGAGAGGAGAGAGGAAAGGTGAGGGGAAAGGCGGGTGGTGGGGGGGGGGTGAGGGATGGTGAGGAGAGGAAGTGTGGTGAGGGAAAGAGGGGCGCTGAGGGGAGAGAGGTACGGAGGGTAAGAGGTGAAGGGAAGGAACAGGTTTGGTGTTTGGGGATGGGAAGATGTAGTTTGATGAAAGGAAAGGGAGAAGAAGGGAGAGAAGGCGGAGGAGGAGATGTAGAGAAAGGAAAGGGGTAAGTGAGGGAGTATATAGGATGTGGCAGACAACACAAGAGAGAGGGAAGGTAACACGGTAGATTAGGGAGAGGTGGTTTATCTCTCTACGAACCTCTGTCCTGCGTGGCAGTGAACAGTGACATTACCCATATGACTCTGACCTCTACAGTATACATTTATAGCTGTTAATGAATATGATGTATTTCTTTGTGTATGAACCTCTGTCCTGCGTGGCAGTGAACAGTGACATTACCCATATGACTCTGACCTCTACAGTATACATTTATAGCTGTTAATGAATATGATGTATTTCTTTGTGTATGAACCTCGGTCCTGCGTGGCAGTGAGAAGTGATACCACCCTCAGTGTCAAGACCTGACTGAATTACTCAGAATAGGCAAACTGTACTACAAGCTCTGCCAATAAATTTGTTAAACTAACTAAACTCTCTCTCTCTCTCTCTCTCTCTCTCTCTCTCTCTCTCTCTCTCTCTCTCTCTCTCTCTCTCTCCATAATACCTATAAACATCTTCATAAATCCCGTTTAATTCGAGTATAAACAGAAAATATTATATATACCTCGTTTACCAAAATCAGTTATAAACAAAAGCAAGACTCAGTGAAGGGATTAAGAAACATCCCAACAACATGATCTAGCTGACCTGGGCCTCCTCCTCCCCCTCCCTCCCCCCCTTCCCCCTTTCCATGAATTCGTTTGGTGTTGAGTTGAGGGTGTTAGGGTCGCTTGTACTCCGTGACCCCCCCACCTACCGTCGCCAACCAGTCAGGATCGATAAATAGGGAGACAGCGCGTAGGAGTAGGTCATTGTCTGTACAGGAGACGCTAGGATTTGGATTCGGTGTTTGTATAAGTCAGATGATATAACACAACACACACACACACACAGCTAACAGAATCAGCATGGTGCCATCTTTAAACCCCCTAAACTGGTTGTTAACTGTATCCCGAGGTAAACACTAAATTACCTTACGTCACCTGTGAGGTAATTGGCCGCCATGAAGTATAAAGTTTACGTTGCAGGTGTTACTTGTGACTCATAAGTATGCTAATGTCTCACTAATGGAGTTTTGATCGAATGAAACTTTGCCTCATCCCTGACAAATATGGTACTTGGTAATTTTATAATGCTAAGTTAGTCTCTCTCTCTCTCTCTCTCTCTCTCTCTCTCTCTCTCTCTCTGTAACTTTATTCAATGACAAAGTTTTTCGCATTATGACTGTGATTTAACTTAAACTGTTATACTTAAAATAATTAGTTAAACACACACACACACACACACACACACACACACACACACACTTTTATTGTGAAGTATTTATTAAACCCCACAAGAGGGCCGCCATAATAAGCGTGTAAAAGTTTTAAAGTTTCACATTCATCTTAGGTTACTTGAGACTATTTATAGTGAGGCAAATTAACCTTAAGGTCAATTACTGTAAAATTCTTGGATAGTTGAGAAAAATAAGTTGTATGACCATCCTCGAAGTGTACTTTGTGTTAGTCTCATAAGCCGTCCGTACTGCCAAGGACTGTCCGTGCGGGCGGCCCAACTCACCGTCCTTATCTCCACTCTTAAGATGCTTCTGTTAACGAGTTGTAAACAAACTTTCTCGTATTAACTTTATTGTGTCACAATTGTGTATATTATTTATTTTCTTGGAAATTATTCAGCTTCTTCAAGTAAGACGCATTGTCTGTTCTCGGCTGCTTAATGTGGAGGAGCTCAGGTTTGTACCCCAGCAGCGTGTAGTGTCGCCCCCCGCCCCTCCCCCCACCCTTCACACACACACACACACACACACACACACACATACTAACACTTTATGGTCGTAAGCCCGTCGACCCGTTATAAGCAGTGTGGACACAACACACTGTACATAAGACCTTTTTTTTCTAGGTACACAAGGAGGCAGCAGCACTACACTCGATCACCATCACCTCCCGAGCTGAACAATAAGGTATGTGCTATTGAGTCTCCTTACACCACTGATTATGATATTACGTAAGATTAGATACAGTGGGGTCGTTGGGTCAGAGGTCAAGGTCATTGTTGCCAAGAATAAACTTTTTTGGGGTTTCCGGACGAAAACTTTTAGTTTCCATGGACCAGGGAGCATAATATCTTTGAAGTACTGAGGAGAGAAAGTTACCTATTGATGTTAATGGTATCTGGGTCAAAGGTCAAGGTCATTGTTCCGGGGATGATGGAAACATGTTGTACACTATATAGTTGTAATAATTTTTACCGATACGCCGATTAAATGCTTTTTCTTTCAACAAATTTTCACGACTTGGGGGAGGGGGAAATATTCTTATTTATAAAACTCAATGTTATTAGTGAAGGGATGAGACGTGTTCTTGTTGAGAGTGTGTACGTAAGAGTGTAGTTTCCTGGACAACTCTTTTACAACGTTCATGTTAATCTTTGATGGGGACCTTGTTGGTATCTTTTTGTCAGCGATAGTTATGAAGACAACAGCTAATAATGGTAGTGGGGATGATAAATGAATGAAAGTGTTAATTTTTATTGAGAGTTCTCACGATAAGAGGAAGATTAGCGAGAAGAACAACAATGCGCATCACTTAATTTAATCTGTGATGTGTATCTTGTTGGCGCCTCTTGTAAGTGATTATTAGGAAGACGGGGAGATATATGTTAGTAAGGAGAATACAATAAATATCTGTATTTTTCTCTGCAGTTCCCCCGATAAAAGAAAAAAATTTCAGAGTAAAACAGTAGTGTAGATGTTACTCTTGTTTTGATTTCTGGCGTGAATATTGTTATTGTTTTCATACATAATTGTTATGCTGGTTCGGGGGTAATGTGGCAATAGAAATAATAGCCTATTGAAAACTCTTATTTCCACCAGATGTTAAGCTCATAACAACAAAATACACCAGAAAAACATTGATATACTTCAAAACATTTATTTTAATCTTTCACGTGAATCTTTTTTTGATACATTTTTTTTTATAAACTGCTTTTATGAAGGCGAGGAATAATGTTGTAGTGAAGAGAACGTTAAAACTTTCTTGGTTATTTTCACCCGGGAGTTAACCTCGGTGAGATGGGTACAATATCTCTGGGAGGTAAAAACAGACTCTGTAATACACTTGTTTACGTGAGTGAGGTGAATCTCTCGTTGTTTATAAAGGATTGTTGTGAAGAGTGGCAATAACACGATAACGGGAACAGTGTGGTAATAAAATCTCCTCTTATTTTGCCGGAAGTTGCTGTGAGAAGAGTATAAAATGGAAGGTTGAAAAAAAACACCAAAACAAGATTATTATACTCGTCGTCTTAATTTTATCATAGGTCGTGTTGTACTGGTGACTGTTGTGAGTACTGCTGGTGTTGTGGTGAGTTGTGGTGGTGATAGTGTTATGGTAAGGTGTGGTAGTGGTGATGATGTTATAGTGAGTTGTAGTGGTGATGTTTATGGTAAGGTGTGGTAGTAGTGATGATGTTATGGTGAGTTGTAGTGGTGATGTTTATGGTAAGGTGTGGTAGTGGTGATGATGTTATGGTGAGTTGTAGTGGTGATGTTTATGGTAAGGTGTGGTAGTGGTGATGATGTTATGGTGAGTTGTAGTGGTGATGTTTATGGTAAGGTGTGGTAGTGGTGATGATGTTATAGTGAGTTATAGTGGTGATGTTTGTGGTAAGTTGTGGTGGTGATGTTATGGTAAGTTGTGGTGGTGATGTTATGGTGAGATATTGTGGTCTCGTTTAGGTGGGTTGTGGTGGTTATATTTTGATACGGAGAGTGCTGATGGTGGTATGGTGACAGTTGTGATGGTAATACTATGGTGATTAGAGGTAAACATAATGGTGAAACAATCTTTAAATTATAATAAGAGTCAATATCCCGCCAAGTAAACATTACCTATGTTACCTGTTGTTCTCAATGATATGTTTACGTCACTCAGGTGAGTCTTGGGTCTGGAGGTGTGTTACCAAGACTAAGAATAATGTTACACTGGGAATATATATTTACTCGTAAGATTTATTATTTGTATGGGAGTAATGTAACTTTTTTATTTTGCTGAGAGTAACAAATTGTCATTATATATATGCTGGGAGTAATAAAAATTTTCATTATATATGCTGGGAGTAGCACAGATCATTATACTGTATATGCTGGCAGTAACACAAACTCATTATATATGCTGGGAGTAACACAGATCATTATATATGCTGGGAGTAACACTTATCATTATACTGTATATGCTCGCAGTAACTCAGATCATTATATATGCAGGGTGACACATAAATTGTCTTTTACAGGAAGTGCCTTTGAAAAGAACCAAAGTCCCTGGAAACACAGCGTTGTAATTCACTTGTATATAACTGTAAGGTGAAGGATGAAGTTGTCTTTTTACGTAATGAAAACTGGGGGAATAACAGAGGTTGAGTACAGAGTAAAATAACACGAGTTCTCTAACACTGAGGGAAATAGAAACATCTTTTATTTATTTTTGGTAGAGATTGAGTATTTTTTTTTCTTTTTGTGTGAGTGATAAAAATTTGGTCTTTATTTGTACTGCTTTTATTTACCTGGGATATTTTTTTTCTCAGTAAAGTCTTTAAACAGGTAAAATATCGTCGTCCTAAGATACAAAATGGTATTATATTGGTTTATAATTTATATCTATGAGGTTGTTATTGGTAGGGGTGGTAGGGATGGTGATAGTGGTGGTGGAGGTGGTAATAGTGGTGGTGGTGGTGGTGGTAATGGAGGTGATTGTGGTTTAGGTGGTGGTAGTGGTGGTGGTGGTGGTGGTGTTTACATTGGAGGTGAATGAACCATACTACCGATCGATTGAGACACACACACACACACACACACACACACACACACACACACACACAGCATCAAAGAGAGGTATAAAACACGGTGATCCCAGTGGCGGGTCTTTGATCATATTAAGAGTCGAGGTTCCAGTTTTATCCAGGGAGGAAAATATGAGAAGACGGGACGAACAAAAATACTCCTTCCTCCTACATTTTCTTCCTGGGGTGATGGAGGACAGGGGAGTGAGGGAGGACAGGGTGGTGAGGGAGGACAGGGTGGTGAGGGAGGGAGGACAGGGGGGTGAGGGAGGGAGGACAGGGGGAGGAGGGGAAGAGGGAGGGCTGGAGAAGGTGAGGGGAGGAGGGTAGGACAAGGGGAGGGAAGGGATGGGGAGGAAAAAATGGGAGAAAAGAAGGTAGAAGGGGAGGAAACGAAGGGAGGACAGGAGAAGGGGAGGGTTATAGAGTTAGACTAAAGGAGGGAAGGGTAGGAGATGTGAAGGGTAGTTGGGTGAGGTGGGAAGGGAGGAGGAAAGGAGGGGAGGGGAGAGAAGGGAAGGAATAGGAAAGAGGAATTAAGATTGGAATGGGGAGGGAGATGGGATGGTAAGGAATGAATAATAAAGGAAGGGAAGATGAGGAACAGACAGGATACAAAAGGGGGAAATGTTGACTAAATGTAATGAGAGAGAGAGAGAGAGAGAGAGAGAGAGATCCCACGCCCTACCAGTACATAATTACAGTGTATCTGATAAATAATGGTAATATAATGCAAGTTGATGCTGACGGTCGTATTATGAGACACACCAAAACTCTCTCTCTCTCTCTCTCTCTCTCTCTCTCTCTCTCTCTCTCTCTCTCTCTCTCTCTCAGCTACGTATTTTTATGTAGCTCTAAAATACGTAATACGATTGGTGGTGTTTTTGAAGATTATACCCCCCCCCCCCTCTACCCCTGTCCCCCCCCCCCGCAAAAAAAAAAAAATATATATATATGTAAAAAAAATGATAAATGTGTCCTGATATCACTGGAGTTTTGCCCTGTGTGTGTTTTTTTTTATAGTTACAAAACGTAATACCAAGTTTGAAAAATAATAAAATAGTTTTTTTTTTATAGGAATTTGATCCAGATATTTAACACAACATAATTTTTTAGTAGTTTTATAGAGAAAATATAATTCTTTCTTTGATTTGTTTTGATATGTTTGTTTAGTTTTGTTTTGTCTAGAGGAGGCTGTCACGTGGGTGGGCCTGATGTCACATATAACGCAGGTTGGGTTAGGATAGACTGGAGTACATGAGCTAGTCAGGTTATAACAACAAGCAGGTGGTGGTGTGGTTATACTGTCTCCCACTACAGGTACAGCCAGCCAGCCAGTGTTCCTTCAATGGGGATTCGAAACCGGGACCAACAGACTACAAACCCAGTACGATAATTTATAGGACAATAAATTTTTCTCCTTGCTGTTAAATATGGAATGTTTTTTTTGTTTGTTTTTATGTAATAATAATGAACCTTTATCAGCGGCTAATGCAAGCAATGGTGTGGGTGGGGTGGGGAAATGTGTACTAGGATTATATAAAGTGAAATTAAGTAAATCAGGAATAAGTAAAACAAAATTATATACTTCATCATATTCATGTTGTGGTGTGATCATTCTCTCATTAGTGTTCTTGATTCCCATCCGGATTCATAACAGATTTCACCCAACAGTTCGTGATCCTAAACTCGAACTTCACGTTTTAGGTATTGTGGGATTTTACTTTTGTGTGTACTGTCCATAATAGTGAGATCGTGTGTTCATATTTCTAACTCAAAAGTCAGAGAGTATCCAGGAACAAGAGAACAGGTACAGGTTTAGTTAAAAGATGGAAGCTTATAATTTATATTTAGTAACAGAAACGTGAGAAGATATAAAGCACAGGTGGACAGGTCCTTCATTAGAGGAGGTGTGAGTGACCTCTGCCTCTTTTAACCTGTTTATATTTCCTTATATAGAATTTTCTGGCCAGGAAAGACACTGGGCTTCCTACCTCGGTGAATCTCGATCCATATCTTAGCATATTACACACACTATAATAAAGAAAAAATATCTAGGTGTTTTTATTGGATGAACGTGAGCAAAACTTCAAACCATCCACCACCTGCTGCCTCCGATGCGTGTGGTCAGGGTGTCACAGAGAGCCAGCAAGTACTATGTGAACCAAACCAAAAAGCCTTGGACATTAAACAACGATCCAGAAAGCTTGAGAATGAGGCGGCATAAACTCAAAATAGAAACTTGGAATGGGAGGACATTATATGAAGGTAAAAAAAAAAAAATAGTATGCAAATGTATGCTGGAACACGAAAAGGTTACTGAGGGTCGTTTTAGGATTATGTGAAGTAAGATGGACGGGCTTAAATAGGATTAGTGGAGGAGAATGTCACTTTATATGTTAAGATGGTGAAGATCATGAGATTGTTGTAGATATTTTTAAGTTTAGTGAGGGAGAAAGATTACTGTAGGTATTTTTAAGTTCGGTGAGAAAGAAACATTACTAAGACACAACAATATATGATCAGTACTGTTTTATGGTTCAGAAACTTAGACACTTACAGTAAACACCAGAAGGCGGTGAATGAAAAACAAATTAAGAAGTATTAAGGCTGGTTAGAAATAGGAGAGAAATACTGGAAATGTATTGAAAATTGAGTGAACACTAATGAAGGAAGTACTAAGACTAGAACATATAAAGTAGTTGACATGGTGGTCCCTAAACGTCCCCAGAATCAGGTCATCCACGCCTCGTAATGGCAGCATGGACATTGACCTCAGTGGTGGCAGGTCACAGGTGTGTCGAGATACAGCAACTGTGGTGTGACACACACACACACACACACACACACACACACATATATATTCAGATTTGCCCCGCGAGGGGGCTAGTTTATTGGGCACTCCCTTGCATCCTGTGCAAGACGAGGCGCAAAAGCGTTTACAGCGCCCAACAAGAAAGCATGCAGAGTTCATGCTTGCCGAGAGAGAGAGAGAAAGAGAGCTGTCCTTGATACCTTGGGTTCGACTCTCCATCTGTGTAGTAAGTAGTGTTACGTAAGGTTGAGCCTGAGCTGGGTGAGAGGCGCGGACCTTGGCCTTGTGGCTGACTTAATTCTCCAGCTGTCGGACCGGTGTCCCGCCTCCACCACCACCACCTCAGTCATTCTTAGGAGTGCCAACTTCTCCACGGGGATGTTGACGTTATGATCTTATTGTTGTTCTTCAATAACTAAGGTTAGGACATTAGTATTACACTAGGCCATGAAGAATTATAAATTATGAGAGATAGAACTGTGTGGGTGAGGCTATTGGTGACTGGTGGTGTGTAGTGCGACACACACTTAAGTGATGGCGCTGGGACAAGACACTGACCCTCTATTGGCAGTATGCCAACTGAGTAGTACAGTGCGTTGTAAACTCGTAAAACATACACCTTACGAAAACGTTATATAATTCCTATGATTGTATTATACATTTATTGATGTAACCAATAAATACACAGTACAACGACCATGAAGAACAGTACTATAGATATGTACGGTTGCCTCCATTTATATCGGGCACAGTGGCTGGCGTGTTTTGTGAGATGTGGCTCCACTGTTTGTTTACATAGTAGTAAAACTAGCAGAATGGGCAGAACTACCCTCGTTATCTATCTGCGAATACGCGCATTTCAATGATGGTTATAGTTTTAATATACTCTTAGCTTACCAAGTAGAACGTCATTGGCTCCTAACTGTTATCGTGGGCGGTGGTGCCACATCTCACAAAACACTCCAGCCACTGTACCCGTTATAAATGGTGGCAGCTGTATAACACGGGTGTAACATGTGGGTACAGCACGTGAAGCAAGTTTACAAGTGTACACAATATACAGTCACTTCCCACTTCCCAGGCGTCACAAAATGTACGCGTGTTGTTGACACCCGTTGTTATGGTGGACGACGGCGCCCTTGACGTGCACAGCGGAACTATCCCACCTATTGTTCGCATATACAGCCATGGTAGGCACCGAGAACAGGTAGTAGAATCTTGTAAAGTTGGGTTTCTAAATACATACCTTGCGGTAAAGCACCAGTTTAAGAACACTGGTAGGTAGGTGTTAGTGTTGACAGTGTTGTTACCACACACACACACACACACACACATACACCTGAAGAAACACATGGACACAGTGCTAACACCTGCAGTACCTGTATTAAATTACGTTATGTCGAGTTTTGTCCAAATATCTGGACCAAGTACACGGACACAGCTCCATCATGAAAATACTAAAGAGGACAAATTCTACCAGCCCAAGTATTTTATTGTCTTAATATTCTATTATGTCTGGTTAGGTTAGGTTAAGATGGTGGCGGCTCTGTGTGTAATGTGGTATGGTGTGGTGTGGTGTAATGTGTAGTAGTAGTATGGTGGTGTGATGTATAATTTACCATGCTGCAGTGGTGTGATGTGGTGTTGTAGTATACTGTATAGTGTAGTATCCATTAGTGTGGTGGTATAGTGTTTTTGGCGTGGTGTGATAGTGTTGTGATGTAGTGTTTTGGCATAGTGTGATGTGGCGTGCTGTAGTGTGGCGTAGTGGCATGGCTTGGTGTATGTGGTGGTGTGGTGTGTAGTGGAGTGCTGTGTGGTGGCGTGGTGTGTGGTGGAGTAGTGTGTGTGGTGTGTGGTGGTGGAACAAGCAAGTTGGTGCACACTGCCGCCGTCGCCTGCAGGTCCGGGTGCCCCCCCCCCCTCCCGATACTGTGTGAAAAAATAACACGCATCGATTCCCAGCGTTCGCATAGTGCGGGTCCCGTGGGGGAAGAGGGGAGGAGGGGTGGAAGAGGAGGAGGAGGAGGAGGCGAAGGGAGGTTAGATGGAGGGGGAGTGAGAGGAGGGGGGAGAGTAATCCTTTACATCCAACGATCTTTTACCCACACGCATGTAGGCGGGATCTCCCTGCTCTCCTACACGGCCGTCTCTCACGCATTTGGCTGGGATCACACGCACTGTCCAGGAAAATATCACCAGTGTCGTGTACCTGACGCACTGTGTTTAGTGCTCTCATGACTGTGTACTCTCTCTCTCTCTCTCTCTCTCTCTCTCTCTCTCTCTCTCTCTCTCTCTCTCTCTCTCTCTCACGTATTTTGCCTTCCTCGAACTGTTTTTATTTTCGTCACTGGCTGTGTTTTCATCCTTTCATCTTTCATCCAAAGAAAACTTACGCTTATTCTCAGACGGATGTTTTTTTATTCGTCAGTCTCTCTTATCTCACACATTTACTTTCCACCAATCATCTGAGTTTCATGTTTGACACACCTCACCTAACGCACCTTCTTGTCTGACGCACCTTCCCTCGTGACGCACCCCATCTTCCTTCCCGACGCATTCTTCATTATATTCCCTTGATGAGGGCTCAGGTATATTACTCACCTGTCTCTTCTCACGTGTGTTGTGTCTCACGTAAGGAGAGTGTGTACACCTCACGCAGGGTCCAGTCTCACGTTTACCCCACGGGAACACTTTCACTGCAGGGCCTTACGTTCTCACGCTTTCCCGGCCGAGGCCCTTGGTCCGTGTGTGTGTGTGTGTGTGTGTGTGTAGAGCTACGATCCACAATGATCTGATTCACGAGGCTTTGGTCACAAAAGGCATGAATTAATTTTGGTCTTCAAATCTCTGACACACAGATCTCAAGTCCATAACACCTTTGGGACTCGAGGCGATGTACCACGAACAGTTTGTCCTCACACCTTGGGTATACAAAATTCTCAACTCCACAAAGGTGTCAAACACGAACCATTGAACCTTGAAGTTGTAGTTCATGAATATGTCAAACACGAAGCATTGACCCTTTTGAACTCGTGGATCACGGACGTCTCGGGCACAAACCAACTGGCTCACGATGCCCCAAGACCAGGTGGGGGGGGGGGGGGGGGGAGCTCTGAACCAAGAACCACGGAAGTAGAGGAAGTCCTGGGCGATGTTCGTGGTTCTTAGCCGTATACACAACACCAGGTTCAGGTACAGGTGCTGATGTTGAGAAGTGCAAGTGCTTAATGATGTTTGAATCTCGTAGCCCCCTGTTTTTACACACACACACACACACACGCACGCACACACACACACACACACACACACACACACACACACACATACATATACACGCATGCTCTCTCTCTCTCAAAACATTATTACCCTCGGCTTTAAAAAAAACTCACTTTAACCTCGAAAAAGATAAAACATTCCACCAACGTCTCTCAGAGAGAAGAGAAGAGAGAGAGAGAGAGAGAGAGAGAGAGAGAGAGAGAGAGACCCGATAAACATAGGCTAGTGAAGGCACTTCCTCAATCTTACAACAGCATAAGTCATGTGGATCAAGATGGTCCATGACGATGTTGACTCGCAAGGGGAATATCGCCTTTGTTGTCGTTTTCCTCCATAATGTCTTGCCCCCCTCTCCCCTCTCACTCCCTCACCCCCCCCACCCCTTCACCACCCCCACCCCCTCCCCCCCCCCTGCCCCCCCCCTTACCGCGTCTGTGTATAACATGTTCACACACGTCAAGATTCTTAAAGTCGCTCTTGACTTCCCCAGGAATTTTAATATTCTCTTCTTCTCCTTTTCTTTTTTTTTTCTTTCTGTCTTTAGCAAATGTTGTGTGAGTTTGTAAACATAGTCAAGAAGTCGTCTCAAGTTTTTGTTTACTGCTCAGTCATCTCGTGGAGGGGGAGAGGAGGGGTTACTTTTTTTTTATCATTATTACTTTTTTTTTTTTACTGTTATATTATTTTTATTTTATTTATTTTTTTTATGATAGGATTTTATTTAGTGTTTCCAATGAGAGGAGAGGATTGTGTGTTGCTTTGTCCGTAAATCCGTCCATAGTCCGTCCGACCATCTGTCCGTCCATACGTCCGTCCGTCCATCTGTCCGTCCATACGTCCGTCCGTCCATCTGTCCGTCCATACGTCCGTCTGCCCCAATTCTTTATATACACAGTCTGGTGAAGGAGTGACTGGCTAGTGACCAAACAAACACACGTTATTGTTAATGTTTTTGTTATTTTTTTATGCCTTGGGTGAGCATTGGGGGGTAGGGGGTTATATTGATTTTTGTCTGTCTTTCCTACTTCCATCCGATCGTCCAATTGTATATTCTGTATTTTCGTGCATTCAGTCTAAGTGTCTGTCTGTCATGAGTGTAAATATCTGTCATGAATATCCGTAACTGAGTGTCCGTATCTGAGTGTCTGTATCTGAGTGTCTGTATCTGAGTGTCCGTATCTGAGTGTCCGTATCTGAGTGTCCGTATCTGAGTGTCCTTATCTGAGTGTCCGTATCTGAGTGTCCGTATCTGAGTGTCCGTAACTGTCCTGAGTGTCCTTCAACTTTTCCTCGTTCGTAGTACAACTTTTATACTTGATCAGTATTGCCATTTTGAGGACCCCCCCCCCCCCCCGAGTCACTGTACAATACAACCACTACACAAAATATACCCATCATCAGGTCTTTTGTGTCAAAGGTCAAGAGGTCAATATTATGGTTAGGTTAGGTTAGGTTAGGATAAAGAGGGTCAAAGTTATAATAGCCCAAAGGTATGTTACGTGTCGCAGGTTCAGTGTATCATTTACGTGTAACTACAGGTGAAGGTGGGATCAATTAACGTCACATCAGGTACAGGTGAAGGTGGGATTAATTACCGTCACATCAGGTACAGGTGAAGGTGGGATCAATTACCGTCACATCAGGTACAGGTGAAGGTGGGATCAATTACCGTCACATCAGGTACACGTAAAGGTGGGATCAATTACCGTCACATCAGATACACGTAAAGGTGGGATTAATTACCATAACTACAGGTAAAGGTGAAGGACATTCGAGTACACCATCTCAAAACGAGTCAATCAACACAGTCCCTCTCAGTCTTATTTGCACTACCACTTGTGAATCAAACGCCAGGTATGTGTGAGAGGTTGATGGATGGTCTAATGAGGTTAATAAGGGTGTATCTTCTCTGTGGTTAAGTATGGGTGGTGTATGGGAGGTGGACCAGGGGTGGTTGTTGTTTGTGTCAGGTAGTTGGCCATCGTGTTTACCTGGAGACTATTCAGAGATGACTGTTGAGGTGTGGACGAGATCTATCTATCTATTTTCATTTCACATGTAATCTTTTATCTACTGTCTGTATGCAATTTTCTTTTTATAAGTCAATAAAAAATTAAACCTGTGTGTGTGTGTGTGTGTGTGTGTGTGTAGAAAGTGACAGCGAATGACCAACAGCAAGACAATAGGTGGATACACACACACACACACACACACACACACTGTCTACCACCTCCTCACCTTACACCTACCTGGTTAATTAGTCATTCTTGTTAATCAGCCACAGTAATTGATGACACTTAACACCAATTCACTGTGTAATTATCCATATAGGTTATTATTATCAAGGAGAATATAATTTAGATGAAAGTTATTAAAAAAAATGGGATTATAAATACTAAGTTCAGGTTTTTATAAGACTTGATGATGATGATGTGGGGTAATGGTGTCTGTACTGAACGATGATGTCAAGTCTGTGTGTCTGTACTGAACGATGAGGTCAAGTCTGTGTGTCTGTACTGAACGATGATGTCAAGTCTGTGTGTCTGTACTGAACGATGATGTCAAGTCTGTGTGTCTGTGCTGAACGATGATGTCAAGTCTGTTTGTCTGTACTGAACGATGATGTCAAGTCTGTGTGTCTGTACTGAACGATGATGTCAAGTCTGTTTGTCTGTACTGAACGATGATGTCAAGTCTGTTTGTCTGTACTGAACGATGATGTCAAGTCTGTGTGTCTGTACTGAACGATGATGTCAAGTCTGTTTGTCTGTACTGAACGATGATGTCAAGTCTGTGTGTCTGTACTGAACGATGATGTCAAGTCTGTGTGTCTGTACTGAACGATGATGTCAAGTCTATGTGTCTGTACTGAACGATGATGTCAAGTCTGTGTGTCTGTACTGAAGCGGATGTGTCGGTGCGTCTGTTCAAAACTCTGTGTAATCCTCTGCAGATCTGTTCTGGGCCTGTCCAGTCGTCTCTCGTAGATCAGACACGATCCCCTTTCTTTTGAAGTGTGTGTGTGTGTGTGTGTGTAGTAGTAGCCAAGGTAGACACTGGTAAACAATATAAGCAGACAGCACCAAGTGGGCCATGACTTATATGAAAGATTTAACACCCCCCTCCCGCCCCCCTCCCCCCTCCCCTGCACCCCTTCCCCCCTCCCCTGCACCCCCTCCCCCCTCCCCCTTCCTTCCGCCCCACTTTGTGTGTCCTCGCAGTGAACAACAATTGGGGATTTTATGAACACTTTGTGAGGCTTTACCAGGTTGATCCACGGGTGAAGATTGACGCAGGGTGAACATCTGGCTGAAGGCAACGGTAACCAATTTGTGTTCTGTCAGTATAGGCTTAAGAAAGATTACCCCTAGTCTATTAATGTTACCTTTTTGGGGGGGCATATGTTTTTGTGCATATTTCATTACTTAGAGTTGTTTTGGCCAAGGTATCAGGTGTGTGTGTGTGTGTGTGTGTGTGTGTGTGTGTGTGTGTGTGTGTGTGTGTGTGTGCAGTATCTTTCTGTGAGCAATTTTTCGTTTGTTAGTGCAACTGGATGAACTTTTAACTAGGATCCGTCGTCTTCCGTCCTTTTGTCCGCTCGTCCGTTGTCCGTCCGTATAATATTCTTCCGACTTTTTAAAAACTGCTGACGTTACTTGGGTGAAACTGCAGAAATGTCCCTGTGATGACCGGTTTGTCGTAACTGTGTCGACCGTCAGCGTTTGTTGCCGCAGGTGGACTGAACATTAAGGCCTTCTGCTCTTCTTGCTTATTTTGGCTGTTATTCTCATCCCCTAACTCTGTGTGTGATGTGTACGTAACTGTGTTTGGTGTGTGTTTAACTGTGTGTGGTGTGTACGTAACAGTGTGTGGTGTGTACGTAACTGTGTGTGGTGTGTACGTAACTGTGTGTGATGTGTACGTAACAGTGTGTGGTTTGTACGTAACTGTCCGTGGTGTGTACGTAACTGTCCGTGATGTGTACGTAACTGTGTGTGTAGTCGGGTGTGTTGGTACAAGGAAGGGGAGAGCTGTGGTCAGGTTGACTAATTATAACAGGATACATCATTAAGGTTAGTTTTATTACCTACTAATCTGTGAGGCTGTGTCTGTCTGTCTGTCTGTCTGTCTGTCTTTAATGGGGATTAGCCCCCCCCCCCCCGGCACAAGTCATAAATAAATGCCAAAATGTAACACAGGTCAAGAGTGGAAAGCGCTGTATATTTTGTGTTGTGAAAGTAAGAGAAACAATTGAGACCCTGCAATTGTGTGTAAATGAGGCAGAAAGTCCGTCAGATCAGCAACCTGGGACTTGGGCACAATTTAAACACACACACACACACACACACACACACAGCAGGCTCCTCTACCGGCATCACACTAGGAAACATCAGCTGATTGATCGATAAACAGCCCGTGACGTCATTAATTCCTGGGCCATTCACTGATTTGTGGATAACCAGGTATAGCGGCCTCTGACGTCACGGGCGGCGCTGCTCATCAAGGAGGTATCTGTTACACGTGGAGGATGTTGAGGGGAGGGGGGGCGGGATGGAGGGAGGAAGAGGAAGGGGGGCTAGGTGGGTGGAGGGGCGAAGGTCTGGATGGGGGAGGGAGGAAGAGAAATAGAAGGAGGAAGAGAAATAGAAGGAGGAAAGAAGGAATGGGAGGGAGTATTTATCGACCGTTCACGACCAATAATTACCTAAAGGGTTGGCTAAAATATTATTTAAAAAATTTTACGAGAAAAAAGATACCACAGATATATGACTGGTTGAATTCTATTAAACTTTATATATTTACGGTACATTTATATGGTACTACATATTTATGGTAAATATATATACCGTACATATTTGCGGTACATATAACGTTGTATATATATATATATATGGTACATATTTACGATACATGTACGGGATATATATATATATATATTATCTTCCTTTATCCTGCGATCCAAATTTCCAGGAATATAGTGATATAGTAAATGATTATTTCCGTCCGACCGTCCGACCGTCCGTCCCTGACAGTAAATACATCCGCTGTATAGACAATCAAAGTCTTAATGGTGTGATTTCAGATATTGTTATGACAGGTGTGTTATGACAGGTGTGTGTGTGTGTGTGTGTGTGTGTGTGTGTGTGTGTGTGTGTGTGTGTGTGTGTTACGACTGGTGTGTTATGACAGGTATGCTATGACAGGTGTGCTATGACAGGTGTGTTATGTCAGGTATGCTATGACAGGTGTGTTACGAGAGGTGCGTTATGACAGGTGCGCTATGACAGGTGTGTTATGACAGGTATGCTATGACAGGTGCGCTATGACAGGTGTGCTATGACAGGTGTGTTATGACAGGTATGCTATGACAGGTGCGCTATGACAGGTGTGTTATGACAGGTATACTATGACAGATGTGCTATGACAGGTGTATTATGGCAGGTATGCTATGACAGGTGCGCTATAACAGGTGCGTTGTGACAGGTGTGTTACGAGAGGTACGCTATGACAGGTGTGTTACGAGAGGTGCGTTATGACAGGTGCGCTATGACAGGTATGTTATGACAGGTGCATTATGGCAGGTGTGTTGTGACAGGTGTGTTATGACAGGTGTATTATGACAGGTGTGTTGTGACAGGTGTGTTGTTATGACAGGTGTGTTGTGACAGGTGTGTTATGACAGCTACTGGCTAGGGATAGTGTGACGTTTTTCCTGACCTAGTTGTATATAGATTCATAGCCATTGTTGCTCTTTGCTCTAGTAAATATATAGAGCTCTAGTGAAAGTATAGAAAACTAGTAAAATAAAAGCTCTAGTAAAAGTATAGAAAGTTCCAGCGAAAGTATAGAAGAAAGTGCCGGAGTGTGGTGGACTACACGACAGAGGCGCCACTCGAGTTAATCTCCGTGTTTCATTATACAGTGTTTACAGATAGCTGGATGATGTGTTAATTTGTGGGGACAGTTAGCGACAGAGTGTGGGTGAGGGGGTGAGCAGGGGTGGTGGAGGGGTGAGATTAAGAGAAGGGGGGTTGGGGGGGGGGAGCAGGGGCAGGTGATAGGGGAATGGGGTGAGCGGAAAAGTCATAGAAAAAAAAATCGCAGAAAAAAGTTATAGTTCATGTAAATATATTAACAAGTAATAAAACCAAGGCATTTTAGGCTGTTAGTCTAGGTTGGTTTGGTTGGGTTAGGTTAGGTTAGGTTAGGTTAGGTTAGGTTAGGTTAGGGTAGGTTTGGTTGGGTTGAGTTGAGTTAGGATTTGAATGTTTTCTTTGGTTATTAAAAACAACTATCCGAAAGTAAAGATTTTTCAATATGTTGAAAAATGGAATCCTAACTAAACTGTGACTATCATCCTACAGTCTGGGAATGGACCGAGAGATTGTGATTATGAGAGAGAGAGAGAGAGAGAGAGAGAGAGAGAGAGAGAGAGAGAGAGAGAGAGTGTGTCTCTACGGGAAACATCTATCTCGGGGAAGTTTATCCACACCGGTGCCGACAGCTGACTGGGGGAAACCATTTTTCTTGTAGTTCTACTGCTGGCGTAGAGAACATCGGTCACGGGGCACGTTAGCCTTTCAGGTCATCACCTGCACAATACAGTACACCGGCAACAAGTGTCGGGGGTAACACCCAGGTTAAGAAACTGAAACCGTGGCGGGAAACACCTGTTGACTTACTGCATTTTTAGCTGCAAGAACAGATGTCATACGACGACTGAATACGACATTTGTCTTAATGCTGACCATCCTCCATGGCGACACCAGCTGTTATGGTAGAACACCTTATGCCATAGTAGCCACAGTTATCATCATAGGCAATAGCTGTGTCAGTGAGGTAACATTTCAGACATGTGTATTATGGCTTCTCCTCATTAAGATGACGGAGGTATCACAGCAACAGATGTTGCTCATGCCAACACGTGTAGTCGTATCTGTCGTAAGAAACACCAATCATGGACATGTGTCTCCCGCCCCGTCAGTATCGACAGATGTTAGTCTTCCTTACGTCAACCCCATATATATATATATATATATATTATATATATATATATATATATATATATATATATATATATATATATATATATATATATATATATATTTTATGAAAATCCACAATGAAAACGTGGATAAGATAAATCTTGATAAAATCACACGGGAAAATGGAAACAACGGAGTACCTTAGCTTTCGTCTTTATTCAAGACATCTTCAGATTATTGTGTGTTTGGGGGCCCAGCCTCTGAAGATGTCTTGAATAAAGACGAAAGCTGAGGTACTCCGTTGTTTCCATTTTCCCGTGTGATTTTATCAAGATATATATATATATATATATATATATATATATATATATATATATATATATATATGCAAGTAAATCACTGTAGGTGCGCGTGATCTAGGTATATGCTGATAACCACAAGGAAAGAAGAAAACACGAAGTTCCCAAGCGCTTTCGTGTAATTCACATCTTCAGGGGTGAGTACAGTGTGGTTATCAGCATATATATATATATATATATATTATATATATATATATATATATATATATATATATATATATATATATATATATATGGGGTTGAAATAAAAGGAAGACTAACAGCTGTCGATAATGACAGCAACATCTGTGGAGTGACGGTCGAACAGCTGTGCCAGAACAGGTGTGTGTGTGTGTGCGCGCGCAGTATGAGAGAGGGGAGAGCGGCCCACAGTACTTACAGCTAACAGATGTTTACACGTGTTGGTGACAGACCTAACTTGTCCTCATACCCTAAACCCACCTGCCTTACCAGGATGTGGTCTGTATTACCTTAAGTCTGATATAACCAAACCTTATCTCACTTCCAATAGCTCTAACCAAACCCACCCTGTTCTGATATAACCTAAACTAATTATCCCATCTTAACCAGGTCCATTCTAACCTAACCTAACCTAAAAAATCTGACCTAACCACACCTCATCTATCCCTACCCAAGAAGGTGTGTGGGGAGGTGGAGGGCTCGGGTGTGTGGGGAGGTGCAGGGCTCGGGTGTGTGGGGAGGTGCAGGGCTCGGGTGTGTGGGGAGGTGCAGGGCTCGGGTGTGTGGGGAGGTGGAGAGTGAAGGTGTGTGGGGGAAGGTGAGGTCCGTTGAATAAGGATCATGATAATAATAATAATAATAATAATAATAATAATATAATAATAATAATAATAATAATATAATAATAATAAAGTTTACTGTCATTAATCTGGGTACATAAACCATAGGATCTTAACGAGTACAAATTCCGAGACGATATAAAAATTCAATCGTGTGGGTGTATGTGTGTGTGTGTGCGAGCGCTCACCAAATATAAAGACACGGGTAAAATAATGCTGTTGAAAGTTGACAGTTTAGTCGAGTTAAGAAAGCAGTGACTTAGTTCAGGAGGTGCAGGTGAGCCAGCCCCCCTCCCTCCCCCTCCCCCTCTCTCACACCTCCCACACCCCTTACCTCGTGTTGTGTTGTATCTGTTAATGTTGTTATTAGTGTTGTTGATTATTGTTGTTGTTGTTAGAGACAAAGACAGCCGTCCCCCTTCACACCAGGACAACAGTTCACAACATTAGCCTCGTTAGTGATAATTGTTAATTCATCCAATTTATGTAATTAAGGCTTTTTATTTGCCTGGCTGTGGACTTGTTACACACTGTCGTAATTACATCACCCTGGTCCACCCCCCAGCTAGGCTACTCCAGCACGGGCAATCTTTCTACCCCGCACTGACAAAGTTAGACAAACTACACCTGGCGAACGTCTGCCCTACATGCGCCAGACGTACGTTCCCTCGCCCTCTGCCAACATGGGAACAAAGAACAAGATAAAGACTTATTGTCCATGGAGTACACTACTACTGAATGTTAACTTGTGTTGGCGAAGAATTATTAAATATTAACATTTGTTGACGGAGTATTACAGCAGCTGTTGAGAGAGTATTATTAACAGTATTCCTCCAACCTTATGCATAATTGTTAAGATAGTCGAGTAGCTTACAGCCTTACACAGATGGCAGTTATTATTATTGTCATTATTCTTTTGTGTTTTATACCTGGTCGTTAAGCCGCTTATGGTGGTAATAATTACTATTTTTCTGGTGCCCGAGTGAAGGATTTTATTAATAATAGTAATGACAGAAGTAATAATAATAATTATTTGCTACTACTACGACTACTAATAATAATAATATTCTTTGGTAAAATAAAGTAATAGTGGTAATGATAGTAATGTTAATAACAATAATAATAATACAATACTGTACTACTACTACTAAAAAAAGGATTACAATTAATTAAAACGTAATCCCTTCTCTTCCCTCAAGTCATCGCCGCCCCCTCATGGGTGGGCACCATGTACCCTCCCTCACTCCCTCCAGCGATGTAGGGTAAGGGTGGAAGGTGGCAGGTGAGGGTGGAAGGTGGTGGATGAGGGTGGAAGGTGTCGGTTGAGGGTGGAAGGTGGCGGTTGAGGGTGGAAGATGGCGAGTGAGTCAGAAAGCACGAGTATAAGACGGAATTACTTCCCCCCCCCCCCCCACGTGTCTTATTTGCCATTCCCTAGACACTGGTTTACAGGTACAGGTGTAGACAGACTAAAGAAAAATCTAGAAATTAAAGTCTCACAACAACAAACAACAACAACAACAACAACACCCCCACCGTAGAAAAAAAGGACACAGACACGTACATGACATCTCGTCAAATTGTTTTAATTAGGCGCGTCACGCCCACACCACCCCGGGCCCCACCACACACCCACACCACCCCGGGCCCCACCACACCCCCACACCACCCTGGGCCCCACCACACCCCCACACCACCCCGGGCCCCACCACACACCTACACCACCCCGGGCCCCACCACACCCCCACACCACCCTGGGCCCCCCACACCACCCCGGGCCCCACCACACCCCCACACGACGCTGGGCCCCACCACACCCCCACACCACCCTGGGCCCCACCACACCCCCACACCACCCCGGGCCCCATCACACCCCCACACCACCCTGGGCCCCACCACACCCCCACACCACCCCGGGCCCCACCACACACCTACACCACCCCGGGCCCCACCACACCCCCACACCCCCCTGGGCCCCCCACACCACCCCGGGCCCCACCACACCCCCACACGACGCTGGGCCCCCAAACACACAATACTCTAGATTTTAATTAGTTTAGCTAGTAATTTATTTTTCTGTTTTCCAAGTCCATTTATTTCTGAAGTCTAAAAAAGATTTTCGTCAATTTTTTTTATTATTATTTTTAATTTCACATATTGTTTGAATGACGTCATAGCCTGGTTAACTGGTAATCAGCGTGTGGCTCATTTCTGGATGACGTTAGAGAGTACCGCATATGTTTTCAGCCAATCAGCGCCAAATTCAGCTGTGGATGACGTCAAAGGCTGTTTCGCTTAGGTTTTCAGTTAATCAGCATCTAACTCAGCTGCTGATGACGTCAGAGGTTAATTAACATGTTCATCGGTAATTAGCTTCTGACTCATCTCTTGATGACGTCAGTAGGCGCCACACCTGATAGCCAACCAGTCAGTGGCGGCGACTGGGGTCGTTACACCTGATCTTCCATCATATTAAGTGATTCGTCTATAATCAACATGACTAAGAGGTTGTTGCCCTTGGTTATGCTGCTCACAACGAGTCTACTCACCTGTTGACGTCAGAGGCCGCTACACCTGGTCATTAATTAGTTAGGGAGGAGCCCTCCCAGCTGGCTGGGTGTTGGTCACCTGTCTCATGCCTCCAGCGTGTGTGTGTGCTTTAATATTCACCTCACCAGTAACTAACGGAGCTTAGTGTAGTTGCGGCACCAGCTTTGTGCCTACTGTTACATAAGCCAATTAGATCTGCTCCAACATGCTCCACTTAGGGGGACATACTTACCCTAAGAACGTTTTGAGAGTGAGCTGGGTGACTGACGTTCTTTGTTGTGGTGAAGGGGTGGCGCCCGCGACAGTGGTGTGAGGCCCTTGTTAAATAATTGACTTGTCTCCTCTTGTTGTGAGCATCTTCCTGGTACAGTACACACACACTAAATCCACTGGATATTTGGCACTGTCTGGCATCAAGTTTTGGGTTATAATGGTGATGGATTTATGTAAGTGGTGAACCATGTTTTTGTATTATATATTGTGTCAGAATAACAACAACACTGTGATACACTGAACACTGTGATACACTGAACACTGTGTTAAAGTCTCAGTCCTCCCTTACCTACCTGGCTCTCAAGTAGATGCCAATATTGCTAAAGGTGTCCAGGTAATTTGGCCCACACACACACACACACACACACACACACACACAGAAGTAAAAATATATTGCTGTCTCAGGTGGACGACTCAGGGAAGTGAACTACCTGAATTATGCTTGAGACTTTATCTTTACTGGATATACTCTCACATAGCGCCAGTTATGGGACAAAATTTGCTTACGGATACTTTGTGAATCCAAATCTCCGCGGGGACTCTACAAGATATTACAGTATGTCGTCTCTTATAAATGGTTAAAGATAGTGCGGCATACGAACCAATGAGAATCCAGTGAGATAGTGTGGCATACGAACCAATAAGAATCCAGTTTCCTGAAATAAACAATCCAGGAGAATCAGGGCTTTGGTGAGTGGTAACGCCGAGTAGTGAGTTAGATGGAACTACTGACCACAACTCGTTTCTTAAAGTTACGCATCCATATTTTTTTATCGCATTTTCTAACCAATGTCTGTGACTCTCAGGTAAGGCATGTGGGAAGTGTGTAATATGCATTCCATAAGGTGACTGACAGGCGTTGATGGTGTTAAATGAGCTTGAAGATGGTTACACACACACACACACACACACACACACACACACGCATTTTATCATACCCCGCTGCTTAAATGAGTGGCAATCAATTTCTTTCAAACGTCAACCATTTCCAGTTTAAATTTAGGTCATTTGGAAAGGTAGCGGCTTTGTTCTCTCTCTCTCTCTCTCTCTCTCTCTCTCTCTCTCACCAATATACATGGAAAATTATCTAGAAGGTGATGCTGTTTCCCTCCCGTTTTTTTTCTATGTATATACAGCACCATACATGATTATACATGGTGATGGCATTGATGTATGTGTGTGTGTGTGTGTGTGTGTGTGTGACAGGAGGGAGGAGGCAGATGTTAGCCCTAAGGGTGGGTTGTGTGGTGGGAGGGGAACACGGTGGCTGGACATGTGTAACAACAGGTAGGGGGGAGGACACGGGGACTCAGTGACCAGAGAGTCTGTTATTGTCTGGATTCTGAGGCCACTGTATGGGACGAGGCGAGATGGTGGTGGTATTATTATTATTATTATTATTATTAATCATTGGCCCCCAGGTCGTAGAAATGCAAAATATGCCGATCGGAAGTGGGAAGAATTACAATAGGTTTTGTGGCTGGAATGAGGGAACAGGTGACGACCATTGGAGAGTGAGGAAGAGGAATGTTGTGTTGTGGTGGATTCATAATAATAACAAATATTTAAAACAAGACAAAATATTTAATCAGTGTATCATAGCGTAATATACCAAACCGCGCAAGCTTATGGGGAGGTGCTAGTAAGGGAAAGACGCTCCCTGTGAGAATGTGAGAATAAACAATTTAGTGAGGCCTCTCTCTCTCTCTCTCTCTCTCTCTCTCTCTCTCTCTCTCTCTCTCTCTCTCTCACTATGATCACCAGGGTGTTAGTGCTTTTAGCCCTGATGACGTATCCATTAAAGTAAGTGCACCAGACTAACTACTCACTCCTCTGACAAGCGGCGGGACGTACCGGAGAAAAATTATCCCACTAACTCACCACAACAAGAAAAAAAAAATAAAATAATGCTTAACATCTGCGAGGACTTGAGACTGTACCGCTGGGCCAGACACACACACAGGTGGCTGGGCCCTCTTACTGTTGTGTTGCGTGTGTGTGTTTTTTACATGAGTCAAATTCTGTTGTAGAGGAAAAATAGAAAATTAAAATAGCTTCACTTACCAATAACTTGACCTGACCTGACCTGATCTAACCTAGCCTTATCCTAAACCTAACCTAACCAAACCTTGGCTCTGGTTCTCGCAATTTTACCTGGCAACACTTGGTGAAGTAAGGTTGTATGTAATGTTGATGGTGATTGGTGGAATCTTGTAGCAGCTGTGGTTGTAGTTAAGATGTCACTTCATTAATATAATTTCTTTATTATTTAAGTAAATATACGGACATTTAGAAGCTTCTCATGATCTTATATACCGATAAATGGTTTATTATTAAAAAAAATTACCTTTGGATTGT
Source organism: Homarus gammarus (assembly GCA_958450375.1). Taxonomy (NCBI): domain Eukaryota; kingdom Metazoa; phylum Arthropoda; class Malacostraca; order Decapoda; family Nephropidae; genus Homarus; species Homarus gammarus. Next base: position 2,278,311 of record CAUDMG010000769.1, on the reverse strand, counting down.
TTAATATTTATCCTGACAGTGACACAGCCGAAAATAGATCCACCAATCACCATCAACATTACATACAGCCTTACTTCACCAAGTGTTGCCAGGTAAAATTGCGAGAACCAGAGCCAAGGTAGGGTCGATGCATCTTTGGTTGACTGTACATAGTTAACCTACATGTATAAGATGTACGTAGTTAGCCTACACGTATAAGTATACATAGTTAACTTACACATATAGGTATACATAGTTAACCTACATGTATAGGTGTATATAGTTAATATACCTGTATAGGTGTACATAGTTAACCTACATGTATAGGTGTACATAGTTAACGTCACCACTGGGTTATGTACACCATTTGATCATGTGTGATGAGTACATTATCGGCCACAACACAGCGCTGTACCTAGATAATTCAGAGGCTTTTATTCTTGTCACTGTCCATTAGTGAACTGCGACTGAGGTTGAATTAGGTTACGTTACCTGGGATGGAGTTGTATAGCAATGGGTTCGTTTGGGTTCGTTTGGGTTTATACGGAATGAATTTGGTTAGATATTATTGTATTTTATTTTGTTAGAATAATTTAATTTAGTGTGGATATTGGTTAGAATGGAATAAATTAAAATGGGTTTGGTTTGGTTATGTTAAAATGGGTTTGATATTAGGTTAGGTTAAATGGGTTTGGCTTAAGTTAAGTTGGGTTAAAATGGGTTTTGTTTTGTTTGTTTAAGTTAAAATGAGTTTGATTAGTCTGTTTATGGGTTGGTTAGGTTAGGTTAGGTTAGGTTAGGTTAGGATAAAATGAGTTTAAAGATGTGCCAACGTCTTTTTATTTTGACCATGTGTCCATCATTGCAATAACACCCACCACTCTTGTTCAACGAAGTCACTGTAATCACACACCCAAGTTTAACGAAAATTCTCATTATCCATTTACGTAACTTCTTGCCATTTTCGGTAGCGAGTCTGAAAAAAAAAATGACTTGGAGTAACCGAACAATAAAGGTTACGAGATAATTACATTTCCCACCGTAAGATTAATGAGTTAATTTACCCACCAGAATGCAAGAGCGGGCAGTAAACAAATTAAGATGTGGTTATTAACGAGCTTTTAATGCTATGTCAAACATGATCAATGGTACCGTGTGGCATCTGATCCTCCTCAGGGGATAGATGGGGGGGGGGGGGGGTTAATGATCCTCGGTCAAGTAGGTTCCGGTGTCGTACTTATAGTTAGTCTTTTGTTCTGATCTCCTTCTTTTGTTTGTGTTCTGGCTTTGTTTACCCTATAGTAATTATCTCTCAGTCATGTTTGTCAAGCTAGAACCTAAGAGACGTATGTGTGACAATATTACAAAATGATCAGATTTTTTTGTTAATGGTAGATCACATTAGTCAGTTTGTGCAGCGTGGTAGTAACTCACTCACTGTCACTCTATATCATATTAATATAAACTAAATATATAATCTTCATTCGGCTACCTCTCACGTCTATACAGTATTATTGCTTTTAAACTGACACAGACACACACACACACACACACACACACGTCAATTAGTAGAGGCTGACCTTTAGATAATCATTATTACTACATTACTAAGTTCGGCTGTAGTTCGCCATTTAACAAAAACGTGTCTGCCGGCCTTCCTGGATTAAAACAATGAATTACTCCACAGAATATATTTGTAGACTAACCCACGCATTACGTAATACACTAATTGAATAAGGGTTGTTGAACGCTGTCACCGTTTACTTAGTGTGTGTGTGTGTGTGTGTGTGTGTGTGTGTGTGTGTGTGTGTGTGTGTGTGTGTACTCTGCCTATGAGAATCTATCGCATTTTTAACTATATATTTAGATGGCGTTCTGACGTCATTAACAGCTGCATCATTGTGAGTGAGGATGTGTGAGTTCAGGAGAGAGAGAGAGAGAGAGAGAGAGAGCATGTCACCCCCCAAACACACACACACACACACACACACACACACAGACCACAATACCATCCATTTACAGGCATTTGTCATGTTTTCCCAGGCTGTACACGACGACCTTTTGAGAAAGGGGCCCCGGCGTTCCATAAAAGTGGCCCGGTGACTCAGCCAACTCTCAGGGTCAGAGGTCAAGGTCATGATAGCTGAATCTGCATTGTACTATATAGACTTATTTTTATATATAATTATCTGTTTATTTTATTATTATTATTATTATTATTATTATTATTATTATTATTATAAGTAGTAGTAGTAGTAGCATGTTTATTTTTATTTATTATTTTATTTATATATATACTAGTCATTTCAGGTTTAAGAGGGAAGGGGAATGGCACATGACCCATCAGACAGAGTTTTTTTTTTATTTTTTTATTTTTTATTTTTTTAGCAACTTCCTCTGGTGTTCAAATCACTGGTTGATAATTTAAACTTGTGTGGTGAGAACAATCCTGGAATTGACGTGTGAGGGTTAAAATTTTGATCACTGCTTTTTCTCCTCCTCCCCGTCCTATGTTAGATGCATAGGGTAGATAAATATAGTATTGGTGTGTAAATTCTCTCTCTCTCTCTCTCTCTCTCTCTCTCTCTCTCTCTCTCTCTCTCATGACGACACAGAATAATTAAACGAAAAAGGTTGAATGTTTGTGGGGAGAGGTGCTTGTAATGACACAGGCGCCCATTACAATACCCTCGCCTTCTCAGCTTGACTCGTTGATTTTCCTCATTATCCTAAACCCGGGTTATTTCACCTGAAAATTAACCCCCAGCTTATTTTACCTCGTGATTAACCCCAGCTTATTTTTCCTGATGATTAACCCCAGCTTATTTTACCTCGTGATTAACCCCAGCTTATTTTTCCTGATGATTAACCCCAGCTTATTTGTCCTGATGATTAACCCCAGCTTATTTTACCAGAAGATTAACCCAAGCTTATTTCACCAGACGATTTGACACCTGAGCACTACCCGGAAGAGTTAAATTAGGTTAAATTTGGTAAGGTTAACGTTAGGGTGATTAATCTTCAGGTGAAATATGCTGGGGTTAATCTTCAGGTAAAGAAGCTGTGGTTACTCTTCAGATAAAATAAGCTGGGGTTAATATTCGGTGATCCGTGATAGTTTCTTGGTAACTGGAGACGTCGGAACTCCTCCAAATGGTCGACTTGATGCTGAAATGGGCACGAAAATTACACTGAAACTCTACCTTAACTAGATACTTTCTTTTAACATCAACTGAACGGATAAAAAATTAACTTACAGAATCGTTGTGAAAATTTACACTTAAATCTCTCTACTAAGATAACTATGGGATGTTTGAAGGTGTACTTATACTTATATCACCCTTCTGAAGTAACTAGGAAGGGCTTCAGGGCACACTTATATTTAACACCAGTCTGAGTCATGCAGTTGAAGTCGTTGCAGGTATAAAATCACTCGAGGTAATTATATAACTCCGTAAGCCAGGTGTTCAACTCTTGTTCTCCTGTGTGTGTGTGTGTGTGTGTGTGTAGGGTGTGGTGGTGTGTGAGGGGCGCGGCACCTCACCTGGGGTCATAGGGTCACGGGTGAGGGAGCGTCAACACACCTGACCAACACCACTAGCGCTAATTACTCTACCTCATATATTTTAGATTAATTGCTGAGAAGTTAGTCAGTAATGTATGTACAGTATATATGATGTATTTATTACTTTATTTATATTCCTGACAATATTTATTTATTTTTCAGTTTTAAAAGGGAAAAATCTGGATACTAGAGTATGTTTAGAAAGCCTGACTATTTATTTAATTAATATATATATATACCACACTTCCGTCTCTCACAATCTTTCCTTCCCAACGTCTTTGATCCAGAGCACGTCTCGCAGGCTGACCCCAGGAAAAAATCTCTCTCTCTCTCTCTCTCTCTCTCTCTCTCTCTCTCTCTCTCTCTCTCTCTCTCTCTCTCTCTCTCTCTCTCTCTCACACACACACACAGCCTACTCCAACTTTGCATTGTATGTCTTCATCCTCTCTTCCTCTTTCTCCTCCTCGACCTCCTTCCCTTCCCTGTCTCTCCCCTCCAGTTCCTCCTCCTCTCTGCCTCCTTCCCCTCCTCCTCCCGTCCTCTCCTCTCCTCTCCCTCGTCCTCCCTACCTCTCCCCTCCTCCTCCTCCCCGCCTCTCTCCCCCCTTCTGCTCTCCCTCGTCCTCCCTACCTCTCCCCTCCTCCTGCTCTCCCTCGCCCCTACCTCTCCCCTCCTCCTGCGCTCCCTCGCCCCTGCCTCTCCCCTCCTCCTGCTCTCCCTCGCCCCTGCCTCTCCCCTCCTCCTGTTCTCCCTCGCCCCTGCCTCTCCCCTCCTCCTGCTCTCCCTCGCCCCTACCTCTCCCCTCCTCCTGCTCTCCCTCGCCCCTGCCTCTCCCCTCCTCCTCAGTTACAAGTCTCACTATACTGAGCGGCTTCTCATTTGCATAGTCCACGTGACACGTCTCCATTCATAGAAGCTGAAGCCTACTACTACTAGCTCTCTCTCTCCCTCTCTCTCTATCTCTCTCCCTCCCTCTCTTTTTCTTTCTCTCTCTGTATCTATGTGTCTCTGTTTATCTATCTCATTTATCATTCCCTTTATGTCGCACTTTATTTATCATTTTGTCTGTCTTAGTCTCTCTCTCTCTCTCTCTCTCTCTCTCTCTCTCTCTCTCTCTCTCTCTCTCTCTCTCTCTCTCTCTCTCACCAACTGCTCTGGTCATAGCCGGAGGGGAGGAGGCAGAGGGAGGGAAGGAAGGGGATGTGTGGAGTGGCGGGAGTGGAAATGGAGTAGGGGGGGAAGAGGGAAAGTGAGTGATGGAGAGGAAAAGGAGTAAAGGATAGAGAAGGAGGACGAAGAAGTGTATGGGAGAGGAGATAAGAGTCAGGAGAAAGGGTAAGAGGAGAGAGAGGCGGGAGAAAGGGCAATAGGAGAGGGGCAAGAGGGTACAAGAGCGAGGCATAGACAAGAGAGGAAGAGGAAGGGAAAGAGGGGTCGCGGAAAGTTCCCTCCCTCCCTCCCTCCCTCCCTCCTTCCCTCCCTCCCTCCTCAGCCTTTGGCAAATCTAGGAATCAAAATTTGTAATCAACCATGACGAGGGGTGGAGGGGGGGGGGGGGTGAGGTGAGGTGGCCTAGAGGAGGGTGACGAGGGAGGCCGAGGTGGGGGGGGGGGGAGTAGTGAGGATTGCCGAGGTGGGGGGGATGGTGGAGGGGGATAGGGAAAGAGAAAAAGAAGAGTAGGAATGAGGTAAGAATGGGAATAAGGGAAGTGAAAGAAGATATATGAGAGGAAGGAAAGAGGGCGATAACAAGGGAGGAGAGAGAGTGTTTGTTGCTTACTGTAAACTAATATATTCAACGGCATTCCCTCTTCACCTCATCCGCGGCGTTACATGACCCCACCTACAGGGGAAAAAAGGAAGAAAAAAGAGAGAAAGGAGAAAAAAAGATTGGTTCTGTTCTCTCGTTGCCTGGGTAACCCCCCCCCCCCCCCCACAGGAGGCTCCCGGCAGGCAGCCCTGGGATATAATATTACATTTATTTTATTAGGTAATCTGAGTGTAATGGTGGCGTACAGTGCGTTGTCGAGTGAACTTGCATTTTTTAATTAGCATCGATGATACCGTTCCATAATTTCAGGTCCCCCGGCTGTCTGTGTGGAATTCTTATATGTGTCTGTCTGTGTACACTCTGTCGGTGCTTTCTGGGAGCCATTCCTGGATGCATTCCAAGACTAAATTTCACTCAAGAGATTCAAAACGCGGCCCACATTCCTGTAATGTGTGTCGCGCAATAAAACTTAAGAGTCACATAAAAGTGAACGAGAAATCATTTCTATGGATGTGAATAAAAAAAGAAAAAAACGATTGCCAACATAGGCGGGCGGTCACGAACGTTAAAAAAAAAAAGGTGTGCGCATAAAATCCTTCCCGTGTACGATGACTGGGTTTTAGATTGCCTTCTGAATCGCTGTCCCGGGCGGTTGTAGTACTCGATACAAAGGATCCATGCCAGACGGGCGCTTGGTTACCACCGTTTATATTTTGGCGGGAGATTTCTCAAAGTTTCTCCTAAGAAATATTGGAAAGTACACCATTCCTCTCCATGCCAACCATGAAATGACATTACCGCCGTAAAATATCGGAGAGGCACGAATAAACTCGGAGAAAAATTGAGGTTCTGTGCTCTCTCCCAGTTTTTGGTTCTGCCTCTCTCCCAGCAATTTCTACCGGAGCTCGAACGCAGCTGATAGGGCGGGGGTTGTTTTTCCCCCACTCCTAGAGATCCATTCGCCATCAGCTGGACGTCTATGAATGAAATATCAATCAATAAAGAGCAAGGTAAACATTACTTAGCAATGCAAGGAAAAAATCATTAGCCTAAATGAGAAATAGATCAATCAGCAGGCGAGACTTGGCAGCGTAGCGGACGCCATGCGATAAGCGTCCCGCCGACCATCGCGGCACCCAGCGCCTGGGTAGCCAGGGATCTCACGTCCTATAACGACCATTTCGCTATAGCGGCCCGCTTTTAAAATGACGATTTGATGGCCTGTGATTAGGTGCATCATCAATTTTAATGAGGCCTCCGTTCATCATGCGTTTTTGCGGTAGTATTATTGATGACATAATTATCGATTCACGGTAGACCTAAGCGTGAAGAGAAAGTGTGTACGTAGGTAAAAATATTATATATAACTGCAGGGTAGGTGGCGAGCCATAGTACTGGTAGTAGCTTAATGTCGGAGATCTTGTGGTCCTGCGAGACAAGAAAGGAAGTGATGGCGATGAATTACCTGTGCTAGACAAGTAAGAGGGCTCCCCCACTCCCACTACCACACCACGTACGGGTGCTTGGCAACGCCGCACTCCCACCACCACCAGCCACATGCGCTCTACCCCGCACCACCACCACCACCACCACATGCGCTACCCCCCAGCACCACACCACCTCCTCCACCGCCACACACATGGTATCACACGCACACTGTACCTAACACACACACACACAATGGTTCCATGCTTATGTTAGTAAAAACTTGGTATCGCCCTTAGTGGTGGCAAATACGCGATGGAATTGTCAATGTTTATGGTACTGACTCATGGTATCGTTCTGTAATATAACACACACACACACACACACACACACACACATACACATACACATACACACACACACGAAAAAATTACGTGATCCTACGCACGTATGAACTAACACACGCGGCTTCATATATATTGTATAACTCCCACATACATGGTTGCGCGCGCACACACACACACACACAGACACACAGAGGACCGCTGCCAACCCTCCACACACAGGACCACTTCCCCCCCTCCCCCCCACACACAGGACCACTCCCAACCCCCCACACACAGGACCACTTCCCCCCTCCCCCCCACACAGGACCACTTCCCCCCTCCCCCCACACACAGAGGACCGCTGCCAACCCTCCACACACAGGACCACTCCCAACCCCCCACACACAGGACCACTCCCAACCCCCCACACACAGGACCACTCCCAACCCCCCACACACAGGACCACTCCCAACCCCCCACACACAGGACCACTCCCAACCCTCCACACACAGGACTCCACACACAGGACCACTCCCAACCCTCCACACACAGGACCACTCCCAACCCTCCACACACAGGACCACTCCCAACCCTCCACACACAGGACACAGCATGGCCCCACTTGTTGTTGTTCTTTTCTCTTATCACTCCTCTCCCCTACACCTCCTCCACCTCTCTACACAATGTTGTCCCCCCCCCCCCACGCATAACCCCACATCCCACACAACATGAACCCCTTCACCCACACACACACACACACACACATATGTAAGTTCATGCACGTCCCCCACACACATGACCTTACATACACGTCCCCTACAGGCCCAAACACACGTTAGCTCACGTACACGTCCCCTCCATACGCATATGTGAACTCATGTGGATGTCCCCCCCCCACACACACATGTGAGCTCACGTACACCTCAGCCATACACATATGTGAGCTTGCGTGCACGTCCCCACACACACACACACACACATATGTGAGCTCACGTATACGCCCCCCCCCCCCCCACACACACATGAGCTCACGTACACCCCCCTCCCCCCCCACACACACATGTGGCATGACACACTCCACACACGTATACTCGTATGTGCACGCATGGCTGGTCCACAATTTACTTTATACCTTTTGGGATATAATTATAAATTAGATGCAGGTGTGGCTATGGGGAGGCGAGGGCGAGCTGCCCCGCGGTATAAAGATTATCCCATATTTCATCTTTTTTTAGAAACCGGGATAAAGGGAGCGAGAGTCAAATTTATTTTGGTCATCTTGATCCGGATTTTTCGTTAAGAAATATAAAATAAATAATGTCTTATTTGGAAATATTAGACCACAATGATGTAAAAAAATAAAGGCTTACTTGTAATTATTATTTATTTATTTATTGTTACGACTGTTATTAATAATTATTTAAAAAAATAAATTATATTTTATTTTCAGTTTTTCTTTTATTATAATTTTAGTAAGTTTTTCTTTCTCTAGATATTCAGATATCATTTTTGTTGACCTTTAAACTGAAGTATATACAAAACTTATTTTAACCCATCATGAGGTGGTGGGGCGTACAACTAAACCAGTGTACTCGTAGACGTAGGAGGTAGGGGAGTTCTTTATACTTGGTAACGGTGAAGTGAAGAGAACCATCAGGCGCTCTTATGGGGGCCACGAGGGCAGATGGCGGCTGAGTGAGAAGAATTACCCACAACTGTAATGATGTGAAGTATGACTGTGGTGCCTCTTGTACTGTACCATAGAATTATGTGGTCAAGTGTTCACACACACACACATACTCACCCCTGAAGATGTGAATTACACGAAAGCGCTTGGGAACTTCGTGTTTTCTTCTTTCCTTGTGGTTATCAGCATATACCTAGATCACGCGCACCTACAGTGATTTACTTGCATATATATATATCTATATATATATATATATATATATATATATATATATATATATATAAATATATATATATATTCCGTTAATGTTGTCTCCTATTTTATGCTAAATGAACACTGTAGGCACAGTCTCAGTTTAATAATTTTGTTCCCATTTTGGCTGTAACGTTTTTACCATGACTAGCGAGCTCGAGAGATGCGTTCTTATATACTGTATCCACTTACGAGGAAAACTTAATATGCCAACTTTTGATACTTCGTAACCAGGGTTTCTGATATGCCTAAGTTAATTTCCCTTTTAACTGTGGACAAGAGAACGTATCTAGTTATGTCATAGTCTTTATGTCATTTCACGGTCATTATGAACTGATGTGTGTTGTGACATGCTCAGCCAGGCAGGCTCTACATCGAGAAAAATGAACATGGGTCGCTTTGAGAATTCGGATTCTAGTTCACTCTTTTGAAATTTAGCATTTTATTGTCTCCACCGTGAGGCATGTTTGCTGGTGTCCTCCCTCCTTTGGTCTGAATGTTTATCCTTCCTTCCGTCCGTCCGTCCATCCAACTGTCTTTCTGTTCATCGTTCCGCCTATCTGTCAGTCCGTCCCTCTGGTCACCCGTGTGTCAGTTCCCCATCCGCTGACATCTGTTTGTCCTCCCGACCCGGAAGTTTGTATCGAGAACTACATTTTCAATTTCGTCCTCCTAAACAAACGGAATTATCCAACACCGCAAACCCGAGTAAAATTCACTTCTTCTTCTTCAGTAACTCCGGAGGTACAGTACAACACAGGTAGCACCAAGCACTTCGTTATATCTGACGTGGGGAAATAACGTTAATAATAGTAGTAACGTTTGAGAACCTTGTTGAGAATCAGAGAGAGAAATATTACACTCTCCAGCTTGTCTCCCTCGGGGCCACAGCATGTAGTATAGTCGTGGCCGCAGCTTGTTAAGTTACCCCCACCTTATTTCTGGTCATCTTGTTTTATTACGGCTACAGTTCTAAGATACATGTGTCGTTATTTACATGTGGTGATGTTATCTTAAAGCTGATGCTTGTGTGTAGATATGGTGTGAATTGTAGTTCGCCTGACCTACGTGGACAAGGATTCATTCCCATGTGGCGACCGTATGTGTCGTGCTTTCTAACCCTTGATATGAATCGTTATGTGCCTATAAGCCAATCTAACCTAACCTAACCTAACCTAACCTTCACTCCGTTAGAAAAGGTCAGGTTTAGTTGGGGATAAAGTACTTGACCTGTGCTGTTGGTGGGGCTATAAATGTTTCTTTATTACAAGAGAAAAAATAAACATGTTCCTTATTTAAGCAACAACTCCATTTTTGGCCTTTCCTGACTGACTGTTTGATTGGCCATTAATGTAATAATTAAAGGTTAGAGATAGTAAAATCAAAATGCTGGACCACAGTGGTGGGCTTCAGAGCTGTGAGTTTCTTATTCCATTGTAAAAAAGAAATATGATCATCCTTGTGGTTACCAGCAGCAGCATCCTGATTTGACAGTGTAAATGGTGGTGGACATCAACTAAGGTAGAGGCACAGATGAAGTCCATTACCATCTGTCTGCCTCTTAGTCAGACTTATGTGGTCACCCTGTCGGGGCACTTTTAGTCATCCGATCTGATGAGTCGAGATTCTGTTTCTGATGGACTTTTGGGCTGCGGTGAGGCTTCTCCTGATAATGATGACGCCGAGAGTAACATCCTGTAGTGTAGGGGTTTATACACTGGTTGACTGTCACCCTCCTGAAGAATTTAATTGAATTTTGCCGCGGACAGCAGCTAGTTTATTGTGCACCCCATTACTCATCCTGTGAGCGGTAGTGCAGAAAGGATTACAGAGTACAGGCCACAAAGGGTGTTTATCAGACCCCAGTGAATTTGATATTATGGCAATGAATGTTACAGAGTATTTTCATGACTGTACATTGCTTGTTTAAGTCGGTACATAGAATTTTGATTAGGTACTAGATGCCAAGTGTGGATACAGCCTTAGTATATCAGCTATCTTGTCATCAGAGATAAAGTGCTGTGCCATTGCATACACAATGTGCTTGGATCTATCTCTATAAGATTCGATTTTTTCACAGTCTAAGACGTAGTGTTGGAGTGTGTGGCCATATGTCTGGCCACACACTTTACATTTAGTTTAGTTCACATCTGCTTGGGGAACATACTGCCAGAGGTACTTATATCCTCACCTCAGTCCAGCAGTTACAGCGTCTTGTAATCTAGTGATCTTGTTACTTTCTCCTCTACATGTTTCATTTGATACATCTCATCATGGTAAACAGTGGATTGGCTAGTGCCTGTTTGCACTTGTCTATTGGCTTCACATTCACCAGTAAGCTCTTTTCTGATTACAGTTTTAAGGTTCTGTTTGACAGTTCTAGATTGTACTCAACATGTCATTCTTAGACGCTAGTTAAGCTAAGGCATCAACCCTATTATGTTTACTAATGCCTATGAAGAGCTTGTGGGTCTGGATGGGTGACGTGAAGACCGAGGTTGAGACTGTTTATATAATCCTTAGCGGGTGACAAGGCTGACTGAGCACTTCATTGATTCCCTCAGTGTAGTATAGCTCAATAACTTAACGACGAGGTGAATACAGTGAATACGTAATACACAATAAACTCACTGCTGTACACGCGAGAGCAGGAAGAGGTAGAATTCCCTCGTTATTCTGATTGGAGTATTGGCTTACACTGAATTACGGTCAATGTGTAAAAATATGTTTGTTATTTTTTTCATATAGGTAACATATTTTTAATTTCGTATGTGTGTTCAGAAGCATATTTCTGATATGTGATATTCATTCCAGTCGTAACGTTATGTTCAGCTCGAATAAATAGTCTTTTATTTTGAATCTGTTGAGGTGAGTGTGGTAGCATTTCTTCATTACATGGAAGGGTGGATAATGGAACCTCTGGTAATGGTTTTATATTGTAAAATCGTACATAAAAGAATCAGTATTGTAGTAAAGGGGTTGTCGTCCTACTCAGGGGGTAAATATATCTTACTCAATGGGTGGATTTATAGTACAGGTACTCATGAAAAGGCGTCGTACTCAAGGGGTTAAACAACCAATGGCAGTCCAGATAATCAACTCAAACACCGTATGATATATTTCACACAAACAGTAACACGACTAAATAAGAAATGGAATGAAATAAATCGGTGTTGTTTTTCAGCTACATAATGGGATCACTTTGAGAGGTAATTGTGCTGAGATTTTTAATGAATAAATTATTATCTAAGACAAGAGTTTTTTTTTAAATAATGGAATTAATGCATAAGATGATTTTTTTTCAGTGAATAGATTTATGAATATATTTTTAATTCCATTCAGTGTATAAGGGTTGTGTCCTATTTTTTTTTCTATTTAAATTAAAAAAAGTAAATTATTGAATAAATCGATAGCTATTGTGATATTTAATTTTCTAAACAAATGAGCAAATTATTTATAAAAAAAAGTCCACATTTCACTGAACGGATAAAGAGTTAATTGTGTTAGGATTTTTTTCTTCAAAGTCGAATCAGTAAATTAATGAGAGTAAATTCTTTATTCCACTAAATTTGATAGCTGAATGTACTACTGTGTATATATATTAAAAACAACAGGTGTATTAGCATTTTAATTATCACGTCATCTCTCTTGATCGACAGGTGAGCGAGCGAACGGTGGAAGACGGAGGTGGCAAGCCAAACAGGTCAGTTATAATGGAATTTACTGAATGATAGAGGTACAGTAGTTGTTATAATAGGTAAATAGGTAAGGTATCTGGAAAATAGGTAGGTTATCGGAAAATAGGCATGTAAGTTATTTCCAGTGGGAGATACGTAATTAGTTTATGTGGTATGTTGTGTTGAGATTGGGAAATAATTATAGGGGTATCTGTTGTTGGGAAATAGGTAAGTTATGTGTTGTTGGGAAATAGACAAGTTAGGTATATATTGTTGGGAAATAGACAAGTCAGATATATATTGTTGGGAAATAGACAAGTCAGGTATATATTGTTGGGAAATAGACGAGTTAGGTTGGGAAATTGACAAATTAGGTATATATTGTTGGGAAATAGACAAGTTAGGTTGGGAAATAGACAAGTTAGGTTGGGAAATAGACAAGTCAGGTATATATTGTTGGGAAATAGATAAGTTACGTGTTATAATGGGGTATAATGGTGAAATAAGTAAGTTGGGTATATATTATTGGGAAATAGGTAAGTTACGTGATATAATGGGATATAATAGGGAAATAGGTAAATGACCCGATATATTAGGGACGATATGCACAGGCTATATCACCCAAAAACACTCTGGTACTCAATCACATTATTTGATATCGAGAAAGTAGAATTCCTTTTGTCATGAGTTACAAAGATATTCAAGGGGACAAAATTGACAGTTCATTACGATACTGAGCGAACACGATAAGGAGTTACGATAGTAGTGCATTTATATAAACAATTGGGGAAACAGATGATTAATGATATGGTATTGGGGGGAACAGTGAGGTAAATCTGAATGGAGATTTTGGGATTGGGGAAAAAATTTAATGGTGTGGTGGGATAATGGGAAGTAAGTCAGTTATGTTGGGGAGTACTTATGCCAAGGTGTGGGAGAGTATCGGTAACGTGTGATTTTATTTCTGTGATATATTTTCCTGTGACATTTTTCCAGTGTAAATTTTTCATGTCCCATTTTTTTTAGTAATTTTTTTCCAGTACCATTTTTTTTTCTGTGCCATATTTTCCTCAGCCATATTTTCCTGTCTTTTTTTTTCCTATGCCATTTTTTCCAGTGTAATTTTTTCCTATACCAGATTTTCCAGTACCATTTTTTCCTTTGCCATATTTTTCCAGTACCATTTTTTCCCGTGCCATTTTTTCAGAGTACCGATTTACCACCGATTTGCCGTGAAGGTGTGGAGTCCCCGTTCCGTGGTTACACTCTGCGACCGAATTTATGGAAAGGAACACTTGGGTAATGATAGATCTTTTATGAACCACATGTGACGTACTGATTATAACACACTTGGGGTATACACAGCTGTAGGTGGTTAATTCTTATGGTAATGAAGGTGAAGGTAGTTAACATCTCTGGTGGTTGCTGGCGTTAGGTGTTTTCTGTGATGGAGTTTTAAATTGTTACATTTTTAAGTTTCTAACCTAACCTAACCTAACTTGACCGAATCTAGTGTAACCTGATCTAATGTAAGCTAACCTAACTTACCATATCTTAATTAACTTGACTTAACATATCCTAACCTAACCTAACCTTACCTTACCTTACCTTACCTGCTCTAACCTAACCTAACCTAACCCAACCCAACCTAATCATTGTTATGTCGATAGATTTTAGTGAGAGTAGAATCTTCATGTGAATTCAACTCCTTTTTGGCCGCCCGCTTCGTGTTGTAGGTTAATTTAGTCAGTCGGGTGTTATCACGCGGCTCCACTTAAGGGGAAAGGATGTCACGGAGAACTTTTGAGAGCCGAGTGGCCACAGTATACGTTTGGTTGTATTACGGAGAATGTGTATACATTAATGAGAGTTGTATTAATAGTGTGTGTGAGGGAGTGTGTGTGTGTGTGTGTGTGTGTGTGTGTGTGTGTGTGTTTTCCTTGAGAGTTAAGGTTATAACTGAGGATGTACGTACAGTATATACATAAATAAATGAACCTTTTTCGTTAGTTCACAATATAAACATTAGAATATTAACTCGCATCACAATACGAGATTTGTTTTGTCATATCTTACAGTCTTATAGATAAACGTGGCAATAATCACTAAGTTAAAACTACACTTCGGTTTACATGTACTAATTATTCCCGGTATAATAATTAGATTCTGAAGAGTACCTAAATATATATAGATTTGCTGTTAAGATTTATATTGTATTAATTAACTTGGGTTTTAATGGGTTAGATGTTTGGCAATACCTAGATATGATTAACATTACAACACAACCTACGTAGTTACAATACCAGTTACTTGCAACATTAGGTGAGTCAGTGTGTGTGTGTGTGTACGTGTTGCTACATATTCCTTGCTACTGTTATTTTTAATTAACATTTTCGTCATCTTTGTCCCTGTTTCTCCAATGTTCGTGTTTTGAATTTTCCTCGTTAGTAGAAGCGTAAGAACTCATCTAATTGGTTGGTTGAAATAAGACAAAACAAAAGTAAAATTCAGAATAATATCAAAATTACACTGAGAATCTACCTTAATTCGACACGTTCACTTAGCACAGGTTAGGAGATAAAATTAACACAGACAGTAACGGGGGAGCCAGACCTCACATGTCAACAGTGTTCAAACGTGGGGGAGTGTATGTATGTGTGGCCTCATGTGGCCCTCAGGCATCGTCGATTTAGAAGCAGGTGAGTTATGTGAGAGAGATATGGACTTATCGGGAAAATAGATGAGTTGTTTGAGTTGGTATCGGTATATCGGGGGAGGGAGTATGTAGAGGAGTATATTAGTTATGCGTTGGTGGTATCGGTTCATCAAAAAGTATGCCGGCTATTTCTCTTGGTATCGGCTTATCGGAAGAGTAATTAGCCTTAAGGAATTATTATGTTCTGCACGTGAACTGAAAACTGATTATGTGAGTTGTATTGATATTTTTTTGTACTCATTCATTCATACCTGACGTGACCACCCTCCCCCCACCCCACCCCCCAGGCGTGGTTGATACGCGTGGTTGATACTGGAGGTGTAGTTACGTAATTTTTTTTATGGAGTATATAGAAGGTATAAATATATATGTATCCTGATGCATTTCATGAGGATTTAGGTTAAGAAAAAACA
>CAUDMG010000769.1:2182500-2257500 GCA_958450375.1 Homarus gammarus | reverse complement strand
GTAAAAACGTGGATGAGAATAACGAACAACAGATAACAGGGAAGTGTTTTTTTTTTTTTTAAGAATAGTTTATCGTCGATTGTATAAAAGCAGAATTACACTTGTGAATATAGATAACGTTTTAGATGCCTTATAAAACACCAGATAAGAAAGTATTGTTGATAGTAAAGTTTATCATTGATCAGAGAGAGAGAGAGAGAGTGTGTAGTTGTGAATACTGATAAGTGTGTACCTTGTATATAGTACTGGACAACAAGCTATAATGATCACTGGTTGTAAAACTGGCCACTGAGACATTATAAGTATAAAGTGAGGCTTATTCCCCCCACCCACCCACACACCACTACACCCCCCACACCACCACCCACCCTCACACCCTCCCCCCCCACACGTAGATCAATATGCATCAATTTGCATATTGATAAGGCGAGTTAAAAAAAGCAAAAACAACCACAACAACAAACGAGAAGTGTTATATATGAACGTCAAATAAATGAAGGTAATAGACAGTGGAGTGTTTATACATGCAAACTGTATAACCTGTATATAGTAAGTGGATATTGATAAGTCTTATACAACCTATGTTAAGGTATATTACGTATTGTATTAGGCAAACGTGTGTGTGTGTGTGTGTGTGTGTGTGTGTGAGCTAGTTAATATTGAGATAAATGGTACAGGTTATGTTAGAGATATATGTCAGGATCGTTGTTGGTTAAGGTTACAGCATTTATACGTATACTTGATAAGGGAAGGTTACTGTGTTTATGTACCGTCTGTGTAGGTAACCTTGATTTGATTAATAAACAAACAGGGTGAGTCAGAAATATGTATCAGTATCCAGATAACTTAAGGTTGATAAGTAAATATTGATCTTACAGGGTGTGTCAGAAACATAATCAGTTTCGAAATAACTTAAGGTGATAAGTAAATATTGATCTTACAGGGTGTGTCAGAAATATATATATCAGTATCATGTTATAGCTTAGAGAGTTAACAAGGAGTTTATTAAGGTACATAATGTATTTGGAATTTTAAAGTGGTAAATACATATTGATATATAATCTAAGAGGTCGCATTACCTCACTCCCCACAACACCGGGTGTATTTTGTTTAATGAATTCTGTCCATCACTGAGAGTCATGACGGGTTTATGTGAGCGGTAAATATTGATGGAATTTTACAAGAAGGACTGAGGTAGAGATCAGAATGTTATGTATGTATGTATGTATGTATGTATGTATGTATGTATATGTATGTATGTATGTATGTATGTATGTATGTCTGTCTGTCTGTCTGTGTGTGTGTGTGTGTGTGTGTGTGTGTGTGTGTGTGTGTGTGGACGTTAATGGTAACACTAACATAAATGAAGAACAAGGATATAAATAACTTATGATAATAATGAAATAAATACAAAAAATATAATAAATAATGCTAAAAATATATATAGACTGACAAAATATAGCCACAAAAGAGTGTTAGGTAGTATAGAGAAACACTTACACGGACACATTAAAAACAGTGAAAATCGAATACTGGTAATTAGAAGGACCTTTTGATGTTTGTGTTTTTCATCCTGGCGCTTACAACTCCTTCGGGGCACCCTACCATTATGAGTGGGGGGGAGGTAGGGGGGTCGGGGAAGGGGAGGCGGGGGTCAGTGGGTGGAGGCAGGGGTCAGTGGGTGGAGGCAGGGGTCGGTGGGTGGAGGCAGGGGTCGGTGGGTGGAGGCGGGGGGTAAGTGGGTGGAGGTAGGGGTCGGTGGGTGGAGGCGGGGGTCAGTGGGTGGAGGCAGGGGGTCGGTGGGTGGAGGCAGGGGTCGGTGGGTGGAGGCAAGGGTCGGTGGGTGGAGGCGGGGGGTAAGTGGGTGGAGGTAGGGGTCGGTGGGTGGAGGCGGGGGTCAGTGGGTGGAGGCAGGGGGTCGGTGGGTGGAGGCAGGGGTCGGTGGGTAGAGGCAGGGGTCGGTGGGTGGAGGCAGGGGTCAGTGGGTGGAGGCGGGGGGTCGGTGGGTGGAGGCAGGGGTCAGTGGGTGGAGGCAGGGGTCAGTGGGTGGAGGCAGGGGTCAGTGGGTGGAGGCGGGGGGTCAGTGGGTGGAGGCGGGGGGTCAGTGGATGGAGGCAAGGGTCAGTGGGTGGAGGCAGGGGGTCAGTGGGTGGAGGCAGGGGTCAGTGGGTGGAGGCAGGGGTCAGTGGAGGGAGACAGGGGGTATGTGGGGGGAAGTGGGAGGAGGCAAGGGGTCAGTGGAGGGAGGAGGGAACAAGGAAGCCAGAGATGTTCCCAAAGTTGTCTAATAAGTGACGACCTACAGGATCCGGAGGGGAGGGAGGGGGGAAGGGGTGGTTCAGTGATTCGGAAAAAAAAATCGACTCCTTAGGCGAATCTGACCAATATTTAGCTTTGGGTGTGTCGGCTTTTTTTAATTTCCCACGACTTAGCGAACTGAAATGAGGGGGATGAAGGCTTTATCACACTTCTGGTCGTAAAGGTGAAAAACCCAAACCAACCATTAAGGTGTGGATCATAACGTGCTGTGTTGTCTTGCTGTGTCTGAACCCCGAAAATCAACTCCAGTCAGAGAGAGAGAGAGAGAGAGAGAGAGCGAGAGAGCAACAACAACACAATATACCAGAGAAGATCATCAGTAATAAAGACGATTAGATCTGACCATAACACTGTCAGGCGCAAAGCTGTTAAGTGAGGTTGATTATGGCGAAAAATATATTTAAACCAGATATTGCCATAAACCCATAAATCTGAGGGCGAATCGGTAGTGGCGAGTATTAAAATATGATAAAAAAAACCAATATGGCGAATGATGTTTATAGCTCCTATATTGAGCACAAAACCCCCCAAAAAATGATAGGTTATATTTCATTTATTTATTTATTTTCGTGTATGTAGTATGAAGGGAATAAATATACCTATGTAAATTAGATGTTTCCATTAGCTATATAAATATGAAAATAGTAAAATATATTAAATTAATGTATTGAGTTAATGTACTATAGTGGTGTAAGGAATAATTTTGGGAGGTGAAAAATATAGTTAAACCAAAATATTACCCTTATGTTATTAAACCGCGGGAGACTCCGTCGGTGATATTAAAACAAAATGTTCAGGTTTATGTATTACTGTTATATGGGAGAAAGTTGTTGATATTACCCGGTAGATATTATGTAAATGACTGATGACAAAGGAAGGTGTGACTTACTGTTTAACCTGTAATGCTGTCTCTATCTATGTATCTATCTATCAATCTATCTATCTGTTTATCTATCTATCTATCTAGGTATCTTTACTTCTCCCCCACTTTTGTATGAGGTGGCTCAAGGGAGATATAGAATATTGGCGGAAGGAAGGAGCTGATAACAGGTGTATAAAGCGACAGTAAATGTGTAAGTCAACAGATACAACACTAAAATATCAAGACATTTCCCTATAGCTCTTATGAAATAACATTAGATATATATTAAGTTGGAAGTAACCTGTTACCCCCACCGTTACCCCCACCTGTAGGCGTAACGGAGCCACGAGGGATGCTAACGAGCTTCCCCTTCCCACTGACTCCTCTCCCGGGGTGTGGGGAAGGGGTGTGGCCTTAACGTACTGTGGCAGCTAGTCGTTGGTGATGTCTGTGCAGTAAGTATGTGATTTTTCTGCATCAGTTGTACTTGTTTTTGTGGTGTTCATATGCTGGGGGTTGCCAGGGTGGCCATGGTAATTCTGGGTGTTCTCAGTGTGTCACCAACTGCCTCATCAACACACTCTTTGTCTGGTATGGCCAGAGATGAATATGTTGCTACTTGTTGTTCCGTGTTTCTTGAGGGTTTGTAATGTGCCAAGAATGTGAGTGACAAGTCTTATATTGTCTCAGCATGTAATCTTGAGTGCCTCAATAGTAGACTTAAGAGTCGGTGTTAATAATAGAGATTGGTGTGTGGCGTGTTGTAGTGCCTTCAGTGTCGCTGTCATCCTCGTCAGAAGCAACTGACGGGGTACTCCATATGGCGTCCTCGCCGTTAACTACGAGACAGCTCCTGTGGTCTTGGCTTCTTGGTCGGCGGAACCATCGGTGACTCCCGGAGTGTATAGCGTCCATGTTACAAATATCAGAGTCTTGTTACTAATAAGTTAACTTCAGAGTTTAATAACGCCAAAGAAATACATAAGCAGTCAACATGTTAGATCCATCCATTGACACAGTTCTGTCATCATAAGGTAGAATTAAAACTGAAAATATCGAAATATAAATAAAACAATAAATGAAGCACTTCTCTGTTAAGAAGCTTAACACATGATTGTATATCTGGCCCATTAACGCGATTGCCTCGTGTGACGTCATTAGGCTCCGGGGCGTGTTGGACATTTGATGAGTGAGGTTTAAATTTATTGTTAAATTAAAAAAAAAAAAAAAAAAAAAAAAAAAAAATATATATATATATATATATATATATATATATATATATATATATATATATATAGTATATATATATATATATATATATATATATATGTATATATATATATATATATATATGCTGATAACCACCAGGAAAGAAGAAAACACGAAGTTCCCAAGCGCTTTCGTGTAATTCACATCTTCAGGGGTGAGTACAGACACATTTCTGTACTCACCCCTGAAGATGTGAATTACACGAAAGCGCTTGGGAACTTCGTGTTTTCTTCTTTCCTGGTGGTTATCAGCATATACCTAGATCACGCGCACCTACAGTGATTTACTTATATATATATATATATATATATATATATATATATATATATATATATATATATATATATATATATATATATATATCCACAATGGAAACGTGGATAAGATAAATCTTGATGAAGCCACACAAGGAACGGGAACACTGAAGCACCGTAGGATTGGTCTTTATCCAAGACATCTTCAGAAGATGTCTTGAATAAAGACGAAAGCTAAGGTGTAGTTGTCAGGTGTAGCTCAGCAAGGGTCCACCTGCCACCTTTCACACACCTCAGTCACCTGAAGTGTAAATATTCCCCCAAGAGCGCAGGTGTAGCGGCCTTCAGCACCACACCACCACACCAACACTGACAAACACTCCTGATAAAAGATCGTCGTCACTTCACAAGCAGCGCCAAACCTCAATAGTCCATATATATGTGGACCTCAATACGGGTACAAACAATACCTCATATTCAGGAATCGAACCCGGGACTTGTGCATGGGAACAGGGAGTGTTACCCTCGCACCATGAAGACAACAAAGTTAACCTAAACTTTGTTGTATCACACACACACACACACACACACACACACACACACACACCATAAAACTGCTGACCCGTAACCCAATCTGATCACAAACACATACCGTATAGCACATAAGCCTAGAATCAGCGCGTGCTTTAGGTAACAGTTTTTTGTTCATTAACTTATAAGTAACTACATAACAAGCACCGTTCAATGCTAACGACCCGTTGGACTCTCATTAAGTAACAGGTAAATGACTTAAGATGTTCATTACCATAAC
The DNA here is from genome assembly GCA_958450375.1 of Homarus gammarus. Lineage (NCBI taxonomy): Eukaryota > Metazoa > Arthropoda > Malacostraca > Decapoda > Nephropidae > Homarus > Homarus gammarus. The sequence goes on along the minus strand of CAUDMG010000769.1, from coordinate 2,251,985 downwards.
AACTCTATTAAGAATGGACCAAGACTGCTCCTCTCCAAGATTCATATCAGTACGTTAACTTTTTTCCTCTTGGCGGCGAGTTGTGGGGTAATATTGACGCCTTTTTGGTCGCCATCTGAGAACCATAGCCTAGATACTACTACTACTACTACCATCACCAATAGTACTACTACTACTACTACTGCCATCATTACCAATAGTACTACTCCTATTACTTTCTTTTAACGTGACCTCAAGCCTCCCCCAATAGCCACACTTTGACGCCATTTTATTACCTTAATATTAAATATCCTAATACAAAAGTAGTTACCCTAGCTGTGTTGAGTTAGTTGAGTCGCAGGTCTATGCTGCATTCATTCAGTTACTGTTGCTTCATAGTCAATATCTTCGACTGTTGTCTGCCTTGGGGCCGAAAATCTAGTTCCCCTGAGGCAAAACAATAGCAGAGAGAAGGACAGTCTACATCTCAACCAGGCTGCAACGTGGCTTCTGGGCCGCTGTTACTGACGAACTTCTCCGTATCCAGGTCAACAACAGCTTCAGTTTGGGGAGGATAACACGATTATCTCCCCACTCACTGTCCTCCTCCATAAATTCTTCTAAAGATTCTTCTCCACCCCACCATTCCCCACCAGCAACCCCCAACCTCCACCACCAACCCCGTCCCATTCTTCCATTTCCACTTCACTCCCCACTCCCCAGTCGTGTGTTCTTTCCCCACTTCCTTTCTCTGTTAGCGCTGCAGCTCCTCCCCTTTACGTCTTGTCAATATTGAACATCCCTCTCCCCTTCCTTCCCCTCACTTTCTCCTCCTCCTCTTTTACTGCCCTCCTCCCCTTCCTCTTTACCCTCTACGACCCTCCTCTTCCACTGCCCCCCTCCCCCTCTCTCTCTCTCTGTTTGCCCTTCCCTTCCCTACCTTCATTTTACTCTATATTCCACCTCTCCTCTCCCGTCACTTCCTTCCGCTCCCTTTTCCTGTCATCATCATCTCTCCCCCCCCCCCTTTTCTCTTCTTCCATTCCCTCGTCCTTCCTCTTCCTCCTTCCCTCGCTCCTCTCACCGTCCTCTCTTTCCCTCCTTCCCTCCCTCCCCTTCTCCTTTCCCTCACACTCTGTGCCTGAGACAGGGGAAACCCACCCCATCATTATACAGCGATTTAGGCATATCTCTCTTGTGTGTGTGTGTGTGTGTGTGTGTGTGTGTACGTTTATCACCACCAACGCAGGTAAACTACCGCTTAAATAACACCTTCAAGTATCCTGTGCCCTGGAGACGGGGGTTGAGGGAGTGGGTAGGTCGGATGCAAACTGTTCCAGGTCGGTGTAAAAAGTTGTGTGTTGGATGAAGGAGCTTATACACTATGGTCCCGGTGATTGGTACACAGACAGCTAGTAAATAAACGCTTAGAGTGGGGGGGGGGGGGGGGGGGCCGTGGTCTCCAACCCTAAGACGTGAGGTAGACTCTGTTGTTGGTTGATATAAAGTTAAATCTTTTATCAGAAATATATAATAAAAAACTAAGAATGTATTAAGAACGATATTTTTAAATCTGTAAAGGATTTTAATCTGTCGACAGCAAATAAAAGGGAAAGATTAACTCGGAAAATTGTAACTCAAAATTTAAAGAGAAATTTAAATCGGTAAGGCATAAAGAGATGTTCTTAGTGGGAAGTGATAAAGAGCAACACGGTGTCCAGGTGTGGTTGAGCAGGTAAATGTTGGGTGTTCCCTGAGCCAGTGTGAGAACAGTAGTTTTTATCCCAGTATGGCCGTGGGCGGGGCGTCGTAATAACGGCCACCACAGGATGAACAACACCACGCCTTTCCTCCTACCGTAAATAGACCGCCAGGGGAGGTGGGAGGCGGGTGAACGTTCGTCTGGCTTAACTTCCTTTAGCTAGTCATTGTGGGATGGGGACGGGAGAACGTTCGTCTGGCGTACTTCCCAACTGCATAATATCGGAGGTGGAAGGAAATCAGACGAACTTGCCTGTCGAATTGAAGGCTGGAGGAGCACCGGCGCTGGTGATTGCTCGTGCTGGCGCTGGTGATTGCTTGTGCTGGCGCTGCTGATTGCTCGTGCTGGCGCTGCTGATTGCTCGTGCTGGCGCTGCTGATTGCTTGTACTGCCGCTGCTGATTGCTCCTGCTGTCATTACTGAATGCTCGTACTGTCACTACTGATTGCTCGTGCTGTCACTGTTGATTGCTCGCGCTGGTGCTGCTGATAGTGTGTGTGTGTGTGTGTGTGTGTGTGTGTGTGTGTCCCCCTGTGCTGTACTGACCAGGTGTTGACGACGGCCGAGGAATCCTTAAAAACTCAGTACCTGGAAATGCTGGACCTGCCGGGACAAATTGTAGGGCTTGAGTCACGCTGGGTGGGTGGGTGGGTGGATTTTGGGTGTGGGTGAGTGGATTTCGGGTGTGGATGGGCTAGGGGATGTGTGTGTGGGTGGGGTTGACTGGGGTATATGGGTGTGTAGGTGGGTAGCAGTAGGTGAGTGGACTGAGATGTGTGGCTGGGTGAGGGTGAGTAGCAGGACTTGGATGTGTGTGTGGGTGTGGGTAGATTGGGGGTACAGGGGTGGGTGGATATGGGTGAAAGGAAGGACGATTGAGAAAGGGTGAGGATGTAGGAGGGTGGATGGGGGAGATAGGGATGAGTAAGAGAGGGACGGATGTGTGGGAAAGAGAGGGAGGGAGGGGTGGGAAAGAGAGGGGTGGGAAAGAGAGGGAGAGAGGGGTGGGAAAGAGAGGGCGGGAGGGGTGAGAAAGAGAGGGAAGGGAGGGAGGGAAGGGAGGGTAAGAAGAGGTTGTGGATGGGATTATTTCTTTTTTTATGAGGAGACAAAATCTGTGAGTTGTTTTTGCTTTGCTCTCTCTCTCTCTCTCTCTCTCTCTCTCTCTCTCTCTCTCTCTCTCTCTCTCTCTCTCTCTCGGAAAGATGGAAGAGATAAACAAAACAAAAAAATAAGACGTAAACACAGTATGAATGAGGATGTCCATTTACTATGTGTCACTGTTAATGTGTGTTCGCTTACGTAAAAGACATATTACTTGAGCCGTCACAAACTCTGGCAACGACAACAGACAAAGCCTTAACAGATGTATCAGAGGGTACATAGAGCTGTTACACATCGTTAAAAGACGGGGCCCAAAATGCCTTCAAAATAACCGCGCCATCCAGCCAAAACATATGGGCAGTCGAGGTAAATTTGGACCATAATGGGACCCCGAGTGTGTGGACGACAGGTTATCACTGGAGAAGTTTTACAAGGACACGTTTAAAGAGTGTAGTGGAGCCGGGAATAGGTTGATATTATCACTACGGTTAGGTTCGCCGTGTATTTTTAGGCTCGTAAAATTGATGACGTTTTGGGGGAGAAGGGAAGCTTGCATGAGGAGGCGAGCCAAGGACTGTCATGGCGCTGTGAGGCAGAGGAGGAGGAGGAAGAGGGAAGGGGTGGTCACTATACTGTAGACTATAATGTTTGAAGAGTGTTTGATAGATCGATAGATAGATAGATAAGTGTGGGTGTTGATTATCACCCTGTGGTACACCTGCCTCCAGAGGTCCTGTTCAGTCCTCGCCTCTCCCCCTCCTGCATATATTTTGGGGTTGTGTGTGTGTGTGTGTGTGTGTGTGTGTGTGTGTGTGTGTGTGTGTGTGTGTGTGTGTCCGTCCGTCCGTCCGTCGTCTTGGAGTCATGCATGATGGACTCCGTGTGTCATTGAGCAATAAATAATGAAAAATATGTGTTTGGAACCATGTGGATTGAACACACACACATACAGATGTACACATACATACACACACACACACACACACACACACACACACACACTGAAAAACAAAAACTCCACCCTATCTTTTTTTTTCCCAGAGGACGACAGCTTGACGTAATTGTTGGTGTGTGTCTCATAAGCTGTCAGAGAGTGACTACCTGTACCCAGGTCACCACTACCACTGCTATTATACCCAGGTCACCACTACCACTGTTATTATAACCAGGTCACCACCACCATCACCACCATTATTATACCGAGGTCACTACCACTGTTATTATACCCAGGTCACCACCACCATCACCACCATTATTATACCCAGGTCACTACCACTGTTATTATACCCAGGTCACCACCACCATCACCACCATTATTATACCCAGGTCACTACCACTGTTATTATACCCATGTCACCACAGGTCACTACATCTAAAACTGTATTAAGAAATATCACACAATTAGACACCTAACTGGTATTTTTCACGTCAATATTTTCACTTTTCAACATAAATTCCACTTTTCGAATTCTTTTAATATTAAGTGACACCAGATTTCATAAAATTAAGAAAAAGCTTTAATTCCAATTTTTTTTTTTAGATATTAATATATACATAAGACTAATTCTATTGTTGTTTATGTTATTGTGAAGTTCCTCTCAATATCCAACGTTAGCCATGATTCTGACGAGTATTTTTGGTCATAATTTTGTAATTTATATTTTTTTAAAACGTGTCAAAGGACTCCTGAGGTTAGGTTAGGTTAGGTTAGGTTTTCTCACTCACTTGGAATTGATTTGAAAATATTTGTAATGCGTAGTAATAACACCTTTAGTAATTGTATAAAAAAAAATTATATAATAACATTTATATGGGTAATGAGTGTTTATATTTTGATGAGTCTTATTAAATCTCTGAAGTGATCCGAGTCGTTTGTATTTTAGAGCTATTACAGGCATTACAGTACAGTCTCAGAATGATTACAGTGTTCAGGTTACAAGGCGGGAACGATGTACATTATTATTGTCACTTCAACTAGTATGGTTACAGTACATAGGAGAAGTGTACATTATGTTACATTATCTTGTTCAGGCAGAAAAAAAAGTCGTAATTTTTTTTACTCGTATTGAAATATATTTTTGGCTCCTGACATAACTTTTGTGTGTGTGTGTGTGTGTGTGTGTGTGTGTGTGTGTGTGTGTGTTTTGGGGCTGGGAAATGACACCTTACGAGTGAAATTTTAATTAAACTAAATATAAGATAAAATTATGCGTATTCCTTCGTGTGATGTGAATAAAGGAAGTAAAGCTGGTGGTGGTGGTGGTGGTGGTGGTGGTGGTGGGATGGTGGTGGTGGTGGTAAGAGGGGGGGTGGTGGTGGTGGTGGTGGGGATGGTGGTGGTGGTGGTGGTGGTGGTGGTGGTGGTGGTGGTGGTAGGTGGATATTCTAAGACCAGGACATATAAAGTAGGAGATATAGATAATGTAAATGTGTCGTATAATAAATATGTGAGTGTGTATGTTGTGTATGATCTATGTTTGGTTTTTACAATACGCGCGTGTCATAATTTTTGGTGTATTTGTGTATGTTTGTGTATGTTTGTGTATCTGTGTATGCTGCCTGTTTGTATCTGTATTTTTGCATGTGTTGCCTGTCACTCTGTTTGTGTGTGTGTGTGTGTTGTCATTCTTCAGGTAGAAAAACACACACACACATACACATTCCACGCACATGCCAACCGCTGGTGTCCCCGTTGTGTGAGTGTGTGGTAGCTGAGGCCTCGGCCGTGATGGATGGTGTTGAGTGGGAGATCATTTACCTGGGTGCACAAATTACAGGTGTGGAGACGTGCACTGCAGCCTAATGAACCCTCCTTGCCGCCCTCCATGCTAACAGAGGGAGGCGGGATGAGGTAGTGTGTGTGTGTGTGTGTGTGTGTGTGTATAAGACGTACCTGTCATGAGGAGTTAGGACACACGAGGGGAGGGGGGGAGGGGGTAATCCTGCCTTCATACCTGCTTTGGGCCAGCGTCTTCAGCACCACGTCAGCTGATGCTCATTGTTTTGGTCGGTGAGTCAGCAGGGCGAGGCTGGGTTGTCGGGGGGGGGAGGGTGAGGTTGGGTTGTCGGGGGAGAGGGTGAGGTTGGGTTGTCGGGGGAGAGGGTGAGGTTGAGTTGTCGGGGGGAGAGGGTGATGCTGAGTTGTCGGGGGGAGGGTGAGGTTGAGTTGCCGGGGGGGAGGGGGGGTGGACATTGTTGTGTATATCTATTGTAAAGAAAAATATATTAAGTTGTATAATTCGTATTTGTAATGTGAGTGAGGTGTAGTGTTTTATATATATATTTTTTTTTCTCATGTGTTGATTAGCAAGTGTGGCTTGTACTTGTGTTTTATGTTATTGAGGTTTAATGAAGTTTTGGAGTTAATAGGAATAGAAAAGAAAACTACGATGATCAGGGCTTTACACACACACACAAGAGTCATGACCGTGGACCTTGAGGCGTGTGAAGCAGACCAAACCAAGCGTGTGAACATGTCATCACCCTACCAGGCTTCACTCACTCCTCACGCCAACAATGGATTGACGAATTTTAATAAAACTTGGCAGATGTCCGGAAGGTGGCAAGAAAATCACCTGATATTATATGTTAAAAAAAGAAGTGTCACGAACAGCAGTCTTATCAACACACCTGAGACACTGGAGCGAATCACTGAGCTTCTCGTCTCGTAGGTCTGTGGGTGACGCTCTACTGTTTCACGTGGGTTTGGAACAGTCTCGAACAGGAGTGTAACAGTAGGTGACAAAAGTTCGTTCCCTGTTCGCTGCTTCAATTTGGGCTGGAGCGAACTTTTGACCCCTACTGTAAATCTTATAGCAACCAACATCTTGAATAAAAGTGACTTACTTAAAGGTCTAGTATAGTCATATAAGTAAATAAGTACCGATACACTTTCCTCTTTGAAACAATAAATTGATTAAAAAAAAAGGTTATATATAATGTAGCAACTAAATCCAGGTCAGCTGTTGACGTCCCCTACACAGAGTTCAATGTCTCGTAGTGTTTAATGGTTTGAGGAAAAGTGTAATAACTGACCTTAAGTCGTGGAAATAGAGTAATAACAATATAAACGTCAATGTCAACTAAGATACCTGAGTACAATAGTTAATTATTATTTAATAACCTTAAGTATCCATAATGGTTAATGAGGAGATGATGACACCACCTGTTCTGTTGACTGTATAAATAAGTGTCTTGATGATATTAAGCCACAACACACACCTGAATAGTAATTAATTTGATCATGTGAAGACGACTGGAGATAAGACGTGTGTGTGTGTGTGTGTGTGTGTGTGTCCTGCAAGTCTCTGCGAGGTGAGTAAATGTTGTACAATTCACAGCATTTTAATGAAGGTTTGTGAACTTGAAAATCAAAAGGTGAATTATGTGTTGGAGCTACAGGTGGTGGTGGTGGTGATAAGTTGTTGTCGTGGTAATGGTAACAGGTGGTGGTAGTTGGTGGTGACAGGTGGTTGATGGTGATAAGTTGTTGTGGTGGTAATGGTGATCGGTGGTGGTGATAGGTGGTAGTGATGACAAGTTATGGTACTGGATAACAGGTGGTGGTGGTGGTAGTGGTGGTTGTTCTGGGATGTTATTGCACCTTTATTGGATCACCTGACTGGTACCAACACGGTGTAAAATGTTTAGAGACAGACACAGACAGACACGTTAAAACAAAGACAGACAGACAGACATGGTAAAGAAAATACAGACAGGCAGACAGATCAAGGCAGAGACTGAAGGAAAAAAGTAAAAGGGAGATAGAAGCAAAGAAACGGATAAAACAGCGAAAGAAAGACAGACGTAAAAGAGAGAGAGAGAGAGAAAGATGTGTCACAGTAAATGTTAGGTCAGGACACTGGGCCCACCATCTATACTTCAGGAGACTGAATCCTTAAAGACCCGGGCGGCGGAGAACCTGACCTACCTCAGTCCCTCGCCCCTTGTTCTCTCTCCCTCCAGTGACTCAGGTTCCCTCCAGTGGCTCAAAGTCCCTCCAGTGATTCAAATTCCCTCCAGTGGCCCAACGTCCCTCCAATGACTCAACCTCCCTCCAGTGTACAATAAACGTATCTGAGAATAACATAACCAAAATATAATTCAAACGGACAAACAGACAGACATACAAACGCGACATCGACATAAAAAAAAAAGAAAAGTTGCAATAAATGACTCCCACAGACTAACAGACAGACAAACAGATGAGACTCGGCCGACACACAACAACAACAACCCAACTTTCCCTCTCATAATGCCACACTGACACAAAAACAGACCCAGACTTGGTTGATAAATTGTGGTGTAGTAAAGAAGAATATAATGTATCTGTTAGCTGTCTGGGTCGTCCTCACACATGTTCCTGCTGTGGGTGGTCGCGGTGCTGCTGCCCTGGTGGTAGTGTCCTGGGTCCTGGTAGTGTCCTGGGTGCTGGTAGTGTCCTGGGCCCTGGTAGTGTCCTGGGTGCTGGTAGTATCCTGGGCCCTGGTAGTGTCCTGGGTCCTGGTAGTGTCCTGGGCCCTGGTAGTGTCCTGGGCCCTGGTAGTGTCCTGGGTGCTGGTAGTATCCTGGGCCCTGGTAGTGTCCTGGGTGCTGGTAGTGTCCTGGGCCCTGGTAGTGTCCTGGGTGCTGGTAGTATCCTGGGCCCTGGTAGTGTCCTGGGCCCTGGTAGTGTCCTGGGCCCTGGTAGTGTCCTGGGCCCTGGTGGTAGTGTCCTGGGTCCTGGTAGTGTCCTGGGCCCTGGTAGTGTCCTGGGCCCTGGTTGTGTCCTGGGCCTGGTAGTGTCCTGGGCCCTGGTAGTGTCCTGGGCCCTGGTAGTGTCCTGGGCCCTGGTAGTGTCCTGGGTCCTGGTAGTGTCCTGGGCCCTGGTAGTGTCCTGGGTCCTGGTAGTGTCCTGGGCCCTGGTAGTGTCCTGGGCCCTGGTAGTGTCCTGAGCCCTGGTAGTGTCCTGGGTCTTGGTAGTGTCCTGGGCCCTGGTTGTCCTGGGCCCTGGTAGTGTCCTGGGCCCTGGTAGTGTCCTGGGTCCTGGTAGTGTCCTGGGCCCTGGTAGTGTCCTGGGCCCTGGTAGTGTCCTGGGCCCTGGTGTTGATATGATTAATAATGTTACTATAATAATAACAGCAACAAGAACATCAATAAAATCAACAATAACAATAATGATGATGATGATGATGATGATGATGATGATGTAACTAATAATAATGATGATAATAATTATAACTTTCAGGATTAGACGAACAAATACAATAACGGGTAAAGTTTTAGTGTAATTGCTGACAACATTTTGCAGGTAATCTTTGTTAATTAACTGTAGTGAAGAGGAGCGTTGTTATGCATTCCTTTACCAGGGTATCTACTTAGGAAACTTACCAGTGTCTCCTGACTGTTGGTGAGTAAATTACCTGCCCGACCTTGGTGCCGAAACACTGCGGCTCCTCGACCTTGGAACCATTGTTGTCGTGGCTTATACTCACTCCCTGATAATGCAGTCTTTTGAAAATATCTTCACTTGTTTTTTATCCATTCCTTTATTCCGTCTTTTATTCGCACTGGTATTTTTTTCTTCACGTCCGTAGTTCAAGTGCACATTGCGTGGTACAATACCAAGCAAGAATAAAGAGCATTTTTTTTTCACGTGGGGAGAATTTCTAAAGAGTAACAGTTTACATTAGTGGTAATTCACACGAAGGTTCCACCATTGTAGTCATACTTGTCTTGTGAGAGTACGACTGTGTATACATATATATTTTTTCAATCCATTTTGCAGTGTAGGAGATGTGTTACAGAGCGTGTAATTCTTAAATAATTTAAAAAAAGAGAAATATAACGTTGTTTTTTTCAATGTTTTTTACTATTCACGCGTTCCATTTAGGTATAAGCTGAGAGAGGGGGTCGGGGTAGTGAAACAGTATTGGTGTAGCCTATTGGTCGACATAAACAACACCAGTGGAGGGTGTTCAGGCTGGGACTGTACCGGTGACCAAGAATTCCTGACTGACTGAATTAAGCGGGAAATACATCATTACCGGTCCAGGAATTGGACTGATCAACTCAGCTCAAAAACCAGAGCTTAGATACTGTATGTCTGTTATGTAGTACTGACACTTCTCAAGGGGTTAAGTCATCGTACTCAAGGGGTTAAGTCATCGTACTCAAGGGGTTAAAGCACCGTACTCAAGGGGTTAAAGCACCGTACTCGAGGGGTTAAGTCATCGTACTCAAAGGGTTAACCGTGGACAGTAATATTCCACTGAGTTCTGGTGAAGGAAGACCACAAGCGGCTGACCTAACCATAAGCACGGGATGAGGAGGAGGATACAGGTGTACGAAGAAGGAATAACAAAGAGAGAGAGAGAGAGAGAGAGAGAGAGAGAGAGAGAGAGAGAGAGAGAGAGAGAGAGAGAGAGAGAGATCCAAAAGTTGGGAAGGAAGACCCAGAGATAACAAAAAGAACGAGGGGTTGAGGAGGGTCAAGGTGAGGAAGAAGAAATAGTAATAACGAAGAGAAGACAAAAGAAATAAGAATAACAGGAGAGGAAACAAAGAGCCAAAAGTCACTAAGAGAGAGGCCGACAGACGAAGTTTTCGTAAATGTGGACTAAAAAGATTATTATTATTATTATTATTATTATTATTATTATTATTATTATTATTATTATTATTATTATTATTATTATTGTGCTAACATTCACCTGTGTGTTAAAACTTGTCATTTATAATAGGAACAAAATACAGATTAGATTATAAAATTATTCCTGTTATGATGTTGATTTTAGGAAACTGAAATATCCAATACGTCTTAAACTGGCCATTAGAGATGTGTAGATATATGATATTTTTTGGGGGTTAGGAAATTTATTCACTTATGGGGAAATAATTTTTAGTTAAGATTTATTTCTTAACGTTGCACAAATGAAGGAAGAGGTTACAGTATTGTATTAACCTGTGTGTGGTAAGTAAGGCCAGGACTCTCGTGGCTGGCACCGTAGGCTACGAGTTTTTTTTTTAGTTAGCAAGTTCACCAAGCCCACGTGGCTGACTGATACCGAAGGCTGACTGCTGACTGAACGTTTATCTAAGCAAGATCACTGTCTTTACGTGGCCGACCCTCAGAAAGTTTCATAAGGTTTGATCTATTTAAACTGGACAAGTTCAGTATCTACGTGTGTGGCTCGTGTCTATTTTATGAAGAAAAAAAAACTATTAAATAATATAAAAAAGTTGTTTGACATAAGAGAGAGCGGTGACGCAGCTCTACTGAGGCTTGCTATCTCGTGTTAATTACCTGGGCGGATCCTTAGCCCAGGTGTGTTATCTGCGGCCCCACACGATATTATTACTCTCTTGTGTTCTCCTGTATGATCCGCTTGTTCTACCTCTACGAGTTTTGGTTACTTTGTTGTTCATCTCTCTCTCTCTCTCTCTCTCTCTCTCTCTCTCTCTCTCTCTCTCTCTCTCTCTCTCTCTCTCTCTCTCTCTCTCTCTTTCGACAACAACAACAGTGTACGTCTTACATCACAGGTACACAGTGTAAGTGGCGCGACTCACACACACACACACACACACACACACACACACACACACACACTCACACACTCGATCCTCGGTACGTACATTTAAAGAGATATCTTAAATGATGATGCTTTTGTTATAGCTTAAGGCGAGCTATTGTTAGACGCGTTCCTTGCAGCTCCAATTAAAACGGAGGAAAAATATATCGTGTGAGGTTCTGAGAGTTTCTATTTGAACCCCCCAGCTTAAGCTCACCGGTTAAGAGACGTTCTCATATCTCCAATTAGGGGGAGAAATTCAGAGTACAAAACTGTGTGAGAGATATTAACCTTTGTGTCGTGGTTTCAAGTCAAGTCAGCCAGGGAAAAGATATCTCTCACAGCTTCAGTTTATATGTCTAGGTGTATAATCTCATCTTAACGTACGTGTGTTTGGGAATATATATATATATATATATATATACTGGAGGGAGTTATTTACATTTTCAGATTACCAGCCAAGGGATAAATTAACGTGAGAGCCTCCAAGAATGTCCTGTTTTTAGCCAATTAAATACGTTCTCTTATCTCCAGTCTTGTGGGTAAATTTAACCTAACCTAACCTAACCTGACCTAACCTAACCTAGCCTAGCCTAACCTAACCTGACCTAACCTGACCTGACCTGACCTGACCTGACCTGACCTAAACCTTTGAGAATAAATATTTGTTACCATTACGTTCACACATCTAAGGGAACAACAATTAACTTAAGAACCTTTGAGAAACTATTTTTGTTGCCAGTCAGATAACTCATCACATCTCTAGCTTGGAGCTTAGTTGGGTGAGAGGTGTAGGGGTGTGTTAGGACAGGTGAGAGGTGTAGGGGTGTGTAAGGACAGGTGAGAGGTGTAGGGGTGTGTTAGGACAGGTGAGAGGTGTAGGGGTGTGTTAGGACAGGTGAGAGGTGTAGGGGTGTGTAAGGACAGGTGAGAGGTGTAGGGGTGTGTTAGGATAGGTGAGAGGTGTAATGGGTATGTTAGGACAGGTGGTGGTGGTGGTAGTAGTTGTAGGTGATGATGGGGGTAGTGATGGTGGTGATAGTGGTTGTGATTGTGATGATAGTGGTAGTAATGGTGGTGGTAATAATAATAGTGGTAGTAGTGGTGGTGGCGGTGTAAGTGGTTATAATGGTGGTAGTAATAATGGTAGTAGTAGTGGTGGTGGTGGTGGTAATAATAATAGTGGTAGTGGTGGTGGTGAGGTATGAGATTGTGTTATAAAGTTTATTAGTAATTAGTTATTTGAAGCATTATTTTGTCAATTTAACTTTTTATACACCAGCGTCCAGCGAAGCGTGTAAAACTGTAAATGGAATGGAACTGTGTCTGTCTATCTGGCTGTCTGGGTTTCTGTCTGTCTGTCTGTCTGTTTGTGTTTCTGTCTGTCTGTCTGTCTGTTTTTATGCTTCTATCCACCCCTATCTGTGTATTTATCTGTCTACTATGTACTTTCCTGTCTGTCTGCTTTTGTCTCTATCTGTCTAGCTGCCTGTCTGGAGTGTCGGTATGCCTGTCTGTGTCTGTCTGGTTGGGTGTCTGTCTTCGCAAACAGTTTGATTTCTGAAGTGTGACACGAATTTGCATACACCAAAGACCGCTAAGTTATACAGATATCTGGCCCTGAGCAGGAGGAATGGGTGTTAATCTAAAGGTCAAGAGGTCAAGGTCAATCAGTTTGTATTTAAGGTCACTCAAGAGGTCAAGGTCAATCAGTTTGTAGTTAAGGTCACTCAAGAAGTCAAGGTCAATCAGTTTGTAGTTAAGGTCACTGCGTCAAGAGGTCAAGGTCAATCAGCTGGGATTTAAGGTCACTGCGTCAAGAGGTCAAGGTCAATCAGCTGGGATTTAAGGTCACTGCGTCAAGAGGTCAAGGTCAATCAGCTGGGATTTAAGGTCACTCAAGAGGTCAAGGTCAGTCAGCTGGGATTTAAGGTCACTGCGTCAAGAGGTCAAGATCAATCAGCTGGGATTTAAGGTCACTGGGTCAAGAGGTCAACGTCAATAGCTGGAATTTAAGGTCACTGGGTCAAGTGAATCAGCTGGGGCTTAAGGTCACTGGGTCAAGAGGTCAACGTCAATAGCTGAAATTTAAGGTCACTGGGTCAAGAGGTCAAGGTCAAAAGCTGGAATTTAAGGTCACTGGGTCAAGAGGTCAAGGTCAATCAACATATAAACTATGAATTTATATTGAGATGTTTGTCCTCTGCCCTTATGTTGCTACGTCGTCTCTAATCTATTTCTAATAACATCACCGAATGACGAACTGTAAGTGCTATTGAGCTGACGAAACGCTGGCAGAAGTAACGCCAAGACGAACGTTTGATTTCGCCAGGCGTTCTGTTCCTCTTGTGAATACCTGTATGTGTTGGTGGTGCTAATGAGCCTAATCTCTCTCTCTCTCTCTCTCTCTCTCTCTCTCTCTCTCTCTCTCTCTCTCTCTCTCTCTCTCTCTCTCTCTCTCTCTGCTGACCCCTGGAATAATGACAAACGACAGAATAATGACTTGTCACTTTTGTATAATGATGATGACAGTATAATGAGATGGGTTTATCAGCATCGTTTGTCTCCTCCTCCTCTTCTTCCTCTTCTTCCCCTCTCCTCCCCTTCCTTCCCACCCCCTTCCTTCCGCTCTTTTCCTTTACCCTCATTTTCGTCCTTTCCTTCCCCTCGCCTCCTATCCATCCCTCTTCTTTCCCACTTCCCTCATTCCCCTCTCCTCCTCCTTCAACTTATGTCATTCACCTTGAGTCCTTCCCCTTGAGTCCTTCACCTTGAGTCCTTCACCTTGAGTCCTTCACTTTAAGTCCTTCACCGCCTTCTGCTGCGTTATGGTAGAGGGAGGACCCATGTTGTTATCCTGGGGACTTGAGCGCATTCGTGTAGCAAGTGTGTGTGTGTGTGTGTGTGTGCGTGCATAACAAGCGTGGTTGTGTGTGTGTGTGTGTGTGTGTGTGTGTGTGACAAGTGTGCGTAATAAGCGTGGTTGTGTGTGTGTGTGTGTGTGTGTGTGACAAGTGTGCGTAACGAACGTATGTGTATGAGTAATAGTGAGCGTGTATAATTAGTGAGGGTGCTCAGGTAACAGGTGTGCCTGCTCTCGTACGCCACCTGTCCCAGCACTATGGGCTTGTAAATATACCTCCTACACCGTCAGCCCAGTGCCCTCAATCTTGAAGTGGCTTAATACCGGTACAGTTGTGGCTTAATACCGGTACAGTTGTGGCTTAATACCGGTACAGTTGTGGCTTAATACCGGTACAGTTGTGGCTTAATACCGGTACAGTTGTGACTTAATACCGGTACAGTTGTGGCTTAATACCGGTACAGTTGTGGCTTAATACCGGTACAGTTGTGGCTTAATACCGGTACAGTTGTGGCTTAATACCGGTACAGTTGTGGCTTAATACCGGTACATTTGTGACCTAATACCGGTACAGTTGTGACTTAATACCGGTACATTTGTGACTTTACTACCGGTACAGTTCAAATAACGTTGATAAACCATTCATTCTACAGTGAAAACTATATTATTAACGGACTATATACCATATATAGAGAGAGGAGAATCCATTAAATTGAGGAACCATTAGATATGACACCTCCATTTAACGAACTCAACCCCCATCTAACGGATTATATAGAGAAAAATCCGTTAAATAGAGGTAAAAACCCATCCGACTTTATTTAGAAACCATTTAGTCTTAGTTCAGGGTTTCTTTTACTAGGTGCTGGAGGGAAGGTGTTTTTTTGTTTTTTTACGTGGGTCTAAATATATCTCATGGGGTCTAAATTCACCTCTGGCGTTGATCTATACATCGACCAGAACAGCGATTATAGAATGGAGGGGGGAGGGTAGGGTAGAGGGGAGAGATAGAGAGGGGGTGGTTAGAGGGAGGGAGGGGAGTTAAGGTGGTAGATGGGGAGGGGATGGAAATAGGGAAATGGATGAAGTGGGGCGCGGGGAATGTAGGGGAGGGGTGGGTGGGTGGGGGGGGGGAATAGGATGGTCTAGTGAGTTAGGATTAGGTAGATTGCGATATGAGGGGTGGATGGGTGAGGTCAGGGAGGAATTGAATTGGATGATGACTATGTGATGTCACTCAAAGGTATGAATGCTGTTGACCAATGATAAAAGGCCTGATATGACGTCAACTGCATTCGAAATAAAAAAAAAAATAAATAAAAAACGAAAATTGTACAGCTACTTATGATGTAAATATTTGTATTTGAATAACAACATAATCTACAGTTTATCCGGGAACTTATTTTGATTATGATAATAATATTTCATATATGCTAATGTAGTTTTAAAAATTCGTTATAATATTAACAAGGTGACTCATCAGATAAGCTTTCACCCCCAAACTGTATAAGCAGATAAATATTTAATATGTTAATGATTTATGTACCGGAGTTAGTGAACCTGGTATAGTCTCTCTGGGTTCACGTGTGTGTGTGTGTGTGTGTGTGTGTGTGTGTGTTGTGTGTGTGTGTGTTGTGTGTGTGTGTGTTGTGTGTGTTGTGTTGTGTGTTGTGTTGTGTGTGTGTGTGTGTGCGTGTGTGTGTGTGTGTTTGTTGTGTGTGTGTGTGTGTGTTTTGATGTGTGTGTGTGTGTGTGTGTGTGTGTGTGTGTGTGTGTGTGTGTGTGTGTGTGTGTGTGTGTGTGTGTATATTACCTGCCTGTGGTCTTATACTGGCGGTGTTGGAAATTGTACCCAAATATTAAAAATTACCCATAAGAAGTATAGTAGTACTTCATGTTGGTGGTTTAAAGTATCACTATAACCATAATAAACCTTTGTTTGGGTTTTAAGAATTACTAGAGTGAGAAATGCTTCCATAAACTACAGTATTTTTTGGAGGTTTCATAAATTGTCACCAAAAGATGAATTACATTTTAAAGCCACTTCGAGGTCTTGGTATCTCACGACAGTCATAAATTAAGAGAAACAGTTGACAAGCGTACAGTTTACCTGAAGAAGATTACCTTTGTGATTAGTTATGGCCTACACACACATACACACACACACACACACACACACACACACACACACACACTAAGGTCTTTCAAGGCCTATTACAGTATATTGGCTCTTACTAGGCAGTCCTCCCATTTACACCCGACCCCTATAGCTCATATATCCGTCCAGCCTATATTTGAAGCTTCCCAGCGTGTTCCAGGTAATGATGATGTTTGGTAACTTGTTCCACTCATCCACTACTCTGTTTCTAAGACCTTGTTTACACCTCTCGCGTCTAAATCTATATTAGTTTTGTTATTATTGTTTTTGTTGTTTTAATATTGTTGTTTTTGTTATTTTATTATTATTGTTGTTGTCGTTGTGTTATTATTATTATTATTATTATTATTATTATTAGGTGGTATTATTATTATTATTATTATTATTATTATTATTATTATTAGTAGTAGTAGTATTGGTCTTACCGCTTGGATAATCCCAGGAGTTTTAACTTGACACAACCTTTCCTGTAGTGATGTTGTTGTTGTTGTTGTTGTTGTTGTTGTTGTTGTTGTTGCTGTTGTTGTTGTTGTTGTGGTCGTCCATTGTCGTATCTAGTAAATAATGAAGTATAAGAGAGGCGCGAGTTGGTTGATGATGTATTTAGAACGGCGCTAATTGGTTAATGGATTGTTTAAAGAGGTGTTAATTGGTTGATTACGTATTAAGAGAGGCGATAATTGGTTGATGAAATAGCAACAGTATTAATGTAAACGCTGATTGGTTGATGATGTATTTAGAAAAGACACTGGTTGGTGTGTGTGTGTGTGTGTGTGTGTGTGTGTGTGTGTGTGTGTGTGTGTGTGTGTGTGTGTCAGACTGGTGGTACACATGAATTAGGATGATTTAAAATGATGTAGGTTTTATGTTCCAGGTAAAAATACACCTCTGACAGGAAGGTCCATAAAGTGCTGTGTTATAGTAAATTTAATATAAATCACTAATTGATTCTATTTATTTTATTTTTTTGTTCTCGGGATAAATAATTTTTTTTTTTTTTTTTTTTTAGGTTAGTTTTTTTTTGTGTTTTGCTCTCTCTCTCTCTCTCTCTCTCTCTCTCTCTCTCTCTCTCTCTCTCTCTCTCTCTCTCACTTCAACACAACAATAACATCAACTTCTCAGACCTGTACGACCCGACAACAACAACAACAATGGCGGCTGGCTGGAAGGGCGGGCGAGGCGAAGTAAGGGGGAGGTGCAGGAGGTGGAGGCGAAGTAAAGGGGAGGTGCAGGAGGTGGAGGGAAGGGAAGGAGGAGGGGGAGGGGGAGGTGTAGGGGGCGTTATCCGGGGCGTCTGGTGTCTGGCGTGTAATATTCCCAGCGTTTTATCAACCTTATCAGCCTAAATGCTTTTAATTTGCATAATTAGCGTTCGTGCAGCGCTCTGGAAAATGCGCTCGATCGACGATTTATAGAGGCCATTTATATCTAGGTGCGTGTGGGCGAGGGTAATATTGTGTTGTTAAGATGTCGGGAATGAGTTTTACGGTGTTTTTTACCCGGCACGACTGTTGGTAACTAAAACAACTGTTGGGGGAAAATAAAAGCTCAACTCAATGTTCTCGGGAAGGAAGGAAGAAAAAAAATACTCAACTGTGGAAACTGTCTTGTTATTTTATGTGGTCCAGGAATGAAAGCAAAAAATGAATTCAGGTTAGGTTAGGTTAGGTTAGGTTAGGTAAAGGTTAAGTTAGGTTAGGTTAGGTCAGGTCATTTTAGTTTAGGTTAGTTTGATCTATAAATTCTAAACTAGATATTTACTATAGACATATATCACAGTAAAACCTCTATTTAACGGGCATCTATCTCATGGGTATAGTCCGTTATATGGAGGTTTCATTCTAATGTACCTCGTAATAACGAACTTGACTCTCCTATATAGTCCGTTATATCGAAGTTTCATTCCAATGTACCTCAACGATAACGGACTTCACTCTCCCATACAGTCCGTTATATCGAAGTTTCATTTTAATCTTGATATAACGGACTTTACTCTCCCATACAGTCCGTTATATCGAGGTCTCACTGTAATACGACTCATTAAACCAGGTATTGTTCCCAAAGACTCGTATGATTATCACCCCACGACCGAGATAAGAAAATGACCCTTAATGACCCTAGAGTTTTAGTGTAATCTTGACGCCATTATAGCCGCCATCTTCGTTTTGTAGTCAGGGTTTAGTTATGAGTCTCAGGAAGTGTGTGTGTCGGTCCTGACAGATGATGGTTTAACCCTTTGATGATGGTGGTTTAACCTTTTGATGGTGATGGTTTAACTCTTTGACGATGATAGTTTAATCCTTTGATGGTGGTGGTTTAACTCTTTGATGATGATGGTGGTTTAATCCCTTGACGATGATGGTTTAATCCCTTGACGATGATGGTTTAACCCTTTGACGACTATGATTTAAATATATAGTTAATAGAGCAGTTATATTTTGTTTACTTGATACATCCAGACGGACATAACTTACACGAGAGACTATTAACTGATACACTCGTTAACAAACTATATACTTCCCCGCGTATTTAATATTTGGTATGTTAAGGGATAATGTTAAGGGATAATGTTAAGGGATAATGTTAAGGGATGATGTTAAGGGATAATGTTAGGGGATAATGTTAAGGGATAATGTTAAGGGATAATGTTAAGGGATAATGTTAGGGGATAATGTTAAGGGATAATGTTTGGGGATAATGAAGGACAAAGGGTTAATGGTAAAGCAATATAAGCAATGCAGAGGATACGGGTCTTCTTCCCACAGATAGGTAAGAGGCATTACAAAAACTGGTTAACAGATTAATGGGAAAAAGGTCAAGCAAATGTAGTTTAAGAGTTAATGTTGTAAAGACTAAAGTAATGGTTGTTTTCTAATTGGTAATAAATCATAAAATATAGATTATGGTAGGAAACAGGGAACATGTGGAAAATTTTGTTAGGTGTATTTGTGGAAGTAACATTGTGATGGTAGATGTACGGAAGACCTCAAAACAAGAATAGGGTTAACAAAACAGCATTTATTAATCTAAAAGACTTGAATGAAAAGAGATATTAACTTTAATTTAAGAAAAGGGGCTGCTGGAAGGCTTTATATTACAAGGGCTGGTGTATGGGGTCAGAAGCCTGGTGTATGGGGTCAGAAGCCTGGTGTATGGGGTCAGAAGCCTGCATGGATACTTTTAGCAGACACCAGAAAGAGATTTTTAGTCAAGATATCTAATAACAATACTCATAATCTTAATATTTACTATGAAATTATATGAATCTCTTTAAGTAAACAAGTACAAATTTTATTAATAAAAGTTTTACACTAAGTTCATATAGAATAAATCCTTCCATTACAAAGTTTAAAAGTTCTCTCATCTACTTAGTTACGCAAAGTTGTCAGTCGTGGCTGGTGGCGTATATTATATAGTACGATATGTGGACCATGCTTAAAGACCTTAGAAGCTGACGTACCTTACTTAACCTAACCTAACCTAACCAATATTTAACCCAACCTAACCTAACCTATATTTAACCCAACATAACCTAACCTAACCTATATTTAACCTATCTTAACCTAACCTAACCTAACTTAACCTAACCTAACCTAACGTGTCCACATTATATCCAGGCAATATAGGGAGGAGATATACAGTATATATAAACCTCTATTTAACGGACTATATAAAGAGGAAATTCCGTTATATTGAGGGTCTGTTAGATGTCAAACCTCCGTCTAACGAACAATATAGAGATGTAAGTCCGTTTTATCGAGGGTCCATTAGATGTGAAATCCTCCATTTAACGGATTATATGGAGAGAAGTCCGTTATATGGAGGTTTCACTGTATATAGACCCTGGCACACCACACGCGGTCTGTCTGCGGCACGAGGCACACGAGGCTGGTGACGTGGGGTGACATTTAATCGTTCTCCGAGAAACGATCAGGTGAAGCTATCAGTGAGTTCAGCGAGAAGAGTTAGGTCCGGTGCTTTCCTGGGTTAGGTTACACTAGGTTAGGTCCCGGATTTTCCTATATTAGGTTAGGACCTGGACTTTCCTATATTAAGTTAGATTAGGACCCAGACTTTTCCAGATTAGGTTAGGTTAGGACCCAGACTTTCCTATGTTAGGTTAGGACCCGAACTTTCCTATGTTAGGTTAGGTTAGGACCCGGACTTTGTTAGGTTAGGTTAGGACCCAGACTTTCCTATGTTAGGTTAGGACCCGGACTTTCCTATGTTAGGTTAGGACCCGGACTTTCCTATGTTAGGTTAGGACCCAGACTTTCCTATTTTAGGTTAGGACCCGGACTTTCCTATGTTAGGTTAGGTTAGGACCCGGACTTTCCTATGTTAGGTTAGGACCCGGACTTTGTTAGGTTAGGTTAGGACCCAGACTTTCCTATGTTAGGTTAGGACCCGGACTTTCCTATGTTAGGTTAGGACCCGGACTTTCCTATGTTAGGTTAGGACCCGGACTTTCCTATCTTAGGTTAGATTAGGACCCAGACTTTTCCAGATTAGGTTAGGTTAGGACCCAGAATTTCCTATGTTAGGTTAGGACCCGGACTTTCCTATGTTAGGTTAGGACCCGGACTTTCCTATCTTAGGTTAGATTAGGACCCAGACTTTCCTATGTTAGGTTAGGACCCGGACTTTCCTATGTTAGGTTAGGACCCGGACTTTCGTAGACTAGACTAGGTTAGATTAGCACAGGACCCGGACTCTCCAAGGCTCCTACAGTGAATATTCCTCCTACCTAAATATATACAAATTTACCTTGATACCTTAGGGGTTAAATTAGCTAAAACAGCAAAATATCATCCAAAAAGGCATTAAATTTACACTGTGACTCTACGTACACTCAGGAAATATAATTAACCAAAAAAAATCTAATTAAGGTAGAGTCTCGGTGTAAATTAAGCTCCATTTTTTATGTTATTTTTAGAGTTTTAGTTAGAAGGTTAGGGACATTTTAAGGCAGGGAGCTTGGAGAATGTGTGGCCGTGAGTGTGTGGTAAGTGGCGACATGCTCAATGGTGTAAAATAATGAGATTCACAATTACTAATATACAGTATAATGTTGATAATAATAATAATAATAATAATAATAATAATAAAGATAAATACTAATAATAATAATAGAGATAAATACTACTACTAATAATAATGATAATAATAATAATCAGACGTAGGAAAAATAATAATATACTGGTTAATTACTTACGTATATATATACATAATAAACATCAGTATATACAGTAAATTGATAATTACACACACACGAGAATAACAATTACAAGAACCAGAACATAACTCAAGAAAGATGGAGTAGACATAACAGTGATAATCAAGTGTATAATAAAAACAACAGTAAAAATATATTAAATAGAAGAATAGGAAGTGAAAGTTAATGGAGTGTGAAGAAGACGAAGAAGAAGACGAAGAAGAAGACGAAGAAGAAGAAGAAGAAGAAGAAGAAGACGAAGAAGAAGAAGAAGAGATGGTTGTAAAAAGGGAAGTGTGTGAGATTTAATGATGAGGGGAGGGGAGAGAGACGATGGGGAGGGGAGGGAGAGAGACGATGGGGAGGGGAGAGAGGCGATGGGGAGGGGAGGGAGAGAGCCGATGGGAGGGGAGGGAGAGAGAAGAGGGGAGGGAGACGAGGGGGAGGGGAGAGAGGCGATGGGGTGGGGAGGGAGAGAGACGAGGGGAAGGGGGGAGTTAAGACCTAGTACTCTGGCGTGTGTTGAATATGTGAACAGGTTGTGGGAGGGTGATGACATCCTGAGGGTCTGGCTGTAATATTAAATCACTAGCTTAAGGTGATGGTGGTGTGGTGTGGTGTGGTGGTTGTGAAGATGGTAGTTGTTGTAAAATATAGATGGTTATTAGATGTAGTAGTAATGGTGATGATGATGGTAGTGGCAATGGTGGCTGAGGGATATTGGTGATAATAAAGATAATAGTGGTTGTATAATGGATGATGGTGATGGTAAGATGAACTCGGGTGAATACAAACCAGTAAGCGGATTCATTAAGGTTCGTGTGTTGAATTGACCTCTTTATTACGTGGTATACAAGAACACACTTACCTGGTGAACTTCAGTTAATGATCTAAACATAAAGGTTAAAAATGGCGTCATTGCATCTTAGACTCTAATTATATAAATCCGCTTAGCACCAGTTAGGAGACACAATCAAGGCGTAAAATATTATGAAAAAGATTGTGTACAGTGATTGTTATCTGGCGCTCACTCTGTGTGTGTGTGTGTGTGTGTGTGTGTGTGTGTGTGTGTGTGTGTAATACTACTACTAATAATAATAATAAAATTAATAATAATCAACGGTTTATTGAAAGAACATGGTAGCCAGAAGACTTAAAATATATATCACAAGTGATACAAATATGACAGCTAGGTGGGGAGAAGGTCATACTACAGGGCATTTCAACATAGTATCAGTGCAAAAGGTAGGATTGGCTGGGAGAAAATATACTTGTTGACTACGAGTTGTTGATATATAATTTTTACAAGAGTTGGGATTGGGATGTTCTTAATGCGGTCAGTACGTGCTCGTAGGGGCTAGATGCGGTTGTGGGATCTCGAGTGGGGGCAGGAGCCGGTGTCGAGGATGGTGCAGAAGCTTCTTCCCAAATTTGCAAATGAGGTCCTGGTGATGGTCAGTGAGAGTCGAGAGGGTCAGTGTGTTGAGCGCTTCTTGATATGTGGAGTAGGAAGGGGAGAGAATAATCTTGTGTGTGTGTGTGTGTGTGTGGTCGACTAATTACGTGACTTACTTATTATAGGAATCTACTCTTAGGAGTTCGGTATGTAAATTTTCTGCATCTAATAATTATTAAAGTAATACATCTAACCCCACACACAATCATCTTGACAGTAAGACCTAACACACACACACACACACATACACACACACACACACACACACACACACACACACACCCTTAACGTAACATCATCCCTTCACTGAGGGTGAAAAACGTTACCAAGTTATATTTTTCTTGTCAGGATTTTGCTCATTAACTCACCTTCCCCTCCGCCTCCCCACCCCACCACCCTCCCCACCCCACCACCCTCCCCATCCCCCACCACCCACAGACCCGCCCCCTTCCCACCCCCAGCCCCCTCACCCCCAACACCTCCAATTTCTCTCCGGCCTAATTAGCAGCACCAGGAGCAGGTAGATAAGACAGGTGAGTGAGGCTCATTACCAGGTGTCACCTGAGGTGTGAGGGGACAGATGTTACCTGTTATCTCACTCACTTACCTCATTCTTTATGTGTCCTGCTTGAATTATTTAACCTTACCCAAAATTACCACAAAGTTTCTTAGATAGTCTGTCTGTCTGTCTGTCTGTCTGTCTACGGTTGTGTGTGTGTGATTGATGGCTGACCCCTTAGGATTTTTGGTTTAAATTAGTCAATATGAAGGTTAAGCTTTGTGTTTCTGTATGTATGTATGTATGTATGTATGTATGTATGTATGCATGTATATGCTGATAACCACAAGGAAACAAGAAAACACGAAGTTCCCAAGCGCTTTCGTGTAATTCACATCTTCAGGGGTGAGTACACGAAAGCACTTGGGAACTTCGTGTTTTCTTGTTTCCTTGTGGTTATCAGCATATACCTGGATCACGCGCACCTACAGTGATTTACTTGCATATGTATGTATGTATGTATGTATGTATGTATGACCACTCGACCAAAACAGTGTAAAGTCCTCGGGAGGATGTATCAGTGAAACTTGGTGTACAGAGCCAAGAACAGTGAAATTTAGCCATGGGAGACAGGAATTTATAAACAATTTGAGGTGTGTGTGTGTGTGTGTGTGTGTGTGTGTGTGTGTGTGTGTGTGTGTGTGTGTGTGTGTGTACTCTTAATGTAAATGCCCAAGATGGTAATATTAAGATTTATTATAATTTAGTTGTTTTTTTTTATTAAGGCTAGAGGTCAGGCAAAATACGTGGCCATTAAATATTGGTAATGTGTCTTGAAAAATCTTTAACCCTTTGGATGATGATTTAACCTTTTGACAATGATTATTTAACCTTTTGACGACGATGGTTTAACTTTCTGACTACTGTGATTTAACCCTTTGTCGACAATGATTTAACCCTTTGACGATGATGATTTAACTCTTTGACGACACTGATTTAACAACCCTTTGATACCGATGGTTTAACCCCCTTAACGACGATGTTTTAATCCACCATGACTCAAGAATTAAGGGAAATGACATAAACTTGGCCGGATTCAGATTCAGATTTTTACCCCGTGTACGAACAAGGGGTCATGAGTCAGGACAGGTTCACACGGAAGTAATAACTAACACCTTCCAGTATGATTCATCAGCTAGTGACCTCTGGCTGACCGTCACCATCAGGTTTTGGGGTCAAAGGTCACGGAAGCGGCTGTCGGGTAAAGGCAGTTGGGTTTAAGTTTTTGGGTTTTTGTTTTAATTACGGTGATATGATGGCAGGTGTGTTTACATTTTTATTCGTATTTGTAATCAGATATTTTTGTTTTGTTTTTTTGTTAATGGTGAAATAGCTTTTAATACATGTTGTTAAATGTATAATGTATGTTTTAATGTATGATGTATAACGTACGTGAATATTTTATTATTATTCATGATGCGATCACGTGCGACGTGTGCCAGATATTGTGTATACATGTGAGCTCTCTCTCTCTCTCTCTCTCTCTCTCTCTCTCTCTCTCTCTCTCTCTCTCTCTCTCTCATCTTACACAGTCGGAGACGCGGACGGTAATCGGATAAGGTTATTGCTCTCTCTCTCTCTCCTCCTCCCCCTCTTCCTCATCTTAGTCGTCCTACTTTTCCTACTGCTGCTGCTCCTTCTTCTTCTTCTTCTTCTTCTTCTTCTTCTTCTTCTTCTTCTTCTTCGTTCTACTTCCCCCCTCCTCTTCTTCTTCTTCGTTAT
This sequence comes from Homarus gammarus, assembly GCA_958450375.1. Taxonomy (NCBI): domain Eukaryota; kingdom Metazoa; phylum Arthropoda; class Malacostraca; order Decapoda; family Nephropidae; genus Homarus; species Homarus gammarus. The sequence continues at coordinate 2,226,618 of CAUDMG010000769.1, read as the reverse complement.
ACTTTTCCCCCTCCTCCTGTTCTTCTTCTTCTTCTGCGTTCTACCTTCCCTCCTCCTCCTCTTCTTTTTCTTCTCCTCCTCTTCTTCTTCTTCTCCTCATCCTCCTCTTCTTCTTAGTTCTACTTTTCCTCCTCCTCTTTCTCGTCCCTTTTACCCTTTTGTTCCCACTTCATCGTTATTCTTCATCTACTTGTCCTCTCATTCCCTCTGTCTTCTCGCGTTATTCCTCTTCCTTCTACCTCTTCTTCGCATCTTGTTCTACACCCACCCACATTCTGTGTCTCTCTCTTCCACCTCCATCTCTAAACATACCTTTCCACAGGCCCTTTCTCTTATTCCCTTCCCTCTCCCCTTCCCTCTCCCCTTCCCTCTCCCCCCTCCTCCCCTTCTGTACACACACACTCCACCATTATAGTCAAACACTTGATAGACGAAGTAATTTAAATGTTGCTCGGAATACACTTCTGTAAACCACCTCCGAGCTATAGGGGCATAAGTCACACACACACACACACACACACACACACACACACACACACACACACACACACACACTTCTCGGGCTACAGGGATCTATGTCTCACACACACACACACACACACTCACAACTTGTCTCCTCCCCGGGCTAGAGGGACGTAAGCCTTGAGTTCTATCTTGACGCCTAAAAGAGTTATTGCTGTTGTTATAATGTGTTTTGGCGTTTCAACAACAAAGGTGTTTCTGCGCCGTTTACCAAGTCTCTAGTTCCTCTATGTCAGGTCACAACTCTTAGGTAGAAGGGGAATCACAGCGTCTGTCCGTCCGATCAGTTGGTCTCTTTTGTGGGCCTTTTCTTTTTTACGTGTACATAATGTTTTCCTGTACTGTAGCTTGGCTTGTTTACACACACACACACACACACACAATCCTTAAATCAGCTACGACCTATTGCAATCACCTCAATACCCAGCCTAATCTGTGAAAGTTTTGTGTTCGACTGGGCTTATGCTGATATTGCAGGAGTCGTAGACCCTCAGCAATTTGGCAACATGAAAACTTCCTCCACCACTCACTGTCTTGTCAGCTTTCTCGATTACATATACCGCCATCTCGAGAAACGAAAAACGTCTGTAGCTGTCGCCTTCATTGATTTCACTAAAGCGTTCGACCTAGTCGACCACAATATAATCATCAACAAAGCTATTGACCTCGGGCTTCGAAGAAGCCTCATACCATGGCTTACAGACTTCCTCAGTGACCGACGCCAAGCTGTACGCTTCCGAGGGGCTGTCTCCACCTTTCAGTCACTCACCTGTGGCGTCCCCCAAGGCACCAAGATGGGACCACTCTGCTTCCTTATGCTCATCAATGATGCCCTAAGAGAAACCCCTGCTCGCTGGAAATATGTCGACGACTCCACCATTGGGATCAGCGTCAACAATTCTGCTCCCAACTATACCGCCCTTCAGGATTTATTGAACAGTCTCCAAAACTGGGCCACCAACAACCATGTCACCATCAACCATACCAAGACCATGGTTATGCACATCAACCTCTCCTCCGACATTGTCCCACCTCCTTCCATTACTCTAGGTCCGAACACACTCCAGGTTGTAGATTCCACGAAGCTCCTCGGCGTCACCATAGACAACAAACTAAATTGGAAACCACACGTCAATGAAGTTGTCAAATCCTCCAGTTTCCGTCTCCACCTCCTCCGCCGACTCAAGTCCCTCGGAGTTCCTGCACACGAGCTCCTCAGTGTTTACACAACATTCATACTTCCCAAGCTCACCTATGCCTCCCCCACCTGGTCTTCCTCCCTAAATGCCACACAACGTAAACACCTAGAAAAAGTACAAAAGAGGGCATGCAAGATTATTCTCTCCCCCTCCTACTCCACATATCAAGAAGCGCTCAACACACTGACCCTTTCGACTCTCACTGACCATCACCACGACCTCATCTGCAAATTTGGTAAGAAGCTTCTACACCATCCCCGACACCGGCTCCTACTACCACCTGAGATCCCTTGTCCGAGAATTGCTGTTCGACACCACAACCGCATCCAGCCCATACGTGCACGAACTGATCGCTATAAGAACAGCCCAGTCCCAACCATTGTAAAAATTATCAACAACTTGTAATACTGTAACACTGTCACTATGTTGAAATGAACTGTAGTTTGAGCTTTTCCCCATCTAAGTTATTATATGTCTTATTTGTGTCACTTATATTACTTGTATATTATTTGTAATTCGTAACCCATTCCCCAAATATGTAACTGTATATTTTCAGCCTTCTGGCTGCCAAGCTCTTTCAATAAACCGTTAATTATTATTATTATTATTATTATTATTACACACACACACATACACATACACTCACTCTCACTCTCACTATAATATAAAAAACCTAACCTGAACCTAACCTAACCTAACCTAACCTAACCTAACCTTAACCTAACCTAACCTAACCTTAATTGTGGGTCCTTTACGCATGACTACCAGTTAAGACCAGTGTGATATAACGGAAGGATGGGCCAACATTATACACTTGACTGGTCTTACTTTCCATCTTGTAAAATTAGGTACTCATTTAAAACTATTTAGACTGGAAGGTGCCTTGAGATCAAACCAGAGACCTTTAGGATACAAGTCGAGCACTGTATCCACTTCCCCACCACCGCAATCCTCCCCCTCCCCCCCCCTCTCAAGTAGATGCCAGATATCGCCAAAATGTGTCCAGAGAATTTTGTCCTGAAGCGTGATTGTTTGTTTTTTTTCGCTTTCTTCCGCCTCATAGTCTAATTGTCGTCGTGATTATGTCGTAAAGTGTTTGAGAAGGTTTTATTGTGGTAATTATTGTAGTGGTTGTGTGTGTGTGTGTGTGTGTGTTGAGGGAAGTCATTGTATGTGTGTGTGTGTGTGTGTGTGTGTGTGTGTGTGTGTGTGTATCTGTGTGTGTAAATTACAATAGTTACACCATACTGTATGTACACTAACCCTCTCTAACACACACACACACACACACGGAGGCGTCTTTAAAGGGGCCGCCAGACACCTTCTATCACAGTTTCGGGGAATTTGCGGCAAAGTTCAAGGTCTTGACTGTTGTTAAACTTTACTTGGATGAACTTTTGATGTTTTAAGTCTGTACACAAGTTCCCCCCTCCCCCCCCCTCCTCCTCCTCCCTGCTGTGTGTGTGTGTGAATGTTTTGGTTGAGCACGTGGTTATTTGTTTTGGTTGAGCACGTGCGTTTGTACAACATGTTGGGACGTGTCAAGTGACTTCAACACGTGTGACTTATTATTTATAGTTTGCATTCCAAGATTACTTTGACGTTTTTTCTCTCTCTCTCTCTCTCTCTCTCTCTCTCTCTCTCTCTCTCTCTCTCTCTCTCTCTCTCTCTCAGTTGAACAAGTATAGGCACCAAACCAAGCTTATTCTCCCCTCCCCTTCCATCCCTTCTCAGTTCATCTTCCTCGCACACTTCCCCTCTCCCTCATTTCTCTTCCTTCCCCATTCCACCCTTACATCTCTCACTCATCACATCCCTCCCCCTTCCTTCTCTCTCTCTCTCTCTCTCTCTCTCTCTCTCTCTCTCTCTCTCTCTCTCTCTCTCTCCTTACCCTTACTTAAATATAAATTGTAAAAAAAAAAAATAATATTGAAAGTAAAGATAAAAAAAAATCAGTGAAAATAATAAAGTTTAACGATAAAGTTAACAAAAAAATTTGAAAGTTAAATTAAATCTAAAATCTAAAAATATATTAAGAAAAAAAAAGTTTAAAAGTAACGTTATAAATAAACTTTGTAATTAAAGTCATAAATAAAGTTAAAAAGGTAAAGTTGTTTATATGTAAATTAAAAAAAATAGTCCCTGGAACCTGTTTTTCCCCCTCGCTGTATTTATATCCAGAGTGAAGTGGTGAGCTCTGTGGTCTAGCAACGAGGGGAGGAGAGGGGAAGGGTGGGAGGTAGGGGAAGGGTGGGAGGTAGGGGAGGGGTGGGAGGTAGGGGAAGGGTGGGAGAGGGGAAGGGTGGGAGGTAGGGGAAGGGTGGGAGAGGGGAAGGGTGGGAGAGGGGAAGGGTGGGAGAGGGGAAGGGTGGGAGGTAGGGGAAGGGTGGGAGGGGAGGTAGGGGAAGAGTGGGAGGGGAGGTAGGGGAAGGGTGGGAGGTAGGGGAAGGGTGGGAGGTAGGGGAAGGGTGGGAGAGGGGAAGGGTGGGAGGTAGGGGAAGGGTAGGAGGTAGGGGGAGGGTGGGAGGTAGGGGAAGGGTGGGAGGTAGGGGAAGGGTGGGAGAGGGGAAGGGTGGGAAAGGGGAAGGGTGGGAGGTAGGGGAAGGGTGGGAGAGGGGAAGGGAGAGTGAGGGGAAAGGGGAGAGAGAGAGTGAGGGATGGTGAGGGGAGAGACAAAGTTGGTATATACCCTTGTGATTATTTTATCTTGACACAGTTTTTGGTCATTTGTCTTGTTTTCCTCTCCCTTCTCCCCTTTCATCGTTCTTCCCCTCTTCTTTCCCTCCCCTCTCCCTTCTCCCCTTTCATCGTTCTTCCCCTCTTCTTTCCCTCCCCTTTCCCTTCTCCCCTTTCATCGTTCTTCCCCTCTTCTTTCCCTCCCCTCTCCCTTCTCCCCTTTCATCGTTTTTCCCCTCCTCTTCTCCTTTCCCTCCCCTCTCCCTTCTCCCCTTCCATCGTTTTTCCCCTCCTCTTCTCCTTTCCCTCCCCTCTCCCTTCTCCCCTTTCATCGTTCTTCCCCTCTTCTTTCCCTCCCCTCTCCCTTCTTCCCTTCCATCGTTTTTCCCCTCCTCTTCTCCTTTCCCTCCCCTCTCCCTTCTCCTCTTCCATCGTTCTTCTCCTCTGCTTTCCCTCCCCTCTCCCTTCTCCCCTTTTATCGTTTTTCCCCTCCTCTTCTCCTTTCCCTCCCCTCTCCCTTCTCCTCTTCCATCGTTATTCCCCTCTTTACCTCCCCTCTCCCTTCTCTTTTGCCCTCTCTATCGCCTCACTTCTTCTTCTCTCTCTCTCTCGTTCACCTTCTCACTGTTTGCTCTCTTCCCTCCCGTCCTCTACTTGTTTCTTCCTTTTCCCTCTTCCTACACGGCAGAGAGAGAGAGAGAGAGAGAGAGAGAGAGAGAGAGAGAGAGAGAGAGAGAGAGATAACAGATTACACATTATACATCTATCGCTGCTGTCATCATCATCATCATCATCATCATCAACTCTACCACTATCACTTCCATCACCAACACCATTATATAGCTACTACTATCACCCCCTACCATCATCACACCATTACCATAACTGCTACCACTATCTATACCACCATCACCACCACCACCACCACCATCCACAACCACCATTACTACTGCTACTAACAACAACAACAGCAGGAGGGGGGAAAATGACCACAAATACAACTATTATCATCAACATTACTACTACCACCCAGTAACTACCACCATCACTACCAGGCTGACAGAAACAGAGATTTAAGAAAAGACAGACAGATAAACAGACAGACAGCCAGACAGACAGAAATTACACCGAGACTCTACCTTAACTAGATACGCTCTCGAGGGTCTCTTGTGACGGAGAGGTGGAAAGGAAAGTGTGAATATTTGAGGCTGTTGGTATGGCTTTAGCAGTACGTGTGTGTGGGTGCCTGTGGGTGTGTGTGGGTGTATGGGTGTGGGGGTGTGGGTGTGTGTGCGTGTGGGTGTGTGTGCCTGTGTGTGCGTGTGGGTGTGTGGGTGTGGGTGTGGGTGTGGGTGGTCGTCCTTAAACAGGTATATAGAGTATGTTGTTTGTGTTGGTATATATACTCTCTCTCTCTCTCTCTCTCTCTCTCTCTCTCTCTCTCTCTCTCTCTCTCTCTCTCTCTCTTACCCAGACAGTGTTGCCAGCGCGCTATAAGTTCACCTCCTCACTAGGTACCACTACACAAAGCTCGTTTTTTTGTTTTTTTCTTCTGGTAACGATGTGTGAAGATTGGTGACCAGGCAGTATAGAGGCCCTTCTGGAGTCTACTGGTGAGGGTAGGGTGAGTCAATTTAGATATGGGTAGGGTAGGATAGGGTAGGGTAGGGTAGGGTAGGGTTGGGTTGGGTAGGGTTGGGTAGGGTAGGGTAGGGAAGGGTTGGGTTGGGTAGGGTAGGGTAGGGTAGGGTAGGGTAGGGTAGGTGGAGTTAGTATTGGGATAGGATAGGATAGGTAATGTCAAAGAAGATAGGTTAGTTTAGGTTAGGTCGGGTTAGGTTAGGTTAAGTTAAGTTAGGTTAGGTTAGGTTGGGTTAGGTTAGGTTAAGTGAGATGTAACTTAGGTTAGATAAGAATAGGCTAACGACTAAAATACTTAAGTTGTCCATGGCAATCAGAGGTTTAAAGTAGTTAGTTGAGGTCAGGATAGTTTAGACCACACACACACACACACACACACACACACACACACACACACACACACACACACATTTAAAGATTTTTTTAAACTTTAATTCAGGTTCGGCGTCGAATCCTAATTTGAAATTTAAATGTGTTTTGAGCGAGAGTCGCCGTCCAGTATTACACAATTGATGAAACAGATGGACTAATATTGTTTGTATAGCTGCCTGTGTGCGGGGCTTAACCCTTTCTCTTTCATCTGGTGTTTTTTTTATATATCAGTTTTGTTTTTGTTTGTCAGTGCCTTCTTTAAATCTGTTTTGTCTGTTTATTAATTTTTTTAATCTGTGTTTATACTTCTTTTGCTGCACCTGTCTGTCTCTGTCTGTCTGTTTATTTACATTTTAGTCTATCTTTTTTATCTCTCAGCTTACCAGTTTCGTGTGGGGGGGGGGGGGGGGGTGGCAGCATGCTTGCCTCACAACTGAGTGGTCCAAGGTTCGATCCCCGGGAAGGGTGAAACTAAGGGCAAGTTTCTTTACGCCATTCGCCTCTTTCTACCCAGCAGTAATTGGGAACCTGGGCGTCAGTCGATTTACAGATCGTGTTTTCGGAGTCATGGTTAGCTAGCCAGTGCAGTTGGCGAGTTGTCCGGTCTTCTTAGATTATTCCTTGACACTGGGTCATGCAGCGCGTTACCCCAGGATGTAGTTGTGGTGTTGGGGGACAGCTTCTACACCTTAAACGTATTCACGTTAAGGTGGCCCCAGGGCCAGCCAGCCTTCAACACGAGGGACAGCAATTATTATCATCACAACTTGTTTCTCTGTCCCATATAATGTATACAACGCCAGGTGTGAAGTCTGATGCACGGACGGACGCATGCACGGACACACGCATGCGTAGACGCACCGGGTGGACGCTTGCACAGACGCACAAATGTACAACTAGACGCATGTACAGACGCACGGGTGGACGCATGCACAGTCGCATGAAGGGACACACTTACAGAAACTCACGCATGGACACACTCACGCACACCTGCAGACTCACGCACGGACACACCATTTGCAGGTCTTCCACACAGCTCGACTGGGTGCAAAAATAACCTGTTGACAGAAACCAAGTTTGAGTAGGTCGGCGTGTGTGACCTGCCCGCTGCTGCCTCCAAGGACAACACTTGACACTTGACCTGTGATACTGAGTTAAATGCAGGTCACTATAGTTACCGCTACACTGTATTACTTATTAGAAAAAAATTATTAATGACATTTGTGATGATTGTAGAATAGCGCAACTGTTATTATTATTATTATTATTATTATTATTATTATTATTATTATTGTTATTATTATTTTTATTATTATTATTATTATTATTATTATTAGTATTGTGTTAAGCCCATAGCTCGTCGCAGTAAAAATATGAGGTGAAATTGTCTCCTTGAGGATACTGGTGTGACGGTCTGGCTAGTGACAGGTGAAGCTCATTGATTGGTGGACGGAGGAGAGAAAGAGAGATAGGGGGGGGAGGGATAGTTGGAAGAGAGAGAGGGGGAGTAGGGGGAAGAGGGGAGGGGTGGTTGGAGGAGGGGGAGTGGAGGGATGGAGAGGGTGAAGAAGGGATTGATAAAGGAGATGAGGAAGAGGGAGGGAGGGAGGGATAGAAGGAGAAGTGGGAGACAGAAGGGAAAGAATGGATGGATGAGAGAAAGAGAATTATAAACACGTCATTTCTCCTTCACAATTCCAGCTAAGTAGAAGGATTGTGTGAAGGAAGGAAGGAAGGAAGGAAGGAGAGAGGGGAGGAAGAGGTCAGTATAAAAACACACACACATCTCTTTACGAAATTAAACGGCAAATCTAATCCACACCTGCAGATTAATCCACACCTGCAGATTAATCCACACCTGCATATTAGTGATTATCCTCCTAACCAATCCAACTTCATCCTTTAAAACAACCAATTCGTAATACCAATCGCCATTAGTTATTACCACTAGTGAATACAGTATATTTAAGTCGTCAGGTAAGAGGAGGTAGTTGGTAGTGAGGTCTTTACAGGAGGAGATCTTTCCGGGCAGGTGGTTGGAGCTTCTTTGACGTCACCAAAGTTTATTTTGGGTTATAGTTTTAAGTTTGGTTTATGTGTTTTTTTTTACCTGGAGTTACCTGCGTTTATTAGGTTGGGGAGGCGTTATGGTGGGGGCTGTGGTGGGGAGAGGCTGTGGTGGGGAGGAGGAGGAAAGGTGTGCTGTAGACCCTATGACTGAAGCACACACACTCACACGTTGATAGCCTTCATTAACTAAATCATAAATTAACAGTTTCAATAATATAACCTTAAGAACAGCCTTACCAATTTTATATTATTATACTTATTATTATTATTATTATACTTCTCAATACTTGTATGTCACTATCAATTATCTTTAAGTAATCTGGTGTTTCTTCTGCTACGTTTCCGTCCCTTTTTTCCGAGAGAGACAGAGAGGAAACATCATTTGAAGTAAATTGTGGGTCAGACATATTTTACGGAACATTACTACGGAAATCTCTCAAATCCGGTTTCCGTTGTTCCTGTTGTGCCTTTTTTTTATCATTATTATTATCATTATTATTACCGGGTATGATAGTTTACCAGATGACGCCCGACAGCTGCTGCTTGTGTCCCGGTGGGTGAGCTGTTGTCCTGCTGAGCGTATGATGAAACGTAAAGGGGAGGCCGTTACTACCATGATCACTTCTGCTTTGATAATAGTAGTAGTAATCATAGTAGTAGACATGGTTATAATGATGACAATAATAGTCGTAATAGTAGTAGTAGAGTAGTAGTAATAGCGAAGTAAACAAGATTCGAAGGTCCATTACGACAGGACGACAGCACAGCCAAAGTGATAAGTTGCAGCAACTGTTACTGCAATTACCAGAAGGGCAAATGGTTTCAGTCTTTATAAACAAGAATTTACAGATACCATTGCTCTAAGGTACGGTAGGCCAGTAAAAAGTTTGCCCTCCCAATGCGTGTGTCTCTTTCTATGACGTCAATCACTCCATGGTGTGCAAGAAAGAGGGCTTCATATGCATAAGGGATCTAACTGCAAATATGTTGAAGGAAATATGTCATGATGTCAGGGTAGAACCGACCCTCCTTCCATTGAACGGTGAGAATTTCCAACATAGGACTTCAAACACATCCAACGAAGCCCGTGTTGATGTCAGTGCTATAGGATTCTGGACCCGGGGACAGCGAGCCTTCTTCGACATCAGGATTTTTTTTATCCCATGGCCGCATGTCACCGTAACTTAGATCTCGTTGCTGCACATAGGAGGAACGAGAACGACAAGATAAGGGCATATGGGGAGAGAATTCGAAACGTTGATCAGGGCAACTTCACTCCTCTGGTGTTCACAACCTCTGGTGGGATGGGACCAAGTGCAAGATGCTTCTACGCCAGACTTGCGGAGGTGCTATCCGAACAGAAGCAGCAGCCCAGAAGTTATGTTACAGCCTGGATGAGATGTCGACTGTCCTTCTCTCTCCTTAGGTCTGCTTTGCTCTGCCTCAAGGGAACGAGAGCATCTGCCCTAAAGCCGACAACAGTTGCAGATATTGCCTATGAGGCTACAGTCAATGAATACCGCATAGATCTGCGGCTCAACTAACTCAACACAGCTGGAGGCCACGTTTAAAAATAAGGAATGGTAGTAGTAGCAATAGTAGTAATAATAACATAAGAGGCACCCTGGATCAGCTGCTGGTATGGACAATAAGAAGTGAGACTTGACGTAAATTGGGTGATAGAACGTATAGATGACACAGCAGTCAGGGACACAGGATGTAACAAATAATAAAAGAAAAAGAATAAAATTTTCATCACAAGCATGGAAGACACCGGAAGACAAGATGAAGAGATATTAGCGTTAAGTTTATGTGTCGTGGGGGAAAGCGTCAAGACAGTGGCGCTGTTAATGTGTGTTTACGGCTCTCTGATTTCACGCCACATCTTGATCTGCCGAATGTTTGTCTAGTCGTCTAATTAGTGTGCGTGTGTGTGGGACTTTCTTCTTAGGTTAGGCTAGGTTACGCCACATCTTGATCTGCCGAATGTTTGTCTAGTCGTCCCTTTAATACATGGGAGTTTCCTCTTGTGTTGCCATGTCAGTGACTTGGATAATAATAAGAAATATCCCTCACGTGCGAAAAATCACTATCTGTTAGATCAGGAGAGGAAGATACTATACATGATATTCTCTACCTGATTGGTGATTGGAGGTCATTGATAAAGGTCAGAGGTCAACCATACCTGGAGATCCATGTATGCAAGATAGGTTAATGTCTGGGTGGTGTGGATGGGTGTTCTTAATACTAATACAATAGACAGTAACTTGACCTTTTGAACCTAATTCACCCTAGAAGGTTATTGGTTTAAGTGAAGGTCAAAGGTCACTGGTCATTGTTGTAGTGTAATCCCCTGTTGACTTTGTTCTTGGTTTAGTTTGGTTTTTGTAAGTGTTGGTGGTCATTAAACTATTATTATTATTATTATTATTATTTATTATTATTATTTATTATTATTATTATTTCTATTTTTATTATTATTATTATTATTATTATTTATTATTATTATTTATTATTATTATTATTTCTATTTTTATTATTATTATTATTATTATTATTATTAATATATTTCAAAAGCAAGCGTTATATGTTCACAAGTGACCGCAGGTACAGGTGACACGCCACACCTGTGCCTCAGTTCCCGGTACACAGTGAGACCTGAAGGGAGGCAATATTTTATCTCTTATTCTCTTGTGTGTTAAATGTTTCCTTGTATTTTGTTGTCTATTCTCCCGTCAGACACTCCCAGGGCGAAGAAGAAATAATGTTATACTCTTGACACCTCTTACGTACACCCTCTTACATACATACACCTCTTACGTACACCTCTTACATACATACACCTTTTAATTACGACTAGTAGCCACTTCTCTTGTGACTCTCACCTTTGTCCAGCTGTAACTGATGCCTTTGTTCACTGTATCTCACCTTGTATCACTGTACTGTTGTTGTTATTTTTATTATTATTATTATTATTATTATTATTATTATTATTATTATTGTTGTTGTTGTTGTTGTTGTTAGTAGTAGTAGTATTTATTATTGTCGTTGTTATTATTATTATTTCTCCATATATCTGGTATAAAAACTCCAAATGACTAAAGGAAACATAAAATAAAGTATTAAAACAACACGTCGAGGCAGAACAAGAGACACACCACACCCTACAGTACAAGTTATTACAACATGTAACTGGGGCAATTAGTAGCTGTGGTGACGCCCTGGTGACACAGGAATGTATGAGAATAGAAAAAAACCAGGAAATAAGGATCAATCAGTATATAGATTTAGGTGGGATGAGGAAATATAAAGGTTCTGATTGGAGAAGGAAGGTCCAGGATGAGAGATTGTGGAGGTGTATTGGTACTGGATGATGATGATGATGGTGATGGTGATGATGATGGTGATGGTGGTGATGATGGTGATGGTGGTGATGATGATGGTGATGGTGATGATGATGGTGATGGTGATGGTGATGGTGGTGATGATGGTGATGATGATGATGATGGTGGTGGTACAGTAACACACACACGTACAGATGATCCTGCACACACACACACACACACACACACACTGGGAGAGTTTCAACCCTTGGTGTAGCTTAGGAACAGATGACCCTTGTTACTGGTGCTTACCGTGATACTCCTGGAGACTAAAGGCTCGTTCCTGGGGCTCACAGGTGTGTGTATGTGGTGTGTGTGTGTGTGTGTGTCTGTGTGTGTCTGTGTGTGTGTGTGTGTGTCTGTGTGTGTGTGTGTGTGTATGTATTTGTGTGTGTACGGGTAAGCCCTTGTTCTTTTTCTTTAGGCCTGAAAACCAGTATCAGGCAAATTGCTTACACCAGAACAAGATGGTGACGTTCATTCTTGACATGGAAGCAATAGACCACAAAGGTGACGGAACATATCAAGTGTGGTGGTTAGAGTGAAGCAACTGAACCTGACTCACGCTTACAGGATATTCACCAGCTTGTTCCCAGAGTATCTAACAGCAAACTTAATAAGGATTTGGGATATGAACCGGTTAGGGGACTAGAGGGTGTGAACACAACCTGGTGACCCCCGGTTAAGTGAAAAACATCTCTCTTCTTTACAGGTATAACGAACTGAAACAAGTTACCTGACCACATTAAAACCAGTGTTCTTATGAAATATTTTAAGAGTTAAAACTAGAAATATACATAGATGATGAAACGTCACAGCAAGAAGGGAGAGTGAGTTTCTATACTATTAACCTCAGAAAAGACCTAAGGAAAGAACCCTACAGGAATTAAGTACCGGGTGGCTTTATCGACTACGTCTTTGGTTAAATTACCGTCCTGTTCACTACAACTGTATACCTGTACTGTCTCTAGTGTGGGAGATATGGGAAGGGTACAGAGAACGAGGGAGAAGGAAGACGAAGAGGGAATACAGGAAGAGAATGATGAACGGGGAGGAGAGAGAGAGAGAGAGAGAGAGAGAGAGAGAGAGAGAGAGAGAGAGAGACGCCTAGGTAGGGGCGGCGGGGGAGAGATGGTATCAAAAGAAAAAAAAATTGCGGTGAGACAGGAAGAGATATGTAGGTGTCTCTCACAATAAAGGGAGAGAGGGGGAAGAGATGGTGATAGCGGAAATGAATTACAAGAGAGAGCGTGTGAGAGACTGACTCACTTTTAAAAGGAAAGGGAGAGATGAGGTATTAGAGAAAATGGGTTTGAGAGACAGGAAGAGATATGGGATTGTCTCTCACTTACGGGGAAGGAGGTGGGAGTGAGAGGAAGGAAGGAGAGGATTAATATTATAGAAGGGAGAGAGATAGTAACGGAAAGGAAGACGTGGAATAAGGAAGAGAGAGAGAAGAAATGACGGGGAGCAAGACAGAGAGAGAGAGAGAAAGGGGGAGATAGGAAACAAGTGAGAGAAGAAACGAGAGAGAGAAAGAAAGAGGGAGGTGGGGAAACAAGAGAATGTAAACAGGAAAGGAAGATAAAAATGGGAGGAAATTTTAAGTATTGAAGAAGAGGAAGAAAAGGAGATAGTTGTTTTCACTGGGATAAATCACAATAATATTTCCCCTCTTGTGTTTTTTTCCCTTCTCTTGTGACCACTAGTGTTGTGATGGTTGCCCGACTCTGGTGCTATACTTAGTTTGGAGGAGAGGGGAGAGGCGGGTGGGGGGGGGGGGGGGGGAGGTACATATCACAATAACATGAATATCAACTTTAGGAGATGAAACCTATAAAAAATTTCACAAGTTTGTTTTTTGTGAATTTTGTGTCAGTGGTGTGTAATTATTGTGATTGAAGAGTGTCCAGTATAGCGGGGTGTCTTCCATTATATATATACCAGAGTGTGTTATATTAAGGTGTTAAAATAGCGACTGCTGCTACGTTTATAAGTCAAGACTAACACCACTTACAACAACAAATTATAAAAAAAATATTGTAAATTTAACACTGCCTCTCGACACGGTTATATAGCCTGAAGAAGTAACTATTTTCGTTGTTTCTCTCTCGGGTTAAAAAAAAAAAAATCAAGTTTAATTTAGTGTTGCCTTAAGGAACAGTGTGGAGGAGCTGCCACTTGAGTTGGGTCCTAACACAATATTGTTCTTCAGGCAACTCTTAAACAATGAAGAAAGATCACTGTGAGGGAGACGATACAGACACGTTTGGTTGATGTCCACGACGGCTGCCTCTGCTTGTGCTGGGTCAACATGTGTGTGTGTGTGTGTGTGTGTGTGCGTGTGTGTGTGTGTGTGTGTGTGTGTGTGTGTGGCAAGGTGGACTGTGGGCGGCCAGGGAGTGTGAGAAAAGAGACGGATGGAGGTAAAAACACGAAGAAGGGAGAAAGAGAAAGAGAGGAACAGGGAAAAACAAAGGAAAAATGAGAACAGGTAGATATAAGAGAGAAATCTAAATAACAAGGTATGGTTGAAGACACGTTGAGAAAGTGTGTGAGTGAGAGACAGATAGAGAGAACAAGAGAGAGATACATACAGACACAGCACTATCTCACCAAACTCCTCCACTGTATCTCTCATCAGACGACACATCACCTTAGTACAGCACAGCACAGCACAGCACAGCACTCACCACCTGACCACTGCTGTCTGCCTCGTATTTATTAATTCCTGTAACTTTACTGTATTTGTCACCTCCAGCTGATGTTACAGTTTGTGGAGTTATTATAAGTTACATCCAAATAGGTAATAGTAGGTACAATACACCTGCCCGTCCTCCTTCTCGCTACACCTGAAGAAGGAATAGAGAAGGTGGTGGGACGGAGGTGTACAATAGTAGTAAAAAAAAAAAAGTATTAAAAGTAAAATAAATAAAAATATCAAAAAATATTTAGCTCAAAAAAAATTGTCTGGAGATAACTGCCCCAACGACCAGTCACCTCAAGGCTCGTGACAACACAGTACCTCTCTGTGTCCTCGTAACTTCTGATTACACCCAGAGACGGGATAACGGCGGGGGTTAGGATGCTTTTGTCTTCACACAACAAATAGAATTTTTTTTTATCCCTTGATTGACGCTAAGAGAATGTTTTTAAATTATTTTTTTTTTTATTTCAGTTATGTTTTTATTTCTTATTTTTATACTAAACTTATAACTCATCTCATCTTATTTTTTAACTACAATTTGAGTGGTGTTAAAAAAATAAAAAAAAATTAAGTCATAAATTAAGAAATAACCTTTTGCCAACACCTCAACATAGTGGTGATGGTATGACGTCATAATATGTGATATATAATGAGTCTAGGATGGCAGTTATTGTTTTTTTTTCCTGTTACGTCACACCTGGTTGGTCAAGTGGTCCACACATTGTTGGTGTTATGTTTACCTGTTGATTGGTTTATATTCTTCACGTAAAACCACTTTATTATTAGTAGTAGTAGTAGTAGTAGATCATTTATTAGTCTTAAAATGTATGTATGTCTCTGTTTTTCTCTGGTTGCCCTAAAACTTAAACATTTCAGACGTGTTGGTGTATTATTAACTTTTTACATAGTCTCTTACGACGAATAATTTATCGTAGGAACCTGAACCTTGCGCCACTAATAGAGTTCCCCCCTGCCACCCTCCTCCCTGCCATCCCCTCTCTGCCACCCTATCCCTGTCACCTCTTCTTTGCCACCCCCTCCTTGTCATCCTTTCCCTGCCGCCCCCTCCTTGCCAGCCCTTCCCCTGCCGCCCCCTCCTTGCCACTTCTTCCTCTGTAGCCTCCTCCCCTGCCCCCTTACCCTGTCGCCCCCCTCCCCTAACCCCTTCCCCTGCCGCCCCCTCCTTGCCACTCCTTCCCCTGCCGCCCTCTCCTACCCCCTTACCCTGCCACTCTCTCCCACACTCCGAGTTGTTCCTCCCTCCTGACAGACAGACGCATCATTTACCTGTCGGGAGGAACTTGTGTGTGATTACAGGTTGGTGCTTGTTGCTCTAACCTGTACTACCTGTTCTTGTACAGTATATACTTCAGCACCCGGCCTCCACACACACACCCGTCCACCCGGCCTCCACACACACCCGTCCACCCGGCCTCCACACACACCCGTCCACCCGGCCTCCACACACACCCGTCCACCCGGCCTCCACACACACCCGTCTACCCGGCCTCCACACACACCCGTCCACCCGGCCTCCACGCACACCCGTCCACCCGGCCTCCACACACACACATCCGTCCACCCGGCCTCCACACACCCCCGTCCACCCGGCCTCCACACACACCCGTCCACCCGGCCTCCACGCACACCCGTCCACCCGGCCTCCACACACACACATCCGTCCACCCGGCCTCCACACACCCCCGTCCACCCGGCCTCCACACACACCCGTCCACCCGGCCTCCACGCACACCCGTCCACCCGGCCTCCACGCACACCCGTCCACCCGGCCTCCACACACACACCGCCCGTCCACCTGTTTACTCGACCACCCGTTCACCTGTTTGCTCGACCACCCGTCCACCTGTTTACTCAACCACCCGTTCACCTGTTTACTCAACCACCCGGCCACCTACTTACTCGACCACCCGGCTATCTGGCCACTACTAATGCACCTCAAAGGCCACTTAACCAGTGTAAGCTCTTTGTGTTTTGATTATATGTGTACACAAATTACGCACACACACACATACACACACACATAGATAGATAAATAGATATTAAACACGTAAAGTATACAAAAAATGCTCATAAGTATTCAAAACTGACGACGCATAAATAATATTAGTGACAAATTCAGAGGAGTTGATGTCGTGCAGCCTGAAGAAAGACTTGGCGAATTCAGTCGTGAAATTCAGGGATAGACTGAAGTTTTTTCCAGAGTTAATTTAAAGGTAGAGTTTCATATCTATCCGCTGTAACGTCCTTAATCCGCTGTAATTATCCAAACTTCTTATCCTACCTAAAATTCCTTTTTTAGGTCAGTTCAAATCCTTTGTTCTATGCTTGAACTCCTTTAAGGTAAGACGATACCTCTGAGCTTACCTGTGTACCCCCTTATGTGATGACTAATTCAGCAAGCGTCGAGTCTCAGCAGGTCACTCGTCCACTGTCAGGAGACGGATACTGTTGACAGCTGACGGCAGGAGGGTAGTGTGATGTAAAGTAAACCTAGTTAGTAAAAATAGTAGTTATAGTAGTAGTAGTAGTAGTAGTTTTAGAAGTAATAATAGTAAGAATCTAACTATCAGTGAATAGTAGCTTTGGGACGGAGTAAAATATTAAGCATACACGCTCGCTTCTCTCTAGTTGGCGCTGTGCCTATACTAGTACCTACATATACCTGTACAAGTATCTTCACACTAGTACTAGTACCTATACTTGTACTAGTACTTGCGCTTGTACTAGCACCTTTCCATGCTCACAGGAAACAAGTGACGAGAGGGGGCTTGTTAAGCGGTTGGCCACATAATAAATGAATGCTTTTGACAGTGTTAATCCGTTTATGCAGGGAGCGAGAACCGTGGGCCAGTTGCTTTGTTCCATTTGTCTCTGTCTCTGTGGCAGTAATTGGGGACTTGGATGCAAATAGGGCGGTAGATCGTGTTGTGAAGGTGATGGTTAGGCCGTACCGTTGGTGAGATGTCTGGAACCAACTGAGTAATGTGACCTGACAGCGGGTTACACCGGCCGCCAACTATGGGTGTGGTGGTGGTGGCAGCCGCTCACAAAAGCTAGTCCTGATTTTCTTAAACTCGTCCCCGGTTAGACCTGATTACGGTGACCAGCGGCCATTACCGATACTAATGAAGGCTCTCAGAACAAGAGTCATGGGCCCTGAGTCTCCACCAAGTATCCTCCCGTTATATTTTTTTTTTTTTTATCTACAAAATCGAGAACGAGAATCGCTTATGTTTATGGATGAGTCTCAGATTCATTCCAACACCATCCTGCTCTCCACCTTCGTGCCGCATGTTAATGAGGCGGTTGGATGAATACTGACATATCCAGTGAGGCGGAGACTTAGACTTAGGTGTCCGGCAGAGTACAGTCTCGTGGGTCACTCACTGTCAGCACCTGCAGGAGTCCTCACCTACAATTCATCCTGTCCATTTGTTATGTAAATCAATAACCAAAAACCTGTTGCCTAGAAATTTGTGAGAGTTGGAACTATCATTAGAACTAAGATACAGACAGCACGGCCAGTGGACTAGTAAAAATAATAAAAAGTACAATGATTTATACCCCGGGTGATAATAAGGACTGAGACAGCACAGACGATTATTGTGTTTAGTTGTATCATGCAAGAAGCTGTACACTGAACCAGGACAGCAGGTATAGGTGTGGCCTTCCTGGAACTGTTCATATTGGGTGACACTCCCGCCTGGTGGTGAGGGCTTGAGGACACACACACACACACACACACACACACACACTTGACACCGTGTAAAGGTTCCAAAAATGTATACTGTACTAACTTAGCTTTCTGAACATATATAATCCTTGGTCTTCACTACACCACAACCCTTCTTATCCCTGAATCCATTATTATTATTATTATTATTATAATACTAGTGACCTGTACAAGCCATGATGGTAGTTGGTGCAGCTCTCTCAGACACTGGTGGTGGTTATGACAGCACTTCACCTCAGTAGTAATTTTCTTTTCTTGCTAAGTTAATCTCTTTTATTACCTCTGATAACCAGATGGTACACGAAGCCGTTAATAATTTAATACTTGTGCAATAAAAGACGACCATTGCAGATAGGAGGCTGGTGAACTTTCGTCTGGCGTTGCTTCAATATTTTATTATAACATAATGGGGATAAACGCCAGGCGCTGATGGTTACCCGTGCTGTCGTTAGGACCCGGTAACACTTGTCTGTCACTCTTCTGTATTCGGACAGTCTCGTGACCTGGATATTGTTAGAACACGAGAAGTAAGAAGACTTCTCGTACTCTAGGGGTTAACCTCCTCCTCCAGTGGCTGTAGGTCCTGGTACTCAAGGGATGGACATCTTCGTACTCAAGGGGTTAACAATTTTTGTGGGTGGGATGAAGATCATTCCCCTGGTGGCGTGATTGCGAATGTAACAGCTGTGAAGAAAACCATTAAGATGGTCTCTGATACATACAATAATCTAAGTCATTATGTGTCGGAGTGGAGCAGCTGTAGCGCCCACAACACTCCCTGGTGGCAGCGGCGTGCGGGGAAAAACCTTATGTCTGCTGGTGTATACTGGCCACCTTTTTACGCTTGAGAGCTTCACGGGAGGTGCAGCTGCCGCCTCGTTAAGCTGAGTACGTTGAAGGCAGAGTATCTTGAAGGAGAATAATCATAGGTGTTGGCCACAGCAGTTATTTTTAATATTATTGTAGTTCTTTGAATCACCAAGGAATAAAAATTACCTGTGTTTATGTAAATGTAATTTTGAACTACGATAATGTAGACACGCATCTGTAGTATCTTAACATTTAAATCGAAAATAGCAGTAGTGAAGTAAATTTATATTTCTCCAAAGAGGATAATTATTATCAGATAGTCCAACCCCACCTGTACTCTACCTGGATGTTGGTCAGAAAAAAAAAATCCATTAACCCAAGACCTTGTTTTTATATCCACCAGGTGAAGATTTGGGAAGGAATATCTACTTGAGACTTTTACTTCCTGTACCCCATGACATGTTTATAATCGGTTCCTTATTATGGTCAATGTCTTCTTCCTCGTGTCTCGATAAGTGTAGCCAGACAACACACATCCCGCGGCCTCTTATACCTGACCTATATGGAGAGAGAGAGGTGTGTGTGTGTGTGTGTGTGTGTGTGTGTGTGTGTGTGTGTGTATGTGTGTGTGTGTTTTAGTCAGTAGTCATGCTAAGTTTTAAGACACCTAGATTTGTGTCACCCAGAAGTTTATAGGTTAATATATCCGGTCTGGTCCTCCCCGCTGAATAACACAGTAGTCAATGCCGGATCTGGATGTGGTCAGCCTTCCGTAGGGTGCTTGCTGGGTCCTTTGTTGTTTGTGTTTACCGAGGAGCTTGATGTTTGTATTTAGTCTTTAGTCTAACCTTACCTTACCTCATGTCTAAGTACTTTGGTGGAAAGGAGAAAGATACTCTCTCTCTCTCTCTCTCTCTCTCTCTCTCTCTCTCTCTCTCTCTCTCTCTCTCTCTCTCTCTCTCTCTCTCTCTCTCTCTCACACACACACACGCCACCTCTCCAGCATAGTTTATAGAAATCTGTTCATATAATGTATCCAGCGTGTAGGGGTGTACCATGTATGGTCTTGTAGATACATATTGTTTATGTATCTTGTACGTGAGTGTTGTTTATGTATCCTGTGTAATATGTAGACATGTGCGTGTGTTTTTTATGTATCCTGTATGGGTTGCAGGACCCTGATTTTAGTTCATTATTTTTTAAGACTTGTGTGTGTGTGTGTTTGTTTATTTTTGGGTGCGTATGTATGTATGTATGTATGTATGAGTGAGTGTATATATGTGAGTGTGTGTATGTGTTTGTATAAATGCATGTACGTATGTATGTATGTATGCTATGTACTGGTATGCATGCATGTATGAGTCAGTGTGTATATAGAAATTACATGGATCACTACACGCCAAGGAACTTTTTACCCGTCTAATAATTTATAGTAAAAAAAATGGTACCGTCATACGCGAGGCAAGAGGCAGGGTGTAAGAGGTAAAGGCAGCAATAGAAATCATTTACGATATGTTCAGAAGTATTCAAGCGATACAGTTAACTACTAAAAGTCCTTTCGTCTCTCCCGCTGAACCATGAACCCCAAGATTCTGATTCAGACTCGTGAACCCGAAGCAGTTGACTGATATATTATTCTATCCATAAATGCTTCGGATTCACGAGTCTGAATCAGAATCTTGTGGTTCGTGGTTCAGCGGAGAGACGAACTGACTTTAGCAGATGACTGGACAGTGAGATGTAAACTTCCACTAAGGTTAAAGTTCATTGATTATTATAGATTGACTTTGGACTCATTGATCACTAATTCAGTTATAAACACTTGAAAGATCGCAGGGTTATTGAAGAGTCTACATGGGGATATAATTTCTCTCTTAGTTTGGTTCTTTTAACTCACCGTTTACATAAAGAAAAAAAAAGAAAGATGGAAACTCAAGCAAAAATCTCTGCCAAGGTGACACACTTCTGCTACAGGTTCTCACAGCGGTACTGGGAGAAGTTATTATATTAATTAGCCGGGAAGAAACAGGTTTAATTACCAGTGGCTCTTGTTTATTTTACCTTCCTTTGTCTACACCATCTTCCTTTGTTTACATCATCTTCAATTGTTTATATCACCTGCCTTTGTTTACCTCATCTTCCTTTGTTTACATCACCTTCCTTTGTTTACCTCACCTCTTGTTTACATCGCCTTCCTTTGTTTACATCACCTTCCTTTGTTTACATCACCTTCCTTTGTTGACATCAAACCCGCCAGCGTTACGGGCATCAACACCAGAACGGAACTGGGGAAAAAGAAGGATAGAATCTAGAGAATAAAAGCATAAAGGGATCAACTACCTTAATATGTATAGATGAAATGAGGACATGTGTGTGAGAGAGTGCATGAGCGCACCAAACGTGGCCACTAACCTGAATAAAGCGGTCACACTTTCACTTGCCCTCTGGCGGTCGTTACATCCCAACTGTACAGTGGTGGTGGTGGTGGTCAACGTCGTCCCGTTAAGGCGGAAGATTGTGTACCAATTGGCCCTGGCCTGGGTTTTACGTTTGTGTGTGTGTGTGTGTGTGTGTGTGGGGTGTTTGAGTGTAGGAAAAGGTAGTGGGGTGTTTTTGCCTTTGTGTACATGTGTGTAAGTATATTCATGTATGTACGTGTGTGTGTGTGTAAATAAAATAACATAAAAAAATAATAATTCCCTAGCTATAAATACTATATTCTCCAAACACAACTCCCACATAAGACAATAAAATATATTAGTTTATTATTATTATTATAGGATAGAGTATATTTTTATAAGGGTTCTATCTGCATATACCTTGAGCATACTTTTCATAGTTAAAATATACTTCGAATTAATGTGTAAATTTCAGTACTAATAGAAAATAGTCATGTTGGTATTGAAACTACTACTACTACTACTACTACTACTACTACTACTACTACTACTACTACTAATACAGGTTACAGTTTTATTTCAGTCACCTGTATCTCTTATGGTAAAATAGCAATATCAGGAATGGTTACAGATCGTATTAACAGTTAGAGAGATATTATGATCTATTGTACCCCCTGATAATAGCTGTCCCCTTAACCGCCCATGAGTATGATGACTTATCTTCTGAAGTATGATGACGTATCTCCTGGAGTATGATGATTTAATCCATTGTGTGTATCATAAGCATTACCTTCTTCAATAGGGATCACACACACACACACACACACACACATACACACACACACACACACGACCCACACACATACACACACACACACACACACACACACACACACACACACACGACCCAGTAAGTCATATAAACAAAACAGTGGCTCATATAACACTGTACAGAGCCAACTAGCACTGCCACCCACACTCTTTATGTCAGGGAGACCAACACAACTCTCCCGCCCTCACCTCACCCTCACTCCATCACCCTCCCTCTAACAACCAAAATACCACAGGCAGTACAAGGTCACTTAATAAAATATACCTCACACGGTTGTAACATACATCAGTGGAAGGTTAAAGTGTGTTTATACTTCAATCTACATAATGATTTTTAAGGCAGCCAAGTGTATGAGAAGTTGATGTTCAGTCTCATTGGCTATTTTTTTTTTTCTGTTTGTGTTTACTTAAGAGTTCAATGTCTCGTGATTTTTTATAACACACACATACACGCACACATACACACGCACACACGTACATACACACACACACACACACACACACACACACACATTTTCCTGTTTATTTTTTTCATTAATATTTTTATACACTGTAGTAGTATTTTTTGTGAAGTTTAAATAATTTTCTTATTTCCATATTCTACTGTACCTTTTGTTGATGTACCGTAGATTAATTAACACAGGTAATGATGATAATGATGATGATGATGATGATGATAATGAGTAGTAGTATTTTTTCCCCATTCTCATTTCACTATCACCTAAAACTAAACATTCCCACCCACTATTTTTATCATGGACCAACCACCTTAGAGTTAACTTGGTATTAACAATTTCACGCGTTAAACCTGATTAGGAGTTATGTGTAGGTGGGATCTTTTTTACGTCCACATAAAGTAGTATCCGACCAGACCACAGAGGAGACGAGTGCTTGATGCTTCTTGTCGCGAAAGTAGGTTACCCGGTGTGGTGAAAGTTGTTGACGGGTAGTGGATGGTGGTAGGTGGTGGTTGGTGGTGTTGTGGTGGATGGTGGTAGGTGTTGTGGTGGATGGTGGTAGGTGTTATGGTGTTGGAGCGTTGTAGGTGTTATGGTACTGGATGGTGGTATATGTTGTGATGGTGGATCGATTTTGTGGATGGTGGTAGGTGATGTAGATGGTGGTAGGTGTTGTGATGGGTGTGGGTGGTGGTAGATAGTGGTAGCGAGACACACCCAGGGCAGCTCACCATCAGAAACACACGTCACGTCACTAACTCTTGTTTTCTCCAGGACTTCATAACACGGCAATAAATCCGTCAACTCATAGTGACTAACTGACCCCTCCCCCCACCCCCCCCCATCACTCGTTCGTCCTCTCAGTACTATCAAATGACCCTCTCTAATTTCCCTCGCTAATTACCCTCACTATCACAACGCCTCGTAAAATAGGAACCTGACCCGTATTTAACAAGCACGAGGGGGACAGTGGCCATGGTGCTTATCCCGGGGTTATGAAATATTCCCGTGTTGATATTTTCTGCCCATAAGGATATATATATATGCAAGTAAATCACTGTAGGTGCGCGTGATCCAGGTATATGCTGATAACCACAAGGAAAGAAGAAAACACGAAGTTCCCAAGGTATTTATTTATGTTGAATATTAAGTGAGTTTATTAAGGTGTATTCTGGCGTCATTAGTAGGTAGGAAGGCCGGAATCTTCACACTGATTCATGATTCACTTTGACACCTTATGGACGGAAGGCAACAACACCGGGTAATGGTATAGCCTCAATGCTGTTCTGAAGTCATTTTAAAGACCATCTTTGTGTCGTAGCTTAAGTGAGACATTTAAACTCCTTCTCACTTCTCTAGTTGACGTAATGAAGATTTATCCTCAGGTGTACAGTTAGCTTAGTAGAGGCAGATAGGATACATTCTCCGTCTCCAATTAGCTTAATGGGGACAGCTGGATACATTCTCACGTCACCAGTAAGCTTATAAATTGAAACAGCTACATGGATTCTCACGTCTCCAGCTTAGCTTCATTAAAAACAAGTCGGATTCAAGCTCACTCCACCAGGTAGAGGAGGAAAAGTTTTGCATACGCAGCTCCGAGAAATTCAGGGACTGGTTATCGGGAGAGGCTCTGACAGGAGAACAAAGGCGAGTGTGTTGAAGGGTAGCTACTGGGGCCGCCCACCTGTTGCAAGACGACCCCGGGCCACCAACACCACCAACACGATCACCAACACCACTACCACAATTACCAATACCACTACCACCGTCACCACCACCACCACCACCACGATCACCAACACCACCACTACGATCATCAATACCACCACCACCACCACCACCACTACTACGATCACCACCATTACCCTCACCACACACCATCACCACTGCCACCATCACCACTACCACCATCACCACCATGCATGTTAAGTTGGTGACATACTGAGGATTGCGAGTTGTAATTAGGGACGAAACATTGGGAAACTGGGAAAAAAATGAACTATCTTTAAGTCTTAGGAAACGAGAGGAAGCCACAAGAAAAAATGAAGAATGTGGAAGGGGAGACTCAACTAGATACTACTTCACCTCCCATCTCTCTTCCTGTGTTATATCTCTGATCACTTAATTATTACCTCTTAAGAGCCTTCTCCCTACCCCCCCTCCCACCCCCTCCTCCTCTTCTCTCCCTTCCTTCCTCCTCCTCCTCCTCCTTCCCTACCTTGATTCCTTCATCGTCTGGTGGTAATGGTTGACTCGTGATGCTTGTACTAATTCCTTGAGGTGGAGGCTGGAGAGAGGTAGAGGGAGAGTCATTGTTTTTATAGTGATGATAGTAGTAGTAGTAGTAGTAGTAGTAGTAGTAGTAGTAGTTAGGTTAATGTACTCAAGCTTCATCTAAACTCACTTTGTCAATTCACCCAAACGTTACCTCACCTAACCCATTCTAAATGTAAGCAACTCTTACCTAACCTAACCTAACCTAACCTAACCTAACTTACAAAACCACCTGGTGTATACCCTAAGTAAACATTGCGATAAACTAAGCGGGTATTAAAACCTTTTTTTAAGAGGTGCTAAGACTCACTCACCTGTTATATTGTGGCATACCTGAGCTGCCGTGTGTGACTGTGGTATTGGTTTTTATTGCAGGTAAGTGTGAGAGCGTGTTGACCCCTGTTACTACGACTACTGCTGCTGGTGACGTAACCCCTCTACCGATACCACCACCACCACCACAACAAATATCTCCAGATTTACGAAGATTTTAAACACTGATTTTGTCCTATAATGCATCCAGATAAGGTAAAGTCTCAGTATTATTTTTATGCCATTTTCAACTTTGATTATTGTTGTTTGAGTGTAATTAGATAAGCGATGGTGTTTATATCTCAGTTATGAGGAAATTTCAACATACGAACCTTAGATAATTGGTAACCCACAGGTGTCAGGTTAAGTACCTCGTAAAGTAAGTACAGGTGGGAGTTTTAATATTAAGTTCACGTCGTCGTAAGAGTGACCAAAGTAATCAATAGTAGAGAGTTTTATTACCTGTCAGTGAACATTTACATATAGCATCATCACTACAACAACAATGGCCCATAATATTAATTCTTTGTTTACATTACCTTTTTTTTTCCTTTGGTTTTGCCGCGAAAAATGAATAAACACTGAACTCTTTCCCGCCTTTTCTCACTTACTGGTATAAGATCTGGGAATGTATTACGAAACCCAATTATTTTCTTATTCCATTCAGGCAGTATTTATTTCACCATTACGGGGCTGTGTTACGTGTGTGTGGGGGTGGGGGGGGGAGAGTTTAGTGAAGCGAGGCGAGTATTGATATGATGAAGACCTCACTCATTACCCAGGTGGTGGTAACTGGTCCTCACACACACACACACACACTCGTAATGACACTCTCGCATGGTAACTTCCTCGTGTTCTCTCACTGGAAGGGAAACACACCGCTATGGGCCACGATTCACATTTCAGGTGGAAACTTGTATTTTTTTTACACACACAAAAAAAAAAAACATGAAAAAAAAAGAAAGAACAGAAGTGATTTCGCCAATATTCCCCCCCCCCCCCCCCAAAAAAAAAAAACAAAAACAAAAAAACAATGAACTTTTATGGAGTTTGATGTTTGTTAAGCGATGCCCATTACAGAAAATTGGGGAAAATGGTGTTCCCTGCACTTAACAGGTCACTTTTGGTCTACGTCACTTAACAGGTCACTTATGGTCCCTTACATTTAACAGTCATCACCACACACACAGTCACCTACACACACTGTCACCACCACACACACAGTCATCACCACCACACACACAGTCACCACCACACACACAGTCACCACACACACACACAGTCACCACCACACACACAGTCACCACCACCACACACAGTCAGTACTTAACACATCCGGACGCCTCACCGCTGCCAGCCACTCTA
This sequence comes from Homarus gammarus, assembly GCA_958450375.1. Lineage (NCBI taxonomy): Eukaryota > Metazoa > Arthropoda > Malacostraca > Decapoda > Nephropidae > Homarus > Homarus gammarus. The sequence goes on along the minus strand of CAUDMG010000769.1, from coordinate 2,199,842 downwards.
AACCTGTTCATCTCTCCCACACCTGTCGTTAATGGAGCTCCGTGCACCTGGCTTTCCACCTGTACTTATGTAATCATTAGTTTACATGCGGTGAGGGTTTTAATAAGTGAGTTGATCGTTTTATGCCACGTTTAGTTCATGGTAAGATGCTGATACTCCTTACCCACCCACACCCTGCACCTAATTCACCCACACCCTGCACCTAATTCACCCACACCCTGCACCTACTTCACCCACACCGTCTACCCTACACACCCATACCCTACCAACCCACACCTTGCACTATCCACCCACACCCTCCACACTATCCACCCACACCCTCCACACTATCCACCCACACCCTCCACCCTACCGAGACAGGTGGTACTCGATCCATCCCTCGCAGCAGCTGGTTAGTGGTGGGTGTCTCGCTGGGGGTCAGTTAACGAGCGGGGGGATAATTTGTCATTTTCCAAGGGAGGGAGGGGGGGGGGGAAAGTCGTTAGGTGGTGACGAGGTGGTAATGTTTCTTTTTGGTGATACTGAGATTGTGAATGTTATAGGCCATGGTTAGGGTTGTGACGATTGTAGGCAGATGCTGGGGTTGTGAATGTGTTGTAGATAGATGCTTAAGTTGTGAGTATGCTGTTGGCTGTTACTGGGGGTTATATAAAACGTCAGTATCGTAAGCTGATTTTGTCTTTAATTCCATAAGATCATTTTTCTCTTCAATATTGCAAAGCCCCGTCATCCCTGCCATGTTGCACGGTGGCTGCAACAGAGAGCACAAACATAACATATTTTCTCTCTTCATTTACTGACATTCAATCACATTAATACCTTCGTGTAACATCCCCAGTGTGAACTCATTAGTAAATGGAATATTTTCTTTATTTTACACGTCGTCATTTTTTTTTTACCGTGTGAGGCGAGCCAGGGTCATGTGGACTGACTACCTCTCGTTGACTGCCATGATGCTAGTATTGGAGAGGATGTGTATGTTTTTATCTTAGTCTGCCTCGTGTTTGTCCAGTCGTCTATCATCGGGTAATATTGACTCGGGTTTGTAGGATGGTGTTATGTTATGTTATGGAAGACCCTCAGGTTGTTATGGGAATTTCCTTCTTACGTCACTATACCTAAATTACCAGACTAGTGCTGTGTATTTTGTTGTCTTTCAGTCGGGTTTCTTCTGTGTATTTTTATTTTCATTGGCTTTTTCCATCATTTCTTCTCCTTAATTATTTTTTTTAATATCAGTTATCTTATCAACCATTTATCCCCTTTGCTTAATCTTATCTTCACTGCGGTGTTTAGGTGAGGATTACTTCCCTGTTCATGTTAACCGTCCAAGGTGTCTTGCTGACGTCACTTGGTGCGATGTAATCACCGCCTCCCTCACACTCTAATTTGTCCAGTGAAGTTTCCGGCAGTCGCTCCCTGGACTCCCACCAAGGTGCACTTCTGTCGACGCCTCACTGAGACAAAAGCTGATTATCAGGAACAGATGTTGCTGCGGCTGGTGTTTTGGGGACAGCATCCCAGGTTGTGTACTCGCTTCCTATCTTTACACTGGAGACGGACTAGGAGTATTCTTTCCAGCCTTTTCCCAAAGCTGTGTCATACCGACTGCTGCTACTTCATTTTTACGACTCTGTGATTATCACCCTCGAGAAGAGGAGCTTTAACATTTTTAGAGACGTCACTACACCCTCCAAGCTTGAGAGTCTCATAACCTGTTCCACCCTCTGGTTCTTAAAATAATGATAATGGGTCATCCTTATGGGGCGACATGACCATCAGGCCGGTTTATGCTGAGTACCTGTACATGGAAATGTTTCTATTAATGAGAAGGTGGACATGGCTGTGTCCCGTCCAGCCCCTGTGCCGTGTATGTAATGCCTGGCAGCACTGTCAGATCAAGGTTGGCTCAAAATAGCTCCGGGAGATTACAACAGAGATATGCCCCTGGACGTTCAGTATCCCAGAATGCCATGGAGGTGGGAGACAGCTCTGGCCACGCTCTGCATTACCCAGTCTAGAGTGACACACGGCCACCTGATGACCCGAGAGTCCCAGCCAGTATATTATGAGTGTCTGGTCCCCTTGACTATAAAACACTTGCTGGTCCAGTGTACTAGTGTGGGGGACAATAGGAGGCTGCCCCTCTCCACGACTGGGGGGGGGGGGGGGGTGTCTTAGGTCACATGTTTTATTTCTAGAGGATAGGGATTTTAAAGTTGTAATAGTTTAAGTATAACTACGTCTATGTATATATTTCCTCCACAGTTTTACTATTTCCTTATTGTTAATAGATACATATTTTAAGTGAATATGACATCAAATAACTGTTATGACGCCTGATGTCCTTTTCCAAAATTTTTCGTCTATATATTATTTCCACTGTGTCTACCCACAAACTATTCCTTCATCTTCACTGTAATATCATTATTGAGGAAGACATGTACTGTATTGGATTGTTCTCAAGGTTAACTATAGTGACGTAATATAAGTCATTATAGGGAGACAGGAGATTGCTATTTACTCCCGTACACCTGAACCCACCACTAATTAACTTCCTCACCTGGCGTCTGATCATCGACCCCAGAGTTTTGAGGGCATAGACGGGTGTTACTGGTGGTGGTGTGTGATGAAGGTTATGTGTGATGGTGATGGTGTGTGATGGTGATGGTGTGTGATGGTGGTGGTGTGTGATGGTGGTAGTGTGTGATGATGATGGTGTGTGATGATGATGGTGTGTGATGGTGGTGGTGTGTGATGGTGGTGGTGTGTGATGGTGGTGGTGTGTGATGATGGTGGTGTGTGATGGTGATGGTGTGTGATGGTGATGGTGTGTGATGGTGATGGTGTGTGATGGTGGTGGTGTGTGATGGTGGTGGTGTGTGATGATGGTGGTGTGTGATGGTGGTGGTGTGTGATGATGGTGGTGTGTGATGATGATGGTGTGTGATGGTGGTGGTGTGTGATGATGATGGTGTGTGATGATGATGGTGTGTGATGATGGTGATGTGTGATGGTGTGTGATGATGATGGTGTGTGATGGTGGTGGTGGTGTGTGATGATAGTGATGTAGTGTGTAATGATGAACTGTGACAGTGAAAGCTCTATAGTCTATACCTAACCTATGCGAAGCAGGGTAACAACACAAACCTATAAAATATATATGGAGTTTTAGATTAACTCTCTCTCTCTCTCTCTCTCTCTCTCTCTCTCTCTCTCTCTCTCTCTCTCTCTCTCTCTCTCTCTCTCTCTCTCTCTCTCATCATTATCAAAACATCAATATTATATTTTTGTCTTTTAATTTATGTTTGATATCCTTACTCTAATTACAAGTCTGTCCCATATGACTGACGACCCCAACTATGTGAAAATACAGCCCACCGATACACTCAGTACACGAGGAAGCAGCGTGGACGACACTCGACTTTTACCTAGTCAGATGTTCAGAGACTCTACATTGATCGAGGATTATAAATATGGGTACCTTTGATGGCAGTGAATTCATTACTTGGATAGATATTATTATTCATCAATTTTGTGTAGAAACGTAATTAGGAGGTATATAAGAGAGGTAAGTTAGGAGGTATATAAGAGAGGTAAGTTAGGAGGTATATAAGAGAGGTTAGTCAGGTATCTCCAGGCATGATCATATTTACATTCTAAAGCTTAAATGTTTCTTCATTTACTGTAGGAGTATCATGGCCGTTCGACCCTTTGATGACGATGCTGATTTAACCCTTTGATGACTATTTTAACCCTTTAATGACTATGTTTTAACCCTTTGATGACTGTTTTAACCCTTTAATGACTATGTTTTAACCCTTTGATGACTGTTTTAACCCTTTAATGACTATGTTTTAACCCTTTGATGACTGTGTTTTAACCCTTTGATGACTGTTTTAATCCTTTAATGACTATGTTTTAACCCTTTGATGACGAAGATTTAATCCTTTAATGACGAAGATTTAATCCTTTGATGACGATGATTTAACCCCTTAATTACAATGATTTAACCCCTTTTGTGACTAATTTAACCCTTTAGTGTAGATCTAACCCTTTAATGACAATGATTTAACCCTTCAAGACTCAAAGGGTTAAGTCAGGTAATGTGTCGTGGTCAACTTAACGTGAGGAGAAGACATCGTTACCTGGCACAGTATGATGACACAAGCATATATGGGGAGGCACCTGTCTGGCCTGAGAGATCATAATTATATCCTGAATGACCTTGACCTATAATTTATGAGCTAATTATGACCCTCAGGAAGCTTTTGAACTTGAGAGAGAGAGAGAGAGAGAGAGAGAGAGAGAGAGAGAGAGAGAGAGAGAGAGAGATAATCAATAAACCTAATGAATCTTTTACATAAGGAACAAACCAACATAGACACATTAATGCACCCGAAGATTCTGTTTACATAATAAGTAACAACAAAAAATCAACATATATTACCTTAGGCTCCATCCCCCCCCATCCTCTTCCTCCTCCTCCTATCCCCATTCCCTTATCCCCTTTCCCATCCCCCTCCCCTTCCCCTCTCCCCCCCCCTACCACACACATACACACACACACACACACACACACGGTTCTGAACTCCGCCACTCACCCTCCGTCAACCCAAGGTCACTGTGCCAACTTTAACCATAACTGTATCCTCAAGTTTACCTAGCAACGGGTCTCTCTCTCTCTCTCTCTCTCTCTCTCTCTCTCTCTCTCTCTCTCTCTCTCTCTCTCTCTCTCTCTCTGGTGAGGTGTAAAGGATGAATAGGACATTTTAGTCTGATTAGGTTTAAGAATCAAGAAAGTTCCGGGTCGAGGATTTTCTTCATCAATGGTCGCATCGCTCCTCTCTGAAAGGGTCGCAGAAACAGACTGACACTCTCTGTATGCATGATGGTCACCCTAGTTATCTCCTACACACACACACACACACACACACACACACACACAAGCTCTCTTCTACACTAGTATTCAGTTGTTGCTGCTTTTGTTGTTCTTGTGTTTGTAAAGGTGTATTCAGGTGTTTTAACGTTCAGGGACCTTTACACTAAGACACCATCATTTAAAAATATATAAAGGTGTATCGTTTTTGGTGTAAGTAAGTGTTTTAGGGTAGAGGGAGAGTGTGACGCGGCGTTTACTGAAGCTTTGGAATGTGGTTGTTGGATGTGATATGAAGAGCGAATGCTAAAAACTGTGTAGTAATTGATATCTCAGATTATTATCATTAGTAGTAGTAGTTAAGAAATAGAGACCAGAGGCGAATCCAGGAAGGGGGGGGGGAGTCCACAAGGGGGGGTCCACAAGGGGGGGGGGGCCAAGAAGTTGTGGGTGGAGGAATATGGAAAGCACAGTGAACCCACCCTGAATTTTTTTTAAATCTAACCAATATTATGGGAATTTAAAGGCCATTTTGAAGCTATGTACACTTGATATTAGGAGATATTTTGAGGTCAATAGTAATTACTTTTTACTCTACAAAAACGCCTGAGTACAATACTGCATTAAAGAAAGATCCGCCCCTGCAGACACGGATCATGTATTGAGGGGGGAGGGTCGGTGGGCACAGTTTTTCTCCCAACATGCTCATTAACTCAGCAACTTGAGAACTCGTGTGAATTCCCAGGACGACAGTGTTCATGTCTGTCTGTGTCTGTCTTATTTCTTGTCTGTCTGTCTGTTTCTTATTATTATTCTTTTTCTTTTTCGTCATGCCGCCAGAATCACACTTGACTATAGACCATGTTCGGAACTCATGAGAAAACCTAACCTTCCAGTGCACTTGGTGTCGAATTTGTGGTGAAAATATAGAACACAGCCTTCAGCATTACATCTCAAAGAGTACAGAAGACCAATTCGTTCCTTGTTGCCACCTAACAAAACCTTTGACGAACTCTGTAAATTCATCCCACCTTCGTCTCTTCTCTTCTCTTGCCTTTCCTATACACCCTCCCTACATCTCCTCCAATCCCCTCTCTTTCACATTCCTCCTCTTCTCCCTCCCCCACTCCAGTCCTGAACAGAGCAACACCCTAAGCTAAGCCGGTCTGATTTGGCATTCATAATTTTCAAACGATTCCCCGAAAAAAAATAAATATATAAAAAATATATCTAAAAAAAATATACAAATAATAATTCTTTTTTATCGCCGATGTAGTTGATGTCGAGGAAATATAATTACTGAATATTTTTAATGTGATTTTATATATTAGGTATTTTTTTCCGCCCCTTCACAACTGTACGGGGGATAAAGATGACGATATTTTATTGAGCTCTATGGGGTTAAAAAAAAGGTCTATGAGCCAATTTATTTTTATTTGTTATTTTTTTTTTTTTTTTATGGGTAGTGATAGAAATATTTGTGAACTTATGTGTTGATCTTGAATTTATTTTACTGTGTCACAAGCGACCTGTTTTTTTTCTTTTCTTTTTTACTTTCTAAAAAAACAATAAGCTTTTAAAAGCGTTTCGTAAATCTTTTACTTTTTGTGTCTATTTTTGAAATGATCGGCTAAAAGAAAAAAAAAGCCATCAGGGAATCTAAAGAAATCTTTTTACTGAACAGAAAAATTCGCAAGTTTTCCGAGGGATATTTTCAAAAATATCTTTTTAGTGGAGGCAAAAAATTATGAAAGGTCTTTCTTTTTTCCTTGATTTTTCCTGTTTTTTTAATAAAGGTTTTCAGCGGGGGATGTCAGCGGCTTTTTTCCCGGCGAGTCTTGAAATATTAGTAAAAACGCCAATGATTTGTTTATATTTTTATTTTGTAATTTTTAAGACCAGAAAAGCGTTTATATGGATCGAGTTTTTATTTTTCTACTTTTTTATATTGTGAATAAAAAGATCCCAACTTTTATATTTTAGCTGTAGTGTGTGTGTGTGTGTGTGTGTGTGTCTTACTTATGTGACACTTGAATCCTCATTACTCAACACCACAACAACAACAACACCACAACAACAACAACACCATTTCACATCACCAACATAACACAACATCAGCATCACCAAAACACAACAACAGCACCGCCATTACACAACACCAGCACCACCATTACACAACACCACAATAACAGTTTCTTCTTTAGGGTAAAAAGCCAGGAGCAACACCACACACTAGACTTGGGTCTGGTGAGCAATAAATCCGCCTCTGCCGTCGTCTCCTGAGAGCCACAAATAACAACAAGAGATCCGAGCCTTTGACTGTCAATGGCGCGGAAGGTTGGATCCTCTTCGGGTGGTATTCGCTGCTCCTTTGTTTTCCGCTAGGATGTTTGGGTCTTGTGTTTATACTCAGTTGAGGCCGCGATTTCCTCATTATTGTGGGATTCTGAGGTAGTTTATTACCAGTTGTTGTGTGTGTGTGTGTGTGTGTGTGGCGACCTGTAGGGTAATGGTAAGCATGCTCGCCTCCCAAGCGAGTGGACCCGTGTCGATCCCCGGGCAGGGTGAAACTATGGGCAAGTTTCTTAACGCCATTTACCTCTGTTTACCCAGCAGTAATTGGGAACCTGGATGTTAATCGATTTGCGGATCGTGTTTTGGGGTAATGGTTAGCCAGTGCAGTTGGCGAGTTGTCCGGTCTTCTCGGACTATTCCTTTACACTGGGTCAAGCAACTCGTTAACTCAGGGTGTGGTTGTTGTGTAGGCGACAACTTCTACATCCTAAACAAATTCCCGCCTAGGTGGTCCTTGGGCTGGCCATCCTTGTTACGTGAGGGGCAACCATTATTATGCGCGTATGTGTGTATGTGTGTGCGTGTGTATGTGTATGTGCGTGTTTGTATGCGTGTGTGTGTGTGTCTCATTTCTTACTAAAATTCGATTATTCCCTGACAGAAATGACTCACTTATTACGGCCATAAATAACGTTCCATTACACAGTTCTTCTGTATCACAATATGTTATCCTCAGTAATATGCTTCTTTTTATTCATATCTCTCAGACGAGGGTATAAAAAAGTTATTTATTAGGATGATTAAATATAGATAGATATATATTTGAGTGTTATTTATACTCTGTGGAATGATAATGCTGGGGGCTGCATGTCATGGCTGGCTCAGTATGTTGTACCTCGCCTGCGGGTGATGTATCGTGTGTGTAGCTGAGGTGATTATACTTAATTATAGACTACATATTTATTTTGAAGATGGTGAATTGTCTTATTTCTCTCTCTCTCTCTCTCTCTCTCTCTCTCTCTCTCTCTCTCTCTCTCTCTCTCTCTCTCTCTCTCTCTCTCTCTCTACGTCAGCAATCATTTATTAAATATACAATATATACCTATGCTTTAACTCAGTAATTCACATTTATATTCAGTACATCATTATATTATCTCCCTGCTCTAGGTGAGTGTATAGAGTAATCTGTTTTTATCTGTCTTTGTCTGTTTGTCCATAACTAATTGTCTATCTGTCTGTCTGTCTGTCTGTCTGTAATCAAAAGGTACCTGCTTCTCATTACAAGTTGTCTGTGTGTATTGAGGTGTTTGGTAAATTTACTCATACGATCCTTAGAATATAACAAAACAACTCTTATGTCTACATGAGTGGGTTGTAGGTGGTTGTGGGCCAGTGTTGTGTTGTGTTTTTTTTTTATTTGTGGTGTTTTTGCGTTTGTTAATAACTTGTACAACAACAGTATAGGAAAAGAGGATCTACAACACAAGTTTCATAACAACAACAACATTTTACCTTTAACAAATTTCACAATTGTACAGCCAACAACACCAGCACAATCAATAGCAACTAAACAATAGCAACAACACAATCAATAACAATTAAACAACAATATAATCAACAGCAATTAAACAACAACAACAACAACAGCAGCACAATCAACAACTAAATAACAACAACAGCGCAATCAACAACTAAACAATAACAACAGCACAATCAACAACAACAGCAGCAACTAAACAACAATAACAACACAACCAACAACTAAACAACAACATCACAATCAACAACAACTAAACAGCAACAATCCCTCTACCATGATCACAGCCAATTACACACAGCATCTTCTCCAAGCTGTACTCGAGGCTATTCTTTCCTCCTCCTTGATGGCAAATAATTAAGTCATTCTCCTCCAAGACGCCAGAGGTCTGCGGGTCACTCAGCTCTTAGCAACCAGCTGCAGTAATCGCCCAATTACAACTTGTGTAATCGTGCAGCTAATTTGTGATTGGGCCCTGGTGTAGTAACTTAAAGGAATGAGAGGAGAAAGGGAAGGAGGTTTAAAACGAGCTGGAAAGGAAGGATTGTGGGGGATTTAGGAAGGAATTGTGGGGATTTAGGGAGGTGTGGGAGGGAGGGATTGTGTGGGATTTAGGGAGGTATGGGAGGGAGGGATTGTGTGGGATTTAGTTAGGTGTGGGAGGGAGGGATTGTGTGGGATTTAGGGAGGTGTGGGAGGGAGGGATTATGTGGGATTTAGGTAGGTGTGGGAGGGAGGGATTGTGTGGGATTTAGGGAGGTGTGGGAGGGAGGGATTGTATGGGATTTAGGTAGGTGTGGGAGGGAGGGATTGTGTGGGATTTAGGGAGGTATGGGAGGGAGGGATTGTGTGGGATTTAGGTAGGTGTGGGAGGGAGGGATTGTGTGGGATTTAGGTAGGTGTGGGAGGGAGGGATTGTGTGGGATTTAGGGAGGTATGGGAGGGAGGGATTGTGTGGGATTTAGGTAGGTGTGGGAGGGAGGGATTGTGTGGGATTTAGGGAGGTATGGGAGGGAGGGATTGTGTGGGATTTAGGGAGGTATGGGAGGGAGGGATTGTGTGGGATTTAGGTAGGTGTGGGAGGGAGGGATTATGTGGGATTTAGGTAGGTGTGAGAGGGAGGGATTGTATGGGATTTAGGTAGGTGTGGGAGGGAGGGATTGTATGGGATTTAGGTAGGTGTGGGAGGGAGGGATTGTGTGGGATTTAGGGAGGTATGGGAGGGAGGGATTGTGTGGGATTTAGGTAGGTGTGAGAGGGAGGGATTGTGTGGGATTTAGGTAGGTGTGGGAGGGAGGGATTGTGTGGGATTTAGGGAGGTGTGGGAGGGAGGGATTCAGAAAGAGGAGGTGGAAAGTAATGATAAAGAGAGACAGAGAAAAGAATAGACAAGAGAAACGAATAGATAAGGAAAAGAAAAAAAAGGAAAGTGTGAGAAGAGAGAATGAGAATAGGGGAAGACGGAGATAATAAAGGAGAGAATTGGCAATAGAAGAGAAAGAAGAAGAAAACAGTGGTGAAAGAGGAAATTGAAAGTCATAATGATTCCAGGTTTTAGTCTAGAGTGTGTTGGGGTTGTATAATGGCGGACGCTTACGAGAAACTTTCCTAATATTGAACTTTTTGTATGTGTGTGTGTGTGTGTGTGTGTGTGTGTGTGTATGTGTGTGTGAGTGTGTGTGTGTGTGTGTGTGTTTCTGGTCTTATATGACGATGGGGAGATTATGTACACACACACACACACATAAGCCCATTAGAACCGTAACCTCCACTAGGAAACCGGAGAAACCCACCCCTGACAGACCATACCACCACACTGAAGTTCCACGGATATGGTATGATCTCCCGTCTTTACTGCTATCCAACGTCACCTCCCTAGCTAACAAGTTCGACGAACTGGCAACTACAGTCAGGTCAACCGCCGCGAGCGTCGTTGCCATATGTGAGGCTTGGCAAATTGTGCCTGAAACATGTCATATTGAGGGATATCAACTCTTTCATCACCTTCGTTCACAAAGACGCGGAGGGGGCGTTGCCCTCTTCTGTCAAGATGACCTACGCCCGTCACGCCTGGATGTTCAAGTCCCAGCAGATGTGGAAGCATTATGGGTACGTGTCGTGTTACGGGCCCACCCACGCAACACCGCCTCCATTATAATCTGTGTGGCATACCATCCGCCTCGATCACCCACCAGAGACACTCTTATCAATCATCTCATCACCACCTCAGACCACCTCAGAGTTAGGTACCCATGTGCCAAGTTAGTATTATGTGGGGATTTAAATGAAATTGACACCACTGATATCCAGGACCAGCTATCACTATCACAAGTTGTGACCTTCCCCACACACGGTCAAAATACCCTTGACCTTATCTTAACTGACTTAGCGGACCAGTACCAACCACCTCAACCAATGCCTCCTATCGGGTGTAGCACACACTTATCAGTGCTCTGGTCCCCAGCTGCCACTCCCACTCAAGTACTGAGACCCTACATCAAGACCTACAGGCCGATTACTGACTCTGCAATGCGCCTCTTCGGGCAGTGGATAGTTCACCATCCCTGGACTGAAGTACTTAGCGTGGATGACGTGGAAACCAAATGGATAAATTATACCAACACCACCACGCAAGCTCACCACCACTTCTTCCCCGAGAAGTCCGTCAGATCTCACCCAGCTGACTTGCCCTGGATCACACCTCGGATCAAAAGACTTATGCAACAGAGAGACAGAGCCTTTCATCTCAATGACCACATCCGCTACAGGTCACTTCGCAACCGAGTCATCCGCGAAATACGCACTGCAAAGAAGTCCCACTACCCAACCAAATTACAACACCTGAAGCAGACCAACATCAGTCAATGGTATGGTAAGCTTAAAGAACTCTGTGGACTAAACAATAAGACACACCCCCTCCCCTTCCTTAGCCATCTCACTAGTGTTGACGCAGCTGAGCAAACAAATAACCATTTCGCTACTATATGCCAGACGCTCCCACGGCTTGACACAACCACTCTCCCTGCTTACCTACCAGCCCCCCTTCCCACTGACTTAGTAGAAGAATTTGACGTAGCAAAACGCCTGGACAAACTAAAATTAAAACGCTCTACCACCCCCATTGACCTACCAATGAAACTCTTCAAGGAGTTCTCCCCGGAGCTTGCTAAACCCCTCTGCTCCATCATCAATGCTTCTCTCAGTCAAGCCAGATGCCCAGCTGACTGGAAAACCTCTTATGTATCACCAGTGCCCAAGTCAACCAGCCCACAATCCTTAAATCAGCTACGACCTATTGCAATCACCCCAATACCCAGCCTAATCTGTGAAAGTTTTGTGTTCGACTGGGCTTATGCTGATATTGCAGGAGTCGTAGACCCTCAGCAATTTGGCAACATGAAAACTTCCTCCACCACTCACTGTCTTGTCAGCTTTCTCGATTACCTATACCGCCATCTCGAGAAACGAAAAACGTCTGTAGCTGTCGCCTTCATTGATTTCACTAGAGCGTTCGACCTAGTCGACCACAATATAATCATCAACAAAGCTATTGACCTCGGGCTTCGAAGAAGCCTCATACCATGGCTTACAGACTTCCTCAGTGACCGACGCCAAGCTGTACGCTTCCGAGGGGCTGTCTCCACCTCTCAGTCACTCACCTGTGGCGTCCCCCAAGGCACCAAGATGGGACCACTCTGCTTCCTTATGCTCATCAATGATGCCCTAAGAGAAACCCCTGCTCGCTGGAAATATGTCGACGACTCCACCATTGGGATCAGCGTCAACAATTCTACTCCCAACTATACCGCCCTTCAGGATCTATTGAACAGTCTCCAAAACTGGGCCACCAACAACCATGTCACCATCAACCATACCAAGACCATGGTTATGCACATCAACCTCTCCTCCGACATTGTCCCACCTCCTTCCATTACTCTCGGTCCGAACACACTCCAGGTTGTAGATTCCACGAAGCTCCTCGGCGTCACCACAGACAACAAACTAAATTGGAAACCACACGTCAATGAAGTTGTCAAATCCTCCAGTTTCCGTCTCCACCTCCTCCGCCGACTCAAGTCCCTCGGAGTTCCTGCACACGAGCTCCTCAGTGTTTACACAACATTCATACTTCCCAAGCTCACCTATGCCTCCCCCACCTGGTCTTCCTCCCTAAATGCCACACAACGTAAACACCTAGAAAAAGTGCAAAAGAGGGCATGCAAGATTATTCTCTCCCCCTCCTACTCCACATATCAAGAAGCGCTCAACACACTGACCCTTTCGACTCTCACTGACCATCACCACGACCTCATCTGCAAATTTGGTAAGAAGCTTCTACACCATCCCCGACACCGGCTCCTACTACCACCTGAGATCCCCTGTCCGAGAATTGCTGTGCGACACCACAACCGCATCCAGCCCATACGTGCACGAACTGATCGCTATAAGAACAGCCCAGTCCCAACCATTGTAAAAATTATCAATAACTTGTAATACTGTAACACTGTCACTATGTTGAAATGAACTGTAGTTTGAGCTTTTCCCCATCTAAGTTATTATATGTCTTATTTGTGTCACTTATGTTACTTGTATATTATTTGTAATTCGTAACCCATTCCCCAAATATGTAACTGTATATTTTCAGCCTTCTGGCTGCCAAGCTCTTTCAATAAACCGTTAATTATTATTATTATTATTATTTACACACACACACACACACACACACACACACACACACACACACACACACTTGACCTCTTAATAAAACCTTGAAGAATAGACGAGAGACTTAATCAATAATACGGTCAATTTAACAACAAATTAACGGAGATAATTATTTTGTGAGTGGCTGTCAGTCATCTGTGTGTCTGTGTGTGTGTGTGTTTATTCTTTTTGTAAATAATTATGAATTCATAATATTGTTTGTGTACGTCCATGTTTATATTATAATTATTTAAACTCCTCCTCATCATTATCATCATTATCATCATCATCATCATCATCATTATCATCATCATCATCATCATCATCATCATCATCATCCTCATCTTCATCATCATCATCATCATCATTCTCCTCTTCCTCTTTCTCCTCTTCCTCCTCACACAAACCATCACAATAATTAACGCACAGTCACCACTCAGAACGCACTGACCTGAATATATGAACCAATAAGAACACTATAATTAAAGCATAAGAACCACTCATAACCTAATAATAACAACTCGTGATCCAATCAGAAGATAGCAAAAACGCATTAACCAATCAGAAAACTAATTTGGTCGTTTACAACCCAACGGCGAGCCAATCAAAACACGGCATGTTGACCTCCCACAAATCATCCTCAAATCGCCTTCAGGAAATCAGAACCAGCCAAATCGTCTGGTACATTACCGTCTGATGGGGACACTCAGAACAGCAGCAAGCACCCAGGGAAAGGTTATTAACAATCAGAGCAGATTTAGCCATTAGTGATGAAACTCTTTAATTTACCCATCTGTTTTAGTTCATATTGGTGTGACGCGACAAATGGTGGGTTCCCCCTTGACCCTGCAGTGCTCTCTCTCTCTCTCTCTCTCTCTCTCTCTCTCTCTCTCTCTCTCTCTCTCTCCTTCTCTCACACACACACTACAATTATCAATAAGTTATCACGGGGTTGCCGTTTATAAATTCACTCACTTAACGTGCGTCATTATTTATTAAACCAGCGAGCCGTGGTGCCTGATTGAAGATCTTTTCTATATTTAAAGAGAAGTAATTTGCGTGCACTGAATTCAAGCTGGCGAGGTCAACAATGTCAGGCGAATTTCATCATATCGGGTACAATTTTTACATAATATATTTTTTTTTTACCGTCATATTTTCCTATATTTTTTTTTTTATTATTATTTATTTCGGCAATAGCATGTGACAAGGGCCATCAGAGGTTGTTCAGTCGGATGGAGTATATTATTACGGGAGCTCATTAGTATTGAAAATAGTCATAGAGTGATTGTAAAGTAATACGTGATGTTTAATTACCGTGAATTTAGATGTTGGAGACATGAGCAGCGGTGGGTTAGTTGAAGGAGAGGGGAGGGGGGTTTGGAGGGGGGAAGGAAGGGAGGGAGGGGGGGGTTTAGGCAAGGGGGAGGGAAGTAGGAGGTGCAGATGAGAGGATGTTTACTACTGCAGTGAAACCTAGGCGAGGCTTGGTAGAATCCACGCCTATGAGGGTTACGGTGTGCGTTGATTGGTTCTAGTTTGTTGTGATGTTAGGACTCTCTCTCTCTCTCTCTCTCTCTCTCTCTCTCTCTCTCTCTCTCTCTCTCTCTCTCTCTCTCTCTCTCTCTCTATGACCTAACTTGTCTTAAACCTGAATTTAAATACAGGTAAAGTTAATCTATTCTCTTAACCCTTTTACCCCTCACTCCTCTCTCCACTTCCTCCTTCCCTTTACCTTTCCTCTACCCTTCCCCTTACCCTCCCCCCTTCACCTTTCCCTCCCCCTTCCAATTTCGGTCCACCTTCTCACTTCCCCCCTTCCCTTCACCCTTCCACTTCCCCCCCCTTTCCCTCCCCCCTTCTTTCAACCCTTCTCATTACATTCCTCCGTTCCTTCCCCTCTCATCCGTCCCCTTCGTCTTATGTCCTAAATATCTCTTTATCGCCTCCTCCATCTGTTATTATTACGTCTTCTCTTCTCATCTCCCCTCTTTCTCCTATCTCTTCCCCTCTGTCTCTCTCTCTCTCTCTCTCCTTCATTCGTTCTTCTTTCTTTTCCTTCCCCGTTGTCCTCTTTCATGTTCACATAATTCACCTTGTTCACCCATCACTTTTGTTCAATTATCTTGTTATGCGTTCTCTTATTATTGTTCTCTGTTATGTGTTCTCTCAATGTTGTTCTCTGTGATGTGTTATGTGTTCTCTCAATATTGTTCTCGTGTTTTTGTGTTCCTTCGCCCCTGTTTTATCTGTTATGTGTTATATGTTTAATGTTCTCTGTTTAATGTTCTCTTAACACTGTGGCCAAACATATTGCCTCACACTGCTGTTCTCACACTATTGTTCATAAGTTATAATACAGAACTAAACAAACGATGGATTTGAAATAACCTACAACATTTACTGCCACAATCCTGACCTCTGGGGATTGTTACACACACATACACACACACACACACACACACACACACACACACACACACACCCTTTGTAACCTGTTCCCTATAATCCTTTGACGCTTCCGCTCACAGGATGAATATGGGGGTGCACACTAAACTAGCCTCTCTGTATGTATGAAAATTAAAAATATAAAATAAAATAAGTTACGATTTATTGTAAGGTAAAAGAAATATTATAAAGATTACTGAGGAAGATAGAGAGAAAACTATTGTATTTTTATGGTAGAGTTGTAGTATTTTTAATGGTAGTTTATGGGAAGGTTTAGTAATTAATTTAAGACCATGGAGTGTTTGATTCTGATGGCTGATACACCTGAAATGATCCTGGCCTGAAGGAGAGAACTCGGTGTTGCGGATAACTTATTGTGTTTCCTCTATATTGGTTCTTCCTGTTGTGTTCTGTAATGTTGTTTTTGTTCACTTATTAATGTTCTCTTTGTTGTTATGTGTTGTTCTGTTATAGTTCTTCTTGTTCTCTTGTTCTCCGCTGTTATGTGTTGTTCTGTTATAGTTCTTCTTGTTCTCTTGTTCTCTGCTGTTATGTGTTGTTCTGTTATAGTTCTTCTTGTTCTCTTGTTCTCTGCTGTTATGTGTTGTTCTGTTATAGTTCTTCTTGTTCTCTTGTTCTCTGCTGTTATGTGTTGTTCTGTTATAGTTCTTCTTGTTCTCTGCTGTTATGTGTTCTGTTATAGTTCTTATTTTGTTATTAATGTTCTATCTCCTGTTGTGTTCTGGGTTAGTTCTTCTTGTTCTTACTAATGTTCTCTCTGCTGTTTTTTGTTCTATTATAGTTCTTTTGTTCTCTTTTTAATGTTCTCTTAATCACGTTTGTTCTTCTCATCCCACTCATCTCCTCTCATCCTTCCCACTCCCTTTATGATTCTTCTTTCCATCTCTCTCTCTCTCTCTCTCTCTCTCTCTCTCTCTCTCTCTCTCTCTCTCGTCTATTTTCCATCACTTTTATTATAATTTTTTCTCCATCTTTCCTTTCTTCTCCACCATTTTTCTCCCACTTCCTACATCATCTTATTTGTCTATCTCTCTCCCCTACTTCCCTTTTCCAGCTCTCTCTTTCTCTCTCCCTTTCCCTTCTCAACCCTCTTTCCCTTTCTCCCTCCTTGTATCTCTCCCCCCTTTCCCTCCCTCTCTCCCTCGTTTCTCCCCTTGCCAACCCTTTCCAATTCTTCCTTCCTTCCTTCCTTCCTTCCTTCCTTCCTTCCTTCCTTCCTTCCTGTCGTCCGTCTTCAAGTTTCAGTAAAGTCTTTAAGTTTGTTGATTTAAATTAGAAATTCTGGGGATAAATGAAAATATGTGAAGCTGTTATGTAGTGTTGGGTCTCTCTCTCTCTCTCTCTCTCTCTCTCTCTCTCTCTCTCTCACAGCTCGTGTCATTTAACACCTCAAATTAAATCAAATATAATTTTATCGTCTAAAGTTGGGTACAATTATTTTAACTTTTTTTATTTTTA
>CAUDMG010000769.1:2172500-2177500 GCA_958450375.1 Homarus gammarus | reverse complement strand
ACACACACACACTCACACACACAACACACACACACAACACACACACACAACACACACACACACACACACACACCACACGCCACACAGACACTGTTAAAATATCAGGTCAGAGTGGGTCACCTTCCTTGCCTGATAAGGAGGTCAATTTAGATTATAAATCATGATTAGCCGAGTTTAAATAAGGTAATCTGCTCAGGGACCGTCACCCGCCCTCACCTGAAATATTCACAGCTTAAATACTCTTGGTGAGGAGGGAGGGGGGTGAGGAGGGAGGGGGTGAGGAGGGGGGAGGGCTAGGGGGGAGGGGAGGGGAGGGCTGGAGGGAGTGATTATGGGGAGAGGGGGGGAGTAGGGTAGTGAGGCAGTCGTGAAGGGGGATGGGGGAATTTGGTGGTGATGGGGGAGGGAGGGAAGGAGGAGGGGGTAGGAAGAGGAAGGGGAACTTGATGGTGATGAGGGGAAGGGGAAGGAAAACTAGGTGGTCGGGGTTGAGGGTTAGTCGTTGGTGGTGGTGTGTGGTGATAGTGATGGTGGTGTATGGTGATAGTGATGGTGGTGTGTGGTGATAGTGATGGTGGTGTATGGTGATAGTGGTGGTGGAGGTGATGGTGGTGTGTGGTGATAATGATGGTCATAGTGATGGTTGTGGTGGTGGTGATGGTGGTAGTGATGGTTAGTGGTAGTAGTCATGGTTGTAGTGCATGGTGATAGTAGTGATGTGTGGTGATAGTGGTTGTATTACCGGCTCGTTAAATTAGGTTTGGTTAAATTCTTGTTAAGTTGGGTTAAGTTATGTTAGGTAACGTTAAGATTGTTTATATTAAGCTAGGTTAAGTTCCCTCAAGGTTATATTAAGTTAGGTTAAGTTCCCTCAAGGTTATATTAAGTTAGGTTAAGTTCCCTCAAGGTTATATTAAGTTAGGTTAAGTTCCCTCAAGGTTATATTAAGTTAGGTTAAGTTCCCTCAAGGTTATATTAAGTTAGGTTAAGTTCCCTCAAGGTTATATTAAGTTAGGTTAAGTTCCCTCAAGGTTATATTAAGTTAGGTTAAGTTCCCTCAAGGTTATATTAAGTTAGGTTAAGTTCCCTCAAGGTTATATTAAGTTAGGTTAAGTTCCCACAAGGTTATATTAAGTTAGGTTAAGTTCCCTCAAGGTTATATTAAGTTAGGTTAAGTTCCCTCAAGGTTATATTAAGTTAGGTTAAGTTCCCTCAAGGTTATATTAAGTTAGGTTAAGTTCCCTCAAGGTTATATTAAGTTAGGTTAAGTTCCCTCAAGGTTATATTAAGTTAGGTTAAGTTCCCTCAAGGTTATATTAAGTTAGGTTAAGTTCCCTCAAGGTTATATTAAGTTAGGTTAAGTTCCCTCAAGGTTATATTAAGTTAGGTTAAGTTCCCTCAAGGTTATATTAAGTTAGGCTAAGTTCCCTCAAGGTTATATTAAGTTAGGTTAAGTTCCCTCAAGGTTATATTAAGTTAGGTTAAGTTCCCTCAAGGTTATATTAAGTTAGGCTAAGTTCACTCAAGGTTATATTAAGTTAGGTTAAAATTATATTAAATTTAAGTTAAAGTGAAATTATTGCTAAAGAGAAAAAGAGGTGAAGAGAAAATAAATAACTGGGAGGAACAATCTTGGAGAGAATGGAAGAACAAAAGTAAAATAAAAGAGACAAGGAAGCCGATAGAAAACAGATTCACGTCACATGAATTATTGTGCCAAGCCCCAGGCCAGAGGAAGTAGGAGGGAGGAGAGGAGGAGGAAGAGGAAGAAGAATGAAGACGTAGAGGAAGAAATATGAAGACAAATTGGAGGAGGAGAAGGAAGAAGAACGAGAAAGAAGAGGAGGAAAAAGGATGAACAGAAAGAAGAATGAACAGGAAGACGAAGGGGAGAAGAAGAATAAACAAGAATATGAGGGGGAGGAGGAGTAATAAGAAGGAATAAGTAGCAAAGAAGGAGGAAGGATAAGACTAAATAGAATGAGAAGGAGGTGTGCAAGAAGATAATCTAAGGGGTTAGAAAGGGAGGTGGAAGAGTAAAGAGAAGAATGAACGAATCAGGAAACAGAGGCATAAGGAAGAAGATGTCCACAAGAGGCAAGAAAAGATGGTGATAGATGAAGACAAACGAAGGAATACTAGACAAAGAAGAAAGAGAAAATGAATAATAAAAGGAGGAGGAGAAGGCGTAAAGCTCGAGGAGAGAATGAATGAGGAAGTAGGAAGATAAGGAAGAAGGAGGTGGACTTGTTTTTGTAACGGATACCTAACTTAATTTGCATAGCCGCCTCGAGGAAGGAGTCGGGGGGGGGGGGGGTAGAAAGGGAAGGTGAAGGAAGAGAAAGAGAGAGAAAGAGGGGGAGGGGGAGAGGAGATAAGGAACAGGAGTGTGTTTAGAGGAGGTGGAAAGGAGGTGTGAGGTGGAGGAAAGAGGAAGGGAAAGGAGTGGGAGATGAAGGTGTATAATGGAGAGAATGGAGGTATGGAAGGAGAACGTATATGGAAGTATGACGGAGGGAACAATAAAGGAAGGGGGGGTAGAGATTAAGAAGAGGAGGCGGAGGAGGAAGAGGAAGAAGGGAGGGTAGAGAGACGGAGGAACGGATTAAAAAGAGAATTTGGAGAATTAAATAAAGAAGGAGGGGAAGACATTGAGAATATGAGTGAAGAAAGAGTAGGAGGGAGAGAGAATGGATGAAGAAATCAGAGAACAGGAGAAGATTATGATGAAAAGGAGAAGGAAGAATGGAGACTCGTGTAGGGGAGAGGGAAGGAAGAAAAATGAAGATGACAAAAAGAAGAAGGTAAGGAAGGGATGGGAAAGGTAGGAGGGGTGAGAGAGGTTAAGTTAATCCCAGTAGTTAGTATGTTTATTCTATCGTGTTTGGCACCTGGGGGGATGATTTGGCCACACCCTGGAGGAACACTTAAAATATCCATTACTTTTTTTTTCAACTCCTCTGGCAAGATATTCATGCAAATTATAATTAAGTTGAGACAGACTTGAGAACGGCCACGCCCGTCCTAACCGCTTGGTGACGGCCTTCGTTGTCCTGGAAGCTGAAGCCTTGCAGTCCTGTTGTCCTTGAGTTAATTAGATGTCATGGGGCCGATTATATTTATACATTTAGTGCCCTGGAATTTGCTATTGATGTCTCGACTTGTCCTGGAACATGTTTTTTAAGGCTTCTACGTGTCCTGGAACGTGTTATTGAGGCTTCTACGTTCCTGGAACTTGTTATTGGTGTCTTTACTTGGCCTGGAACTTGTTATAGAGGCTTCCACTTGTCCTGGAACGTGTTATTGAGGCTTCTACGTTCCTGGAACTTGTTATTGGTGTCTCTACTTGTCCTGGAACTTGTTATAGAGGCTTCTACGTTCCTGGAACTTGTTATTAAAGCTTTAGTTGTCTTCGAACAGCTAAATGACCTGTATTGCTAATGTGTGGGTAGAACAGGTGCACTAACCCCGAAGTAAAAGAAGAAAAAGAAGAAAGAAAAAAGGGAAGAAAGAAGAAAGGAAAAAAGAACACGAAAGGAAAAATAGTAGAACTGAAAAAAGACGCTCGAATAGGTTAATATCTTAAATATACATAAAATAATAAAATCCAATTATTTTATTCATTTGTGCTGACTGGAACGAACGTGACCTTGAATGTGTGTGTGTGTGTGTGTGTGCTGTTATTGATGTAGCTGTTGCTGCTGCATCTTCTGTTTATTGACGTTATTTTTTTTAATACTCCTGTGCTGGTTTTATTGCTGCTGTTTTTATTATCGTTTCTCCTCTCCTCCTCCTCCTCTTCCTTCTCATTCTATTTTTCCTTCCCCTTCTCATCCTCCTCCTCCTCCTCTTTAATAAGCTTCTTAAATACCCAGCAGCAAAAACCAGTGTCGGTCACGGTATGTGGAGTGACTCTTTGGGTTTCCGGACCAGATGTTGTAATGTTGGTCAGGAAAACAGCAGGTGCTCTCTCTCTCTCTCTCTCTCTCTCTCTCTCTCTCTCTCTCTCTCTCTCTCTCTCTCTCTCTCTCTCTCTCTTAGTTAATCCTGCTTAGGGAGAATAGCTGGTTACTAGCGACTCCAATCACCACCTGTGACCAATCACCTTACACACAGGTAACATGCTCAGTACTTACATACCTGTGGGTAATTCATTATCTAATTACTTAACGTTTAAACTTGCGCTTCTACTTTTTGTGCGTAAATTAATTTAAAGAGATTTTTATGTGTCGTGGGCGGGAACTTGTTTGGGCGGGGTGGGTGGGTGTATAGGTGTATGAATCGTTGTCTGTTGGCGGGAACCTGGATGGGTGGGTGGGTGAGTGTATGAATCTTTTTCTGTATGGGTGGGTGTTTAGGTGGGTAGATGTCTGGGTGGGTGGGTGGGTGGGATGACGCACCAGCCAAGAGTATCTCAGGTGCCGTTAACAAGACGATCATATCCGCTAGAAATAGGTAATTTTACGGTGGTTGGGTCGTCGAGCGGACTAGCCATGAGGGACGATAGGACGGGTAGTTGGGTAGTTAACCTGGAAACTGATGGTGATTGATCGCTGCTGTGCGTGGACGTGAGAATTCTTTCTGTGGTTTCTCGTGATTGGGGGTCTGCGTGATTACCCAGTTGTTATTGAGTGATTGAATAGTTGGAGGGAAGGGTTGGCTGTATGGTGGTAGTTGGTTGGTGATTTTGTCATTGAAAATATTAGAGTTGTCTTGGGGTGGTCATTGTGGAATTACTCGCTCGTTATTTAAGGTGATTACAGGTGATTGGTGCTCATTATTTTCTGATAACATATCGCTGTGGTAGTGAAGCGGAGGAAAGGGTTCACTAGTTAGTGGTCGTGTGTGTGTGTGTGTGTGTGTGTGTGTGTGTGTGTGTGCTCCTTCCGTCTGTGTCCGTCCTCCCGTTCGTCCTTCACACACACACACACACACACACACACACACAACTATATTTTTGACAGTGATAATTTTCGTGGAATTACAGGAAATAGCGAGGT
>CAUDMG010000769.1:2160000-2170000 GCA_958450375.1 Homarus gammarus | reverse complement strand
ATAATGTTAGAAAATATCCAACTTTTTTGTGACATTATACGCAATTTTCTCTGACCAAGAAAGTAATTGTCTTTTGCTATCTGGGACAAACTTACGTAATGTTTTTAGTATCCTAGAAAGCACCTCCGTAATTTACTTGATATCAGGGAAAAAAACTACGCAATTTACTTGATATCAGGGGAAAATAAATAAAATTTTCTTGGTGTCTAGGAAAAAATACCTACGTAATTTACTTGATATCTGGAGAAAAAAAAAACTACTCAATTTTCTTAAATATCTGTAACGACCCACTTAATTGTCTTAGGAAACGGGAACGACCATCAAAATCTTGTTATCCGAGTCCTTCTTACTTCCCACCATTCTTGTGTGTTTTTGTTATTAATTTATCATTTATTTTGAATTATCTCTCTCTTTACTACATAGTGTCTCTTTCATTGATGCTGCGGCGTCTTATGTGTAAATTGTCATCATGATTCGTTCTCATTATCATCATTATTCTTCATCATTATTATCAATCATTATCATTATTATCAATCTGTGTCATCATTATCATCATTATTCTTCATCATTATTATCAATCATTATCATTATCATCAATCTGTGTCATCATTATCATCATTATTCTTCATCATTATTATCAATCATTATCATTATCATCAATCTGTGTCATCATTATCATCATTATTCTGCATCATTATTATCAATCATTATCATTATCATCAATCTGTGTCATCATTATCATCATTATTCTTCATCATTATTATCAATCATTATCATTATCATCAATCTGTGTCATCATTATCATCATTATTCTTCATCATTATTATCAATCATTATCATTATCATCAATCTGTGTCATCATTATCATCATTATTCGTCATCATTATTATCAATCATTATCATTATCATCAATCTGTGTCATCATTATCATCATCATTCTTCATCAATATCATCATTCTTCATCATTATCATTAATCATCATTATCACCATTATCATCATCGTTCATCATTTATCCCCATCATCATCAATCATCATCAATCATCATCGTTCTGCATTATCGTCATCATCATCATCAAAATCTTCTCAAAGTTTTCGCTGTTAAGAATTGAGAAAGACACAATCTATCTCTCTCTCTCTCTCTCTCTAGTTCATTTCAATCTCATTACCGCCACCATTAATTTTCCTATTAATTTTATATAAGACGCAACGAATCACTATATTTATAATGGCGCCAAAAAAATGTTTAATGGTGTTATATATATTTTTGTAATGATGTAATTTAATTTAATAGTATAATGGATTTATAATGATAAGATTCTAATGTAATTTATTAACACTAATGCAATATACTTACCATGACGCAATTTATTTACAATGATGTAATTAGCTGTACTTATAATGACGCAATGTACTTATTTTATTTATTGTGATTATTTTCATTATTTTGTATTGGTGACTCTCTCTCTCTCTCTCTCTCTCTCTCTCTCTCTCTCTCTCTCTCTCTCTGTCTGTCAAAGAAACTCCTGGAATTTTTTTTTTTTTGGCTTCGTTTTTCGTTCCGTCTGTCTGTCTGTCTGTCTGTCTGTCTGTTCTCCATCAGTTCATTCTTGTCTTTTTATTCCTCGGCTCGTTCGGTCGTGTCTGTCTCTCTCTCTGTCTGTTTTGTCTGTTTATCTCCACCCGTCTGTTTGTTTGTTCATCCATCCGTTAGCATATTTGTCTTATACCCGCCCGATCAATTTCTTATTTATATATTTATTTATTTCCTTCCTTCCTTCCTTCCTTCCTTCCTTTCTTCCTTCTTTATTTCCTTCCTTCCTTCCTTCCGTCCTTCTTTATTTCCTTCCTTCCTTCCTTCCTTCCTTATTTCCTTCCTTCCTTCCTTCCTTCCTTCCTTCCTTCCTTCCTTTCATCTAGCCGTAACCTATCGATGAAAGGCTTCAAGATACGTTCGAGTCTTGGTAGAATTTTGACGCCATTTTTTAACCCCCTGCCTAGTGCATCGACCAGACTCAAAAGGGGGGAGGGTGGGGGGGGGGGGGAAATGAGGGGAAGGGGAGGAAGGGGGAAGGTGGGAGGGGAGGGGGGGGATAGTTGAGCCCAGGGAGGAAGATACCAGTTTGAAATTTATTACAGTCGCCGCCGATAAATCTGGTGCCTTGGTATTACCCTCCCGAGATGCAATTAAGTGTATAGTTCAGGGAGGTGGGGGTGTGGGGTGTGGGGGGGAGGGGTGTGGGGGGAGAGGGGTGTGGGGGTGAGGGGTGTGGGGGGGAGGGGTGTGGGGGGGGGAGGGGTGGGTGATGTGTGGGAGGTGGAGATGTGGGGGGTACGTGAAGGAGGTGTGTGGAGAGTGGGGGGGGGGGTGGGGATGTGTTGGGGAGAGAAGGGGTAGGGATGTACAGGGTTAGGGGAAGGGTAGGGATGTGTAGAGGGGAATGGGGATGTGAAGGAAAGGGGGGAAGGAAGGGTTAAGGAGTGGGAAGGAAAGATACATGGGGCCAGGGGAGGGGGAGAGAGGGGGCTGGTGGGTGCAGCAAAAACTTAAGTAATTACCACAGGGAATTGATATGTATTTTATTACACCATTAATGTGGGATTGTAATCAGAGTTAAGATTTTCCCATGTGTGTGTGTGTGTGTGTGTGTGTGTGTGTGTGTGTGTACGTGTACGTGTACGTAATCGTCTACGAGGCCCAAAGGCTACATCAAGTTTAAAGTCTAATGGGCAGCAATACATAAAAAAACTTTATTTTTTTTATATATACGTATATATACTTTTTCAGCGTGTAAATAACGACACCATTTTTTTTTTATAACTTGTGGCGATGTTAAATTTATTTAAAAGTATAAATTTCTATTTATCTGGGGGGGGTTTTATGGTCCCGAGCCTGTAGGGGGCCGCGTGTCTAGCCCTTACTCTTGCCAAACGAAATATATTCTATACAGTTAGTATACTGTATATATTTAATTTATTCTTATTTACATACACACTCACACATCACAATATGAAGACTATATACAGGTGAAGCATCGAATATTAAACAACTCGGGTGCCACGTGATCATCCTCTCAGCTTAGAAGCCGCCGTTTGTATTTCAGTATCACAGTCAATCGTTTAACACCACCTCTTACGTATCACCCCCCCCCCCCCCCCACCGCTACACTCCAAGCTGCACAGTATTGCTATTTCTGTCTTGCTTTGTTGTAATATGTTCCCTCCTAAAAATTACTTCAGTTTAAGTATTGGGCAAGTGGGAGCAGTAGCGTGTGAGAGGCTTCAGTGAGTGGCGTGTGGGAGGCTTCAGTGAGTGGCGTGTGGGAGGCTTCACTGAGTGGCGTGTGGGAGGCTTCAATGAGTGGCTTCGTTATTGACGGTGAATATTGGAGTTGAATGCCTTCTTTTACCAGTGTGGACAAGTGTAGTGGCGCCACACGCGGGGAGGTGAGTCCGATCCCATTAAGGTTACTCTCACGTCTCCTCCCTGTGTACCCACTGTATGTACACACCAGTAAGAACGATCGAATAACGTAAGATATAACCAAGAAATTATACCCATTTACCCGTGAAAGTTTACAGAATAATAGGATATTGATGGTGTATTAATGATGTGGGGGCAGAGGGTGTGGCCGAGTGGATATAGTACTCACCTCCCGTCCTAAGGGTCGTTGGTTTGATCCCAGGGCACTCCTAGTCCAATCAACTATAAATGGGGGGAAGTGAAGGTAGTCGATTGCAGTGCATGTTCATATTGCTTTTTAAGTACACTGAAAGCTTCCTATACCGTGTAGTGTCTCCAGACTATTCCTAAAGGACTTTCATATACCAACACAGCTCATTTATCAACATGACATAAATTTGTATATTAGTGTTAAGAATACAGGATACAGTATATGTTTATGTACTGAATAATAATAATATGTAACACCATGACTATAGTTCTCTTTTGTTTCCCTCGCGTCAGCTGGATATATTATGAACACGGCACCTTGATCTGAATATATTAGGGCGAGTTTACAGGTAATTAGGCCACTCTGTTATTACAAATCCTTGACTTATTATGTAATTGTTTCATCTGTTGGGTAAATCACTTTGTTTTTTTGTCATGTTATTGTAATTACCTTATTGTTATTATAATTACGGGTGCTGAAGTATTTTACTCAATGGTTAATGCGGTTGTTTATTCCAGTTATGTTGTTGTAATTAACGTAAAGATAAATTATTGTATCTAAAATTCATACCCAGTTGCTATGACAGTATAATAACGTAATTGCAATAACTGTATGTCTAAAATTTACAATTACTAGAACTGCAGTATTTAATCCCTAAGGTTATATCAATTATTTAACCAATCACAGAACTACCAATGTGTTTTATGGTCATTGCAACCACATAAAATTAATAACAATAATCTCGCCATCTTGTCATGTTATTATTGTGGTTGTTGTAATCATCAGAGAGCAAGTGTGTGGTTATGGCAGCTTCCGGTTATATTATTTTGTGTTTGTGACTGTGGTTGTGACTGTGGTTGTGGTTGTGCTGGGGTAGGAGGTATTAATATTAACAACTATGGCGGTGTGAGATTTAGTATTTTCTTTGATATACAAGTGAAAAAACCTCTATATAACGGACATTTCTCTCCATATAATCCTTTAAATGGGTGTTGAACATCTAATGGATCATTGATATAGTGGACTTTCCTCTCCATATAAGTCCGCTAAATAGAGGTTTTTGCTGTATCTTCTCAAGCCTGAACATGAGAGAGAGAGAGAGAGAGAGAGAGAGAGAGAGAGAGAGAGAGAGAGAGAGACCAGTAGCAAAAGGAAGTATATTTTTAAGAGGAATAATATTTTTTTTTCTAATGTGTTATTTGGTGTAGTTAAGACATATTGTATTATGGGCCAAGACCCTGTGTATTATTGAGTGTTATTAGCGTGGTCTTTGAAGCTCTTGAAATTTGTCTAATATAAGAAAAATAAGACCTAGTGAACGATGCTTAAAGACTCCTAAACACATTGAAGTAACAGCAACGTTTTTTTGTAAATAATCAAAAATAAACAGACAATACAGGGTGACACATAAATCGTTTTATTGAGAACTCTCGTCTTGTTTGTATTCTGGTAAAGCGACTTCTGCACCACCCTGTACATTATTATTATTGAAGAATAAGAAAACGTGAAAACTTCGTTATTCCCGTGAGAAGTGATGGTAATTACCCAATTGCCTCGTTAGAGTGTGAACCATCCAACGTGACATTAAGGTTTAAATCACTTCCAGGTGAGCGAGTTTGTCGAAGGTTGGATATTTACTCCTTACGTGACGTCACACCTCATCACACCTGTACCTCACACATGACAGGTGGGTGAAAGGTGTTATTTGTAGAGAGATTTAAAGTGATGTATAAATAATAAAACAAAAAATGAATAATAACGAAAGAGGAGAGAGAGAGATGTACTGTACGTAGGTGTAGTTGGCCACACCTGTACCCTCACAGGTGTTTCACTCGGTGTGTGTCATCATAATTTTATTCTGAGTTTGTACACATGTTCTCCGTTTCTATTGGTTACTGTGCAGGTGTAGTTTGAACAGGTGTCATATTGGCTCACAAAATTTTACATGTCAGGTGTAATCAACGCCCGATGACGTCACAACATCTGTTTTTCTCATGAATCTTGTGAATGGGTTTGCAGGTGTGCACAAGTGTTTATGACATCACATCATCTAGGTGTCTTGTGATTGGCTCTCCAGGTATTTACAGTGTTGTTTATGACGTTACAATACCTAGAGCTCTTGTGGTTGGCTCCCAGGTGTTTATATTTAAAATTTATGACGTCACAACTCCTAGACCTTTCATGATTGGCTCCCCAGGTGTTTACAGTACTGGTTCTGATATCAATAATGTCTAAGACGTCACGACACCAACAGCTCCAGTGATTGGCTATTCACATATGCACAGACATATTTATGAGGTCACATTACATGAAGCAGCTGTTATTGACTCCGCAGGTGCAGACAAACAAGGTGATTAGCACTTGTCACCTGAAGTCATTAGCGAGCAGTGATGGTGAAGTTGTTATGTCTCTCCTCTTTATTGTTGTTTTCAGTAAATTCAGATTTGTTTATATTTCTCCTAAACTTATATTTCTGTGGTCAAGTTCAGGTCTGCCTCACCGCTATGATATTGTGTTGTTAAGTAAGCGGTCCTCCTCAAACTATGAATGCTGATATTTCCTGTCTGGTTCAAGTTAACATTCAGATTACCATTAATAGCCGGACCTGAGGGTGAAATCAGAGCCGAACTCAGGTTGGGGTTGTCTATTCAGAATCACTTGTATAGTAATGATTTATACCTGCACTGTATATATTGTATCTAAACAAGAGTTCCTCCTCCTTGTTACCTCCAACTATAAACTATAATCCCTAAATTATTTCCCGTCTTTATTTTAAGTTAAATACAATTCATTAAGAACTCCTTGATATATTAATTTGATTTATATATATATTAATAGTGTAAATTTATAGGAATTTATCGTTTGGATAAAAAAATTCTTCAAAGTGGGTACAGGTTGTCTTGGGTGGGTACAGGTTGTCTCAGGTGGGTACAGGTTGTCTCAGGTGGGTACAGGTTGTCTTGGGTACACGTTCTCATAAGCCTGACAAGTTCCCAGCCTGGATTTATAATTGGGTAATGGATTATACCCTCAGGGGAAGTGATAAATTGGTGTGAACTAATTTGAATTAAACCTTTTCCACAAACTACCGAGCAAGTGTTAGTCAATAGGAGTGAATTATTATATCATGAGTACTGCGTCAACATACTGCTTGGAATGTCTGGAGTCTTGCTTCGAGGCAATAACAGATCGAACTAAAATACTTCTCAGGGCACAACAGAGTAACTCTAGGATACGTTTGTTGTGATCAATCCTTTGAATGACCGCACCCCCCCTCCCTGGGTCAAGCATCCACACAGTGACCCTCACCACCACAGTGACACCACCTGGTCACCTGAAGTCATTAAAGTGGTGACGTCGGCAAGGTGAAGTTATTATTCCTCTCATCTTTATAGTTTAGGCCTTTAATGCATAGTTATACAGTGTAATCTACGAGTTTTATTTTAATCGTGGAAAACCGGCAAGCATGGTATACACTGTAGATACTTAGAGGCGTTACATATAAATGCTGATAGTGGTAGACCTGTGGTGTGGTGTAAGTGAGGCGCTGTAGTCATGGCAGCTGTGGGGATCGTCTATACAGGTGTGCTCAGAGCCGCCATGAAATATCAAAACAGGATTGAGGAAGATTACTTATTTAACATGATAGTAGGGCGGTGAGGTAGCCAGAGACGAGCTGTTTGGTAATCTTCAGTCTTCTAACTGCATGCACCTTTGTGTGTGTGTGTGTGTGTGTGTGTGTGTGTGTGTGCGTGTGCGAAAAATTTAGCAAGTTAAATTAAATTACTTTGTGTTTATCGTTAAAAAAACAACATACATTGAGTAAAGTTATAATATTGCAGTGTTGAAGGTTATTAACACATTATACCGTTATAATCTAGTTAAACATTATCATTATAAAGCCTCGGGCCACTTAGCGACCTATTTTCTTTATGAAGCAAGATTAGGGAAGGGGAACTACACTAAGCTGGTCTGTCTAACATAATACCGTAAGGTCAGGGGTCACTCACTCAGCTTTTTGTTGTCTGATGAAACACCACTTGTATGACGCCACAAAAGATATACATATATTCTTCCTTTTGACCATGACCTATGACCTGTTATTACCCGGAAACAAAATAAGTTACTGGGATTGTTACAGTGAATTTATGTGATATGTGTTGGTAGTGTAACTCTCCCCATTCTTAAGTTGTACTGCCAGATATACTCCCTCCCTCCCTCCTCCTCCCCCCCCCCCCCCCACACACCCATCGTCAGTTATTACCGAACTGTACCTGGGTGCTTTACCTGGCCGTCTCCTCGCAGCTGATAACGCCCAGTGTACTCGTGTGTATCTGAATGTATGAAGCGCTTGTGACGTGTGTGTGTGTGCGCGCGTGACAGGGCGTTCTTTAAGAGGAACAACATCAGTTTATATATTTTTGGAAGACAAGCATAAATACACACAAAAAAGTACTACATCCTTGACCACTGAAGGGTCAAGACGTACCTGGCGCTCCTCTCGGAGCAGCCAGGTCAACTGTTAAGTTGGCCCATACCAACCCCCTCCCCTGAACCCTCCTCCCCACCGGAATATCAACAAGTTCTCGCCAGAAGTTACAATTTCATTTAGGAAAGGAATGGAACCAGTGTTAAACAGAGGTAAACAGTGGTGAACAGTGCTTAAGTCAGTGAGAACAACTCAACAGTAACAGTCGTACCCAAGTTAACCTTCACACAGTGAGGTACCAGGTACCCAGTGATAACGGCCCGTGAGGCCCAACACAACCAGCGATGTGTTAATCCGTCTATGATAGGAAGGCCTGGGACCACACCTCACTCATATAACACCATCTGTGAGGGAATTACTACACCACGTCAGGTCCCTCATAACACCATCTGTGAGGGAGTTACTACACCACGTGAGGCCCCTCATAACACCATCTGTGAGGGAATTACTACACCACGTGAGGCCCCTCATAACACCATCTGTGAGGGAATTACTACACCACGTGAGGCCCCTCATAACACCATCTGTGAGGGAATTACTACACCACGTGAGGTCCCTCATAACACCATCTGTGAGGGAACTGCTACACCACGTGAGGTCCCTCCTAACACCATCTGGGAGGGAGTTACTACACTACGTGTTTGCTGTTCAACACCTACAATAATCTATATGTTCACTGTATGTTCCTTTACCTTTCTCTAATGAAGGCTTTTGTTAAACCACCAATGTATGTAATAAGTTATTTATGTCCAATGTATATTTTCAGCCTTCGGGCTGCAGAACTTTTTCAATAAACCGTCAATTATTTATTATTATTTTTATTTTAAAACAAAAAATAATGCAAAGCAACTCAAACACACACACACACACACACACGAGAACGAATAAAAGAAACTAATCTCCCCAAAAAAGTGGAGATCGACATTGATTCTCAGAGCCACGCACGTCCTCCCGCTCACTCATCTGTACCTTCATAAAATAGGAGGGAGAAAAACGGGCCACGCTGAGGGGGAGTCGTGGAGGGGCTCTGAGGGGGAGGGTTCGTGAAAGGTCTCTGAGAGGGGGAGGGATCGTGGAGGGTCTCTGAGGGGGAAGGATCGTGGAGGGTCTCTGAGAGGGGGAGGGATCGTGGAGGGTCTCTGAGAGGGGGAGGGATCGTGGAGGGTCTCTGAGGGGGAGGGATCGTGGAGGGTCTCTGAGGGGGAGGGATCGTGGAGGGTCTCTGAGGGGGAGGGGTCGTGGAAGGTCTCTGAGAGGGAGGGATTTCTTTTTAGAGAGAGAAAGGAGGGTGAAAGAAGATTAGAGGTGGGGAAAGCAAGTTATAGTTCGGAAATTGAAGAAATTTAAGAGGAGGTGAGAGAGGATGGGCTGACCGCCTAGCTAAGCTAATAGTGTGTTTGGGTTGTGTCATGGGTTAGTTATTGTCTGTCCGTACAGGCACTAGACACCCTACCCTGTCCCATGTAAGGGTGTTTTAAGGGCCTTTATTTCATATTCCGCCATCGTGGAGGGTCTCTGGGAGGGGGAGGAGGTCGTGGAGGGTATCTGAGAGGGGTAGGAGGTCGTGGAGGGTCTTTGAGGGGGGTGGAGGGGGGTCATGGAATGGTCTGTGTGTGGGGGGGGGGGGTCATTGGGGGGTGGAGGCTCGGAGGCACAAAGGCACTCAAAAGATCTTGCGGAAAATGCTTGATGTAAAAGTCGCCGACAAACATCCTAAGGCGATCACGGTGAGTAATTCCCATGGAACGGCCAGAGAGAGAGAGAGAGATTTGGAAAACGAAGAGAAGCTGTTTGGGTGTGTTTGTGAAGTTTGTTATTTGTAATAGATATATTTAACTA